>CM076577.1:245856866-246346864 GCA_034641835.2 Pinus albicaulis | reverse complement strand
GGAGAGGAAAACCCATAAGGAATTCTCCTTATAGATCTTCAAATGACAAGTACCATGACCAAGACTCAGAACCTTAACCTATGAATATCTCCAAGACCTTGTTACTGCTTCTTTGATGATCTCAAGTTTGATCCTTCCATTCTTTACCAACCAGCACTGATCTGCACCAATATTAGAGAACTCAGTCTCTAAGCTTTACTTCTTATTGCTTAGTCAAACATAGGAGACTAAATCATCTTTACTTTGTATACAATTGGAGTTTTATTTCTTGAATTGTAGTTAGGAAGGTAAATTTAGTTTTTATATTGGAGCTTTACTTTCTCACACTTTTTAGACCGATCTCTTCTTCAAATTATGTAGGGACTTTGCTACACATAGGACACTGTCAAACTACGCATGAACTATAGGTGTATACTTACTTCTGATCTGCAATGTTACTTCATGACAATACGCAAACCCTTCTCCAAAATTGATCCACACTGAAACACAGTTATTTGTCCCAGATCTTGTTACGCTATAAGCAATTCAAAATTGTCTGCAATTTCCTTAGAGCTATCCAAGTATAGTCTTCCTTGCAGTTTGAGCCTGATCCAAATATATATCAGATTAGAATCTATCCTGTAATCTGCAATTATCCCTTCCTGAAGACCGCAATTCATCACAGAGGAATCCACAAATTTCAGTGTGCTAATGAGCCGCAGCTCCAGCACTATATATAGTGCACTGTCTCCAAATTTAGGTCGACCTTACATGCTGCCTTATAGGCCGACTTCACAGATAATAGGCCGACTTGAAGAGGTACATTTATGCTTGTCTCTAGTTTTAAGTGAGGGTTGTTATGAGGGTTGTCATAAGCCATTCTTCCACAAGGTCTTGGAGCACATTCTTTGGACTAGACACTTCATAAACATGACTCTTAATTACATTTATAAACAGAGGACAAACCCTAATAGACATCAAGAAGAAGTCTATTGACCTATAATAAAATCTTGCTCATGAAACCCATGAAGCAAGTACAACAAAAATACATTTTATTATCTTTGTCTTCTTCTTTACATAAATACATAATTACATAATCAATATGAAGATCGATCCTAATTACATTTTTCAACACACCCTCTTAACTATGGAGGTATTCATACAGGTACATGATCACTTTCAAACTGAAGGATCTCATAAGAATAATCGGATTGGTAATCGCATCTGTATAGCATCATATCAACCAGCATTGTCCTAGTGCAAGGCCTTGACAAGCAATCCCATCTCTCAACGAGACAATGGGCTACAATGTTGGCGAGACACCATAGTCATTGTCTCTCCAAGGTACATACTACACCCAGGTGTTCCCAAAGTATGACCTTTTTGGACTATTCTTCTCTTGGGTAGCTAGCCCTCAAAGAATATCAGTCCCCAACTACTCTTATCTTGAATGCCCTATCACATTCTCAAAGAGTATCGAATGCCAGATGATTACCCAATCCTCCATTCTGTCTTCCCAAGTGAAGACCAGAATGATGTGTCTATCTCTCCCTCTCAGCCAGGGAGGACCTATTCCACGAGGGAATGTACTCATTCCTGTACAAGGAATACACCTAAGCTCATTCTTAGGAATTACCCAGTTTCTTCCAAGTAACAAACTTATCACCAATCTCCCTCCCAATTAGGGACCTGCAGCAGCAATGGTGAAACACCCAGCTGCTCAAGAAGAATTCCTCCCCTCAATGTCATGGATTTCGATATTGAGGAATCTTCAACCTTTGGCTTCATAGGGCACAGATCATCCATCACTTTCATCCATGGGTCATGTCAGCTATCAGAAAGTGATTTATCTATCTTCATTATCTGGTCCACCTTTTATGCCATGCTACTTTCTTTCGAACCATCTCCAAGGATCTTACATCCTTTCATATGATTGGCAGCCCTGCATAAATTCATCCAGATAAACATATACACGTGAACTTTTAAATCAAAAATTACCTCAATGATGATCTTTCACCATGACATCTTCCTGTAGGCATTGGCATCCTCTATTCAGATTGACACATCTCCTAATGATATGTCATGTCAAGGGTCTTCTTCTTTACAAGAGTTCTATCAGAGTCTATATATCTTCCGAGAAATATTTTAGTCACATCTTCTTGGCTTCCGAACGATAATTGCCTCTTGACATGGTTGCACATTATGATCTCTTCCCTTCTGCACATCTTCATTCCCAGGACCTTCCAGTTTCCAGTTCCTTGTTCATATACAACCACCTCATATTCCATATGAGGATAATATGTTGATTTCATCTGTCAATGCACCGTGAGAGATCCTTCTCCATAGATCATACTTCTAAATATAGAAGTGCATTACTTGCAACCATATGACATGACTTCACAGCATCTAGTGCCAGCATATATATATATACCTCATAGCTTTTTCCCTTGAGTCATCCTGTAGCAATTTCACTTGAATGAAGAACTTCATTCCATTGACCTGCTTTATCAATATGTCATCACATCCTAATCCCAGTATTCTGTGGCATAGAATTCTTGATGAAACCTTTATGCTTTCTTTCTAAACAGTGAATCCATTGAGAATTCCATTAGAGAGTGTGAGCACCTGTTTCCATGATGACCCTTGATCTTGATGACTGCATTCCTTCAGTATAGTTATCAGTGAGGTTTTCCCGAAGCTATTTCACCAAGAGCTCCTATCATGATGCTATTAATATACATTGCTTCCTATCATACTATTTTACAACCAACAAAAATCACTTAAAGAAAAAGATCATCTCAATCATAATAGAGATCTCTCTCTCTTCTTCTTTCTTAGATTTCTCAACATCAAGTTTTTCCGTTTCATCTGTGACATGGGCTTCTTCATTTTTCCTCGTCCTTTCCAAATTTAGGACAATCTCTTTTATAATGCCCAAGTTCATTACATCCAAAGCATCTTACTTTGTCCATATTTCTTCTTTTATTCTGAGGACCAAATTTTCCAAATCTTTCTTTCTTCCTGGATATGGCTGCAAAGGCTTGATTCCCTTCACTTGATCCTGCATCAGCTTTGGCTTTCAATCTTGTTTCCTCTATTTTACATAGAGACCATAGATCATGGAATGGTGTTGCTTCTTTCTTCCCGTATAAACTTGAAGTGAAGTTTCCCCATTCTTCTGGTAGAGCATTCAGTGCCATTGTAGTCATCTCAGTATCAGAGATTACTTCTCCCAATTCTTGCAGTTGGTCTCTTATTTCATAAATCCTCATAAATTATGAAGTGATTCCTTCTTCTCTTGACAATTTCATTTTGTGTAGTTCCTGTCTCAGAGAGATTGCTTCTCTTGAAGTACTGACAGAGAATAGCTCCACCAATTTCTCATATATTTCTTTTGCAGACTTCGGTTTTGATACATAGGGAACGAGTGAGTCCTTAATGGATTCTATGAGAATCCTCTAGGCTCTGGTTTCTCCCTTCATGTACTTGGCATGAGTTGGAGCATCTTCTTTTGCGGGTTGAATTGTAGATCCTTCGATGTAGTCCATAACTTCGTCTTCAATTAAATTCAAATCTGTCCTCTTCTTCCATGCACTAAAGTTTGATGACCCAACCAGCTTGTTGCTCTCTTTACAATAAGTCATCTTGACAGATTTAAGTAAGGTCATAGATACTTACTTGAGTAGAGTGGCTTGCAGCTTCCTTGATGATGATGAAGATGAAGTCAGAAGCTTCTTCTAAGATTGAAATCTCCAATGTAGGTGTTCTTGGATCCTTGATGTTGAAGGATATCTTCAAAAGATGATGTCCTCTTCTAACAATGTCTTCAATGTAAATCTTTGATGGCAAAGATTATTTTCCTAAATGAGTTGATCCTTTGAATGAGATAGATCTTTCTTAAAGTAGCTTGAGAGTCTTCCTTTTCAACCCAAACTTTGATCTTCGCTTCCTGGAGTGTCTTCTTTATTAAGTATCCCTTCTGTTCAACACCTTAGCTCTGATTCCATGTTGAGAATTTAGAGGGTCGGTGATTAATTCAAATTCTCTTATTGATAATTACTTGTGAGCTTACTTGAGTTACTTATGTCTTCTCTTCTTTAGCTTATTTAATCTTTCATCAAGTCAATTATCAAAATACACAAGACACACAAATCAGGCTCCTAAATCCAAGGCAAAACCTCTCCCTCTTGGAGAGGAAAGCCCGTAAGTAATTCTTCTTATAGATCTTCAAATGACAAGTACCATGACCAAGACTCCGACCCTTGACCTATGTTACTGCTTCTTTGATGATCTCAAGCTTGATCCTTCTATTATTTACCAACCAGAACTGATCTACACCAATATTAGAGAACTCAGTCTCTAAGCTTTACTTCTTATTGCTTAGTCAAACATAGGAGACTAAATCATCTTTACTTTGTATACACTTGGAGCTTTATTTCTTGAATTGTAGTTAGGAAGGTAAATCCCAGATTTACCTTCATCACTTTCTCACACTTTTCAGACCGATCTCTTCTTCAGATTATGTAGGGACTTTGCTACACATAGGACACTGTCAAACTACACATGAATTGTACGTGTATACTTACTTCTGATCTGCAATGTTACTTCATGGCAATAAGCAAACCCTTCTCCGAAATAGATCCACACTTAAGCACAGTTATCTGTCCCAGATCTTGTTACGCTATAAGCAATTCAGAACTGTCCGCAATTTCCTTAGAGCTGTCTAAGTATAGTCTTCCTTGCAGTTTGACCCTCATCCAAATATATATCAGATTAGGCTCTATCCTATAATCCGCACTTATCCGTTCCTGAAGACCGCACTTCATCACAGAGGAATCCGCAAATTTCAGGGTGCTAATGAGCTGCAACTCTAGCACTATATATAATGCACTGTCTCCACATTTAGGTCGACCTTACATGTTGCCTTGTAGGCCAACTTCATAGATAATAGGCCAACTTGAAGAGGTACATTTATGCTTGTGTCCAGCATTGAGTGAGGGCTGTTATGAGGGCTATCAAAAGCCATTCTTCCAAAAGGTCTTGGAGCACATTCTTTGGACTAGACACTTCATAAACATGACTCTTAATTACATTTATAAACAGAAGACAAACCCTACTAGACTTCAAGAAGAAGTCTATTGACCTATAATAAAATATTGCTCATGAAACCCATGAAGCAAGTACAACAAAAATACATTTTGTTATCTTTGCCTTCTTCTTTACATACATACATAATTACATAGTCAATATGAAGGCCGATCCTAGTTACACTTTTCAGCATAGAGCACCAAAATGAGAGGCTTATCATTATCAACCTTTAAGTAAAGGTTCGGATCAGCTTCACTTCTTGTGAATCCTAGCTTCATCAAATAGCTATTGATCCTCTCATACCAAGCCCTAGGGGCTTGCTTCAACCCATAGAGGGCTTTCTTCAACCTACATACATGTGACTCTCGGTCCAGAACATCAAACCCTTCAGGTTGTTCTACATAAACTTCTTCCTTAAGCGAGCCATGTAAGAAAACAGTTTTGACATCCATTTGATGTAGATTCCATCCCTATGAGGCAGCAAGGGCAATAATCAAACGGATGGTGGTATATCGGGTAACTGATGCAAATATATCATCATAGTCTATACCTTCCTTTTGTGAGAAGCCTCAGGAAATGAACCTGCCCTTGAACTTTTTAGCACTCTCATTAGCTCCATGTTTGATTTTGTAAAGCCATTTCGAGGTGACAACAGACTTGTCCTTTGGGACCACATCCCAGACATCATTCTTCATGATCGCCTCATACTCTTTGTTCATTGCATCATTCCAAACTTGGTGCTTCATTGCTTCTTCGAACATTCCAGGCTCAAATTGAACAATGGTTCTCATGGCTACTAAGTACCCTTGGTACCTGTTCGGCTTCTTCCTTTCGGTAACTCCATTTTGTTCAGGAGTATAGCAAAAGTGGTCTCCCTCTTAATGTCAGCTTCCCTACAATATTCATTGAACTCATTTGACTCATATTCGGTTCCATTATCGGTCCTCATTACTTTGATCTTCTTTCCTGTTTGATTTTCAACCAAGGCATTGAAAGAGCAGAACCACTTGAACACTTCGTCCTTTTTATTCAAGAAGTATATCCAAGTTTTGCGAGAGAAGTCATCCATAAAAATAGCATAATACAAATATCCTCCCAAGTATGTTACGAGCAACATACCAAATAAATCAGAATGAATCAATTGAAGAATGTCAGTAGTCTTGTTATCACTTGAGGGGAATGGTCCCCTTGTATGTTTCCCTTTGACACAACCCTGACAAACACCTTCATGATCAACTTTGAAATCGGGCATACCTGTGACCATCTTCCTAGATTCGGGAAGAGCTTTATAATGAAGGTAAGCAAACCTCTGGTGCCATAATTAGGATTGAAGTGTAGTGATGCATGTCATGGCTCCCAATGGACTTCCTCTAACCTAATAAAGAGTATCAACCCTGAATCCAAGAGTGAATGCTTCTTTGAAATTCCTTTTACAAACACATACCTTTCCATCAATGAATGCCACTTTCAATCCTTTGTCTTCCATCGACGAAATAGATACCAAATTCTTCTTCAATTGAGGTACACATAATACATCTTGTAGATTAAGGATTTGACCTTGATTTAAATGAAGAGTAACAGTCCCTATGCCTTTCACGGGATAGGTGGTATTGTCTCCAAGTATGATTTCCAAATTGGTTTCCTTTTCAATCAAATGTGAGAAGGCCTCTTTGTACCCAACGAAGTGCCTTGAGGCACCACTATCAATCAACCAATTATGCAACGTGTCTGGAGGAGAGGCAACAGAGAGGGCAAATATAAGAAGAAATTATTTTTGCTTGTTATCTACAACATTAGATTCATCATACCTAGAGTTTCTCAATCTCTTGGAAGGTTGACCATTTCCATATCGTGCAGCAGGAGCATTTCTCTTTCCTTTGTTATTGAACATGGTATTTCTTTGATTTCCATTTCCCTTGAAATTGTTGTTGTAATCATCATCTCAAGGTGTATTCCTTTTATTGGGGCACTCTCTAGCATAGTGGCCAAACCTCTAACAATTGAAACATCCACCCTTTTTTCCTTCTTTGAATCTCAGTCTTCCTTGACCTTGATTCCTTGGACCAGCATTGTTCTTTCTTTTAGCATGAGTGGAGAATGCAGTAGGATTATTCCCATTTGAAGGCATGTCTCTCTCTATCATCCTTGTCTCCTCTTGAGTGCATCTAGTCAACAATTCATCAAAATCTAGAATCCTGTCACTGTTGAGGATAGTGGTATTGAATACATACCATTCTCGGGGAAGACCTCCAAGGGCAATAAGAGTGAGCTCCCGATCGGCAATAACCTCTCCAATAGATAGAAGATAATTTTTTATTTAGGTAATCCTCATGAAGTAGAATTGGATGGATTCTCCTCTATCTATCTTGATTTGAGTTGTTAGCCTTGAACATGCTAACCAACTTGTCATACATTTCCTTAGATGTACCCATCTCGGAGATGTAAGCAACCAAATGCTTTTGAATAGAATCCCTGATGATCTTCTTGGCTTTGACCTCTTCTTTCTTATACTTTGTCTTAGTAGCAGCCGGTGCATTTGAAGGAGGCTTAGCAATCTTTTCCTACACATAATCCATGACTTCATTTTCTTCCAAAGTCAAGTCAAGAGACATTTTCCATGCATGATAATCATTCTTATCATTGAGCTTGTCCTCAGATTTGAAATAAAATAAGGAAGCCATTGACCCTTGTCCTTGTCCAACAAATCTCGGTGATTTCTCTTCTCACTCTTGCTTGGGCTTTGTCTTCACCTGGGCTCTAATACCATGTTAATTCTAAATAACGATGGTATGTTTCGTGCTTTAAAGCAATTTACTTCAATCTTTTCTTATAAGCCCAATATTAATTTCCAGATTAACAGTCACATTAACATTGATAGTAAATGCAAATAGAACATAAATAATAAGCAGAAGACAAGTCAAGACAAGAGGGCACAATATTTGGCGGATGACAGGGAAAAACCCCTATGTGGGGAAATCTCTTGATCAAATCTTCTTATTATTCTTCAAAAGTTCAACAAAGAGAGAGAGAGTACAATATACAAAATACACTTGCCCAATCACTAACAAAATAGTCCATTCAAACTGCAGTCAACAAGATGCCCTAACCAGAAAGTCAACGTTGGTCAAACTAACAAAATTACTCCTCCAAATCAACTCGGTCAAACCCAGTCAATGCGACCTCCAAAGGCAGTCAAAGTCAATCCAAAACATATTTGAAAATCACAGTCATATTTGGTCAACGCAAAATTCAACACTGCGGTCAACACAAGAAACCTGCTCCAAATGCCTCGATTTTTGTGCCAAAATATGCAGCCCAAGGAGAGTGAAGGAACTGCCTAAAAACCATAGTCAATACAGTGGTGTTGACCCTCTGTCAATGCTGGTCTACGCTCTGTAATTAGCCCAAAAACATATCTGCGATTTCAGCCTGAAATTTTTGGTCACCCTAACCACACATGCGAAGAGAGAAGAGTTGCTCCTTGTTGTATGAACCAATGATGTGAGGAGAGAGAAAGATGTGTTGAGTGATGATGTCCAAAATGAGGAAGAGGTCTCTCATATTTATACAATTCGTTGAGAGTGGAGACACATCTATTAGGGCTTATGAGCCTACATTAGACTTCTGGCTGAGCTTGACAATTTGCACAATGTGTGAGAGATTAAATTCAAAATCTCACTTCTGCTCATCCAAACAAGATGATCTTTAAATCAATCTTGCACCTCTCGGAAAGAGGAATCCAACAAAAATATCATCTTCATCATCTGAGTTGTCCAAGGTGGAGTTTGGCCCTAGTTTCCAATTTTAACAGCAGTGTACCCAATGTTGAAAAGTGTAACTAGGTTCGGTCTTCATAATGACATGTAATTATGATTTTATGTAATGAAGAGACAAAGATACTAAAATGCATTTATTGTAATGATTGCATAATGGGTTTCATGAGCAAGAGATTTTATTATAGGTCAAAGACTTCTTCTTGATGTCTTTAGGATTTTGTCATCTTTGTCATAAAGATACTTAGAGTCATGTAAATGAAGTCGTGTTACACTTGTAAAGGGACACATTGTTGATGTAAAAGATACACTCCAAGACCTTGTTGCTAGGCCCCATGAAGTCGCCTCAAAGTATGGTAGAAATACTCCTTGATGAAGTCAGCCTACCCTCCACACCTCATGTCAGCCTACATGTTAGAAGACAGTCATTATATAAAGAGTGATGCGGCCTAATTGTCAAGCAAGCAATTCAGACAAAGTCCACAACAGAAGTGCGAGATAAGATATGCATTGGTGCGAAGTTAGGAGATTGATCTTGGAAGGAAAGAGGGGTATGCTTACCTTTGTTTTTGGTTCCATCCTACCTCGCATATTTCAAGTAGGTTGAGGGCTATCTCAGCGAAGGACAAGTCTGCAGTAAGTGCGAAGTTTGGGTCAGTTACTAATGCGAGAAAAGAAGGCTAAACAGCGAAGAAATCAGGCTATAAAAGGTGCGAAGGAGAAGGTAAGTCTGCAAGGATACAAGGTCACCATAGTTCGATCTTGGGTCTGCACTATACCTCGCATATCTCAAATAGGCTTAGGGTTACAAGGGTGCAACAATAAGGTTGAAAGGGAGACTATAGGCAGCCGAGGAACATACTAAAGGAAGCCTAGAGGAAGCACGTTGTTTGGGGTTGCTAGATTAGGGACCGAGCTTCCCTAATAGAAGTGTAGTGCAGTGCAGAAAAGGAGGATCCGCATAAGGAGCCGAGAAGAGCAGTAAGGGATGGTGACAAGGGTCTTGGAGGAATACTTGTGTCAAGGGTCTTTTTCATGATCTTGGTACTCATCAATTGAAGGTCTATAAGAAGAATTTTGATCAGGTTTTCCTCTCAAAGAGTGAGAGGTTTTGGCCTGGCTTGCAAGCCTAAATTTTGTGTCTCTTGTGCATTTGATAATTGACTTGATGAAGAACATAATAATCTAACGAAGACAAGATCTAGAGAAAGAAGCATAAAGTAAATCATAAGTAATTATCAAAAATAGAAATTGTAATAAAAGCCCTAATTTTTCAACATGGTATCAGAGCTAAGACGTTGAAAACAAGAAAGGGCAGTTTAGCAAGAAGACACAAGGATCAAGCTTCAAAGAAGACATCAAGGATCAATTTTCTAGAAGGCATCAAAGCATAGTGAAGGATCTACATTGAAAAGCCAAACCCTAGATCTAAGAAGGAAGATCTTCATTCAAGAAGTAGTCTGCAAGGAGTTGGTGAAACCCTCAAGCCATTTCAAGAAACCACATAGGTCCCCTCTCAAAGTTTAAAAGACTTATACATCAAGATCCTTCCAAGGAAAAAGGCAAGATCCAGAAAGTGATCTTCATCTTCAAAAGGTTCTAAAGCTATAAAGGTTCTAAAGCTATCTATCTTGTTGAAGACAAGTCAACATTATTGAAGACATCGTCAAGCCATCATTTTGTTGAACCCATCATCCAACCATCCTTGATCGCCATCCACAAGGACATTTGTCATCAAAAATCTAAAGCGATCTATCATCACATACTACTCTTGAAGGAAACTATCTTCATATAGGAGTCTTTCAACCATCTACATCATCATAAAATTCAAGGAGAAAGCAAGCAAATAAGAAAGCATCTATTAAAGTAAGCATATTTATGACTTCATCTGAATTTGTCAAAATGTCTTTTTGCAAAGAAAGCAACAAATTGGTTGGGGTTTCAAACTTTTTTGCATGGAAGAAAAGGACATATCTAAATCTTATTGAGATTGAAGTCATGGACCATATCAAAGGGTCATCAACTCTACCTTCAAAAGAAGATACTCAAGCACATGCCAAATACATGAAGGGAGAAGTGAGAGCACAGAGGATTCTTATAGGATCCATACAAGACTCTCTAATCCCGTATGTATCAAAACTAGAAACTTCAAAAGAAATATATGACAAATTGGTGGAATTGTTCTCTGTGAGTACTGCAGGAGAAGTAATCTCTCTAAGACAAGAACTATACAAGTTAAAATTGTCAAGAGAGGAAGGAATAACTTCATATTTTATGAAGATTTCTGAAATACGAGAACAATTGCAAGAATTGGGAGAAATTATGTTTGACAAAGAAATGACAACAGTGGTGCTGAATGCTCTACCGGAGGGATGGGAAAACTTCACTTCAAGTATATATGGGAAGAAAGAAGCCACACCATTCCAAGGAAACTAGGTTGAAAGAAAAAGTTGATATAGAATCAGAATGAGCAAGTTCAAGCCTATGCCGCCATGACAAGGAGAAAGGGAAAATTTGGTAAATTTGGTCCTCAAAAGAAAAGGAGGAACATGGATAAGATAAGATGCTATGGATGTAATGAACTTGGGCATTATAAAAGGGATTGTCCTAAACCTAACAAGGACAAGAGGAAAATAGAAGAAACCCATGTTGCTAGAGAAGTGGAAGAACCAAAGACAAAGAAGCCTAAAAAAGAAGAAGTGAGAGATCTCTACTATGATTGAGATCATCTTCTTCTTTAATAGGTATCTGTTGGTTGTAAAATAGTAAGATAGGAAGCATTGTAAATTAGATAGATGCATCACATTAGAATTATCATCATGATAGAAGCATTGAAGGAGGAGCACTTGTCGTAGGAAAATGTCTGAAACAACTTTATGCGATAATCATGAAACAAGTGACTCCTAGGAACCTCACTGAAAATAACATTTATGAAAGGAAATCATCTAGATCAAGGTTCATCATTCATTAATCAATATGGAAATAAGTGTTGATATTTTCTAATGAAATCCTCTTTGGATTCACTATTTTTGAAAAGAAGCAAAAAGTTTCATCGAGAATTCTAACTTGAAGAATTATGGAATTGGGATATGATGACATATTGATAAATCAGGTCAAGGGAATGAAGCTCTTTCATTCTAAAGAAAATTGTTGCAAGTTTTAGATGACTCAAAAGGAAAGGATGAGGTATATATATATATATATATATATATATATATATATATATATATATATATATATGCTTACAATGGATATTATAAAGTCATGTCATATGGTTGCAGGTAGTATACTTCTATCTTTAGAAGTATGATAAAAGGAAAAGAGAATATCCTTCGATGTATAGGTTGTAAAAAGGCATGATCCACACCAGATGAAATCAACATAATATGTCCTCATATGGAGTATGAAATTAAGGAACTTTGATCGGAAGCTCTTGGGAATGAAATAAGATGTGTATAAAGAAAGAAAGGAAGAGATTGTAAGAAGTACAACCATGATAAAGGCAATCAACATCCTTGAAGACCAAGAAGACTTGACAGGAAAATCTCTCGGAAAGATATGGCGATTGATTTAAATCTGAAAAAGATGGAGACCCTTCGCAATGCATATCTTTAGGAGATGTGTCAACCTGTATGAAGGATGTTGATACCTACAAGAAGATGTCATGATGAAATATCATCACTAAGGTAATTTTTTATTTAAGTGTTCCTATTTATAATTTAACCTGGATGGGCTTATGCAGGGCTGCCAAAGGAAAGTATATATCTTCCACCGTTGACAACCATATGGAAGGATGAAAGATCCTTGAAAGAAAATTGGTATGGAGATAGCAACATGACATGAAACTAGAACCAGATGACAAAACTAATGAATCATTCTCCGAAAGAACAATGACATGACTCGTGGATGAAAGTGATGGATGATCAGTGCCCTATGAAGAGATCCCAAAGATGAAGACTCCTCAACAAAGCAGAAAACTCATGACATCGAAGGAAGGAGTTCTTAAAAGAAACTGGATGTCACATTATTCTCCTGAAGAGCTACTGCAGGTCCCTGATTAAGAGGGAGCCTGGAAATAAGTTTCTTACTTGGAAGAAACTTGGCAATTCCTAGGCCAAGAGGGAGCTTAGGTACATTCCTTGTATAGGAATGATTACATTCCTTGGTGGTATATGTCCTCCCTAATTGAGAGGGAGAGGTAGACACATCATTTTGGTCTTCACTTGGGAAGACAGAATGGAGGATTAGGTAATCATCTGGCATCCGATGCTCTTTGAGGATGTGTTAGAGCAACCAACATAAGAATAGTCGTGGAAGGACCGATATTCTTTGAGGACTAGGAATCCAAGATAAGAATAGTCCTGGACATACTCTGAGTGAACCCTGAGTCGAGTATGTTCTAACAGAGACAATGATGAAGGTGTCTATTAATCATTGGTCTCGTCGGCATTGGGGCTCAAGATCTCGTGGAGAGATGGAGTTGTTGGTCAAGGCCTTGCTATGTGACAATGTTGGTTGATATGATGCTATACAAATGGGATTACCAATCTGATTCTTCTTATGAGATTCTTCAAATTGAGAATGACCAAGTACCATTATGAATACCTCCCTAGTTAAGAGGGATTGTTGAAAAATGTAACTAGGTCTGGTCTTCATAATGACATGTAATTATGATTTTATGTAATGAAGAGACAAAGATAATAAATTGTATATATTGTAATGCTTGCATCATGGGTTTCATGATCAAGAGATTTTATTATAGGTCAAAGACTTCTTCTTGATGTCTTTAGAATTTTGTCGTTTTGTCATAAAGATAATTAGAGTCATGTAAATGAAATCATGTTAAACTTGTAAAGGGACACATTGTTGATGTAAAATATATAATCCAAGACCTTGTCACTAGGCCCCATGAAGTCAGCTCAAAGTATGGTAGAAATACTCCTTGATGAAATCGGCCTACCCTCCACACCTCATGTCGACCTACATGCTCGAAGACATTCACTACATAAAGAGTGATGCGGCCTCGTTGTAAAGCAAGCAATTCCGACAAGGTCTGCAACAAAAGTGTGAGATAAGATCTACATTGGTTCGAAGATAGGAGGTTGATCTGCAAAGGAGAGAGGGGTACACTTACCTCTGTTTTTGGGTCTATCCTACCTCACATATTTCAGGTAGGCCGAGGGCTATCACAATGAAGGACGAGTCTACAATAAGTGCAAAGTTTAGGTCAGCTACCGATGCGAGAAAATAAGGCTAAATAGCCAAGAAAGAAGGCTATAAAAGGTGTGAAGGAAAAGGTAAGTCTGCAAGGATACAAGGTCACCACAGTTCGGTCTTGGGTCTGCACTATACCTCGCATGTCTCAAATAGGCCGAGGGTTACAAGGGTGCAACAAGAAGGTCGAAAGGGAGACTATTGACAGCCGAGGAAGATACTAAAGGAAGCCGAGAGGAAGCACATTGTTTGGGGCTGCTAGATTAGGGATCGAGCTGCCCCAATAGAAGTGCATTGCAGAGCAGTGCAGTAAAGGAGGATCAACATAAGGAGTCGAGAAGAGCAGTAAGGGACAGTGACAAGGGTCTTGGAGGAATACTTGTGTCAAGGGTCTTTGTGATTGTCTTGGTACTCGTCAATTGAAGGTCTATAAGAAGAATTTTTATCAGGTTTTACTCTAAAAGAGTGAGAAGTTTTCGCCCTGGCTTGCAAGCCTAAATTTCGTCTCTTGTGCATTTGATAATTGACTTGATGAAGAACATAATAATCTAACGAAGACAAGAACTAGAGAAAGAGGCATAAAGTAAATCACAAGTAATTATCAATAAAAAAAACTGTAATAAAATCCCTAATTTCTCAACACCCAAGCAGTGGGTTTTGTACCCAAAGTTGTGGTCGCAAAACCAAGTGAAGAAATAATTGTTTATTCATTGTTTGCATGAGGGTAACCTTAATGGACCGAGGGGGACCTAAGGCAACAATGAGGTCTCTTGATCACATGAAAGAAATTTATTTTCTAATGTTAGTTGGGGTTTCATGAAGCAAACTGAAGTCGGTCGAGGCCTATGTCATGACCTTTGAGGGCTAACGTTGACCCTCATAGAAAAATATAAGAAGGAAAGAGATATAGGTCATTTGATCACCATACAAGTGCAACAAACATCTCAAGAAGGCAAGCGAAGGATTCTCAAGGAGAGTCGCAACAAGGGAATGTTTTGGATCAAGTTTGCTCGCTCTTATGGAGGTTTCCTTCTGGCCTAGCAACTGAGATTCTCTGTTTGGTATTCTCTAATCTGTGGATAGGGTCACAAGCTTGATTTGTTAAGAAAAGGGTGGTCGAAAGGCATGGACACCTTCTTGAATGATGGTCGCATCCCATGTTGTCTTGCTGACTATAGGGGGAGGGGCCAAAAGCCCTAATTCGTTGAACAGAATTGCAAAAAGAGGGTCGCAGACCCTAGTGAGCAAGGTAAGAGGCCTAAAGGCCTAAGTTAAGTGCGTCCAAGGGGAGAGGACATCCTCAAACCACAACGCAGGAAGGAAAAGGGATGTGTGGCCTAGTTTGATGTGTTATAGCTCTAAAAGGTAAGGTGGTTTGTTTGTCCAGGGTCGCTAGTGTTTTGGACAAGGAGACCGAGGAGTTTAGGATTGTGGGAGGGCTGCTATAGAGGGTTGGTGCCAAGGAGATGTGTTGCTAAGTGGAGTGTACGTTCATAGGGTTTGAACAGCAGTTAAAGTGTGCCCTAGTTCAGTCTTCTTCAGTGATGTAAAGATATTGTGTGTTGGCATATTTGTAAGCCCTAAGGACAACGAGCTTGGTGATTCAAATCATTGTTATGTGGGTTGTACAATAAGCCCAAGATCTGTCATCTTTGAAGGAGAAAAGAGGATTGTGTGTCGGTTGTTGGCAATGCCCTAGTTTGGTGTGTGCAAATGGGTAGATTGGTGCAAGCCCTAAGGAAATTGAAAGCTGGAGGATATTCAGTGTTATGTGGGCAATTGAAAAGAATCCCTACGGATTGATCTTGGAGCAGCAAGGAGTCAGTGAAGAGGGTTGTGTGTGAAGTCCTAAGATTAGCATTCTAGAGGCAGCTAGAAGATTGATAGTGGCAGTATTGACGGTTGGAGATGTAAGCATTCTGAAGTTCTAGAAGTTGCAGTGATCAGCAGAAGAGGAGGTAAAGTACCTGCCAGATGTGTTCAAGGTATGTGGACTAAAAGGGTTGTGAAAGCGCTACATCAGCAAGTAGTTCAAGTGTACTTTGTTTAGGGAAAGATTGGTAGTCATAGTTATTGATAACAAGCCCTAGTCATTCTTGTATCAAGGCTTATTGTAAGGGCCATGATCCCTAGTACGGAGCCCTACATTTGTTGTATTAAGATTTGTAATATAACAAGTTTTGGGTTAAAAATTGTCTTGTGCACGAGATTGATTCACTGTTTTATATTTTCTGTTGTGCAAAGTGCTAGTGTTGTGGTATTTCAGTGTGTTTGTGATCATGGTCTTAGACATAAACCTAATTTGAAGTGTCATGGAAAAATCAAGACAAATCACTTTTCACTCTAAAAGAGGTTTGCACCTAAAGAGATTTGATCCCTCTCGGCGCTTGGTAGATCCGGGCTGGATTAATTTCCCCCTTTAAATAGGCTATATTCGAAATGAAAACCATGGGTCATTTTTATTTTTATTATTATTTTATTTTTATAGGGTTATTTTTATTTTGTTATTTTTACTTTTATTTTGTTATTTTTACTTTTATTTGTACTTTTATTTTATTTTGACCGAATTAAAATATTTACATTACATTATACTAATCTTTTTTATTTAATTTTATTTTTATTTTTATTTACAGGACATTACGTTACAACATCTCTACCATACTAGGCTGGAGAGTGCCTCTTGGCGCAATAAATAAATAATAATAATAAAAGAAAGAAGCTATTTCATTATAAAGTAAAAGAGTAAAATAAGTAAGACTAAATTTATGGAAATGCCAATTTTAAGAAAAACTTAAGATAAAAAATAAAAATTGCAAGATGACATATGGATTATCTGCATGAAGATTTTCCTTCGATTTTTGGAACAAAGGTGATCTATTTAATGGATGAGAAGGAGGATGTGAAGTATCTTTCTTTGGGAAAAATTATGGGGAAGGAGGGATTCACTAGCAGAGATAGCTGATTAAGGGTTCGAGGGTGGCCAACTCTAGAAAGACATAGTACACCTATGGTTGGGTGAAGAGTCATCCCCCACATTTAGGTTGCAATCAACTAGATCAGAGTAGCACAGCAGTTCTAAAATCACAAGTAAATTAGTTTCTTCATTCTAAAAGTAAGTTTCTTACCACTCACTGTTCTTATGTACTAAGTAATTGAAATCTTCTTTGCGTTTGAAAATTAATGGCCTTGGATTTCTATAAGTATCTTTTGTATAATTATGCTTCAAATGTGGGCCATTATGTTTAGTTATGTTTTAAGTTTGGGCCATTACAGAAACATATCTCAAAGCTTAAAATACAAAATGAAGATTTTAGGATGAGAATTTTTCCACATAGCTTGATAGGACATACAAGGTATTGGTTTAGAAGTTGTGGCAAAGGGTAAATATCATCTCTTGTAGGTTTCATTCTGTTGAAAAGTAGTGAGTAAAGGTCTTCTTGACTCGTGCCTTAGTCAAGATAGACCTCACTCAAGTCTTCTTTAGCATGCATGAATCCCTAGAAATTATGACGAGTCATGGTGCAGTTAGCTCATGCGCAGGAGTTGGGGACTCTGTTTTGTTTGTCTCCAAGTGCAAATTGTATTTGGAAAAGATCGAGTTAGAGAGTTTCAAAGTCTATTTGAGGCAAGACGAGTTGAAGAATCAGTTCAACTCAGCTAGCAAGTCAAACTCAATTCATATTCCAAATATACACTTGCTAGTTTTGGCTTGACCGGATTGCATAAAAGGAGGTCGAAAGACACAATTGTATCATATTGTTTTTTAGCACGAGTTTTGTGTGAGAGTTGGATGCTAAGAAGAGCGTGTAAGGAGAGGCATGTGTGCAGCTTATGATAGAGAAAATTCCTTGCAAAAGTGCATTGATATTTAGGAGCTGATTCCTAAATAATAGGAGTTGCCCAGCGCTAGGAAATAAGAGCCAGGCAGCCCAAGGATTTAGGAGCTAAGAAGGGGTTTCTTGCAAGCAGGCTTCAGCTAAGTATTAGCAGTGAGAACAATCTTGTTCTCTAGTGAAACAGATTGCCTTGTAAACATATTATATTTGCTCAATTCTATCAATAAAATTCTACAGCTAACAGAGGGTTTTCCTAGTTGGGTTCCCTTGAAAATTTATTGAGTCATTGCATGTGAATGCTTTTATATTTCTGTTCCTATTCCGCTGCAAATACGTAGAGAAATTATGTGGCTTGGTGCAACAAACTTGTTTTCAGATTTGACAATAAAGCAGTTGCAGAATTTCAAGGAAATTCTACATGGTATCAAAGTAAAGAACAAAATAAACACCAGCACTGACGAGTTCAGATTTGTTAAAGACAGAGATCAAATTCGTGAAGAGCAGTTCCTTGGACAGGGGGATGGCGTACCAAGGACTGAGAGTTGACCACTATTTAGAGGGAGCCTCTAACTCTGTCTCTTGGAAAGGGAGGATTGTGATAGTATTAGAGGATAATGGAGTGGGATAATTTCTCAAGAATGCTATACCACGACCTCAGGATCCCCAACAATTGGCCCAGCATACTAAGAATGATGTCAAGGCTAGCAGGATTATTCTAGAAGGGATCAAAATCATATAGTTCCTCATATCCATGAGAAGAAATAAGCTTATGAGATGTTCAAGGCTATCTTAGATCTATATCAGAGATCCAGCGATACCAGGAAGCTTGCTCTTATGGAGAAGCTAAGGATTATTCAGATGAGACAAGGAGATTGTTGAGATTTTGTGTATTGGGGTAGCATCAGTTGTGCTCTAGGTCCCAAATTTTGAGGAAGGACTAGAGTTCATCTAATCTACAAGACCTATAAATGGATTTGGGAAATTTCATTTGGTTTTGGAGATATTAAATTAATTACTTATTTTAATGTATTTCCTAAGTTAAAACTTAGGAAAATAAAATAATTAAAGTGAATTTAATTAAACATGTGATGAAATTATCTTAAGTCACACGAATCAAGCTTTCTTTTAATCTTAGCCATTGATTAAAGATTTAATCTTGGTCGTTGATTTGTCAATGAGAAAAGTATAAAAGAAAGGCTTGGAGTCATTTGTAAAACACACAGAGGCAGAGCACTGAAGCTAAGCTGAGATTCTAGGGCGGGGTTGCTAAGAATTCTCAAGTGTTTCAGTTGCAGAGAGGGGAATTTAGACCAAAGGGATGATCTGATCCCGGGGTCTAGAATACACAAGAAGCATAGAAGAGATCAGGAAAGACAGCGCAGAGAAAGGGAGCAGCATCAGCGACAGACGACAGCAACAGCAAGGACAGCGTGATTTTCAGGAAACCCTTCAGGGGTTACGCAGAGACCCTTAGGGGCAGCGTAGTGACTGCGTCACCTAGTCTGGGGTAATGCAGTCCCTTCCAGTGATATCGCTGAGCATTTGGAGGCCTTCAAAGGCTGATGCAGTGTTTTTCAGGGGCAGATCTGGGGTTTCTAGGCCTAGATCTCGCTGAGTTCTGTAAATCTCGTTTGAGAGTGTGGATCAGTCAGTATTGTTGGTCTTAGATCAAACAGGTGTTGCAGATCTAGAGTTTTCTCTGTAGGGTTTTCCAGATCTGGAACCTAGTGTCGTGTATTCAGAAATATTCTTAATAATAGAGCCCTCCAATAGCCAGAGACCGATTTTCCCACATTGGGATTTCTCGGGGACAGTTTGTCCATAAATAACTGTCACTTTATCTATATGTGCATGTGCTTATTCTAGATCTGAATTGGTAGAGATCTGTTATGTGTTTTGCTTTGATGTTCACTTGAATTTATTCAGTTGATAACTTGTATAAGTAGGAGAAGCTTAATCGGATTAATAGAAATAATTTTTGCATAAGAATTAAGATTCAGAAATTTCTACAGAGATCCCATCGTCACATATCTTACGAAGTTCACCTAGATTCAAGATAAGCTAGGAGGTGTGGGTGTCACTATACCTGAGCATGAACTCTTTAGCTTCGCCTTAGTGGGTCTTCACAAGTCTTGGTATGTCTTCCAGGATGGTATCACTCGCAGAGGGAACTTTCCCAGTTGGGAAACTGGTTATGGATTGACTGAATTCAAGAGGAGATTCGAAGAGGAACCTTAGATGGTAGATTAGCAAAGACCGAGGACGAGGAGAATTTTGCTCTTATAGGCAAGGCAAGGCCAAGGGCAAGAAAGTCAAAGGGAAGGTCAAGACTAGTCAGAAGGGCGAGAAGAAGAAGAAGGATCTAAGTAAGATCAAGTGCTTCCATTGCCATGAGTTTGGGCACTATGCTACTAAATGTCCAAATCGGAATAAGAGGTCCGGCAAGAATCATGTTGTTGCATCCGCTGAGGTATATGGGTTTGCTTCTCAGCTTGAGAAAGATTTCTCATTAATAGCTTGCATGGCAAGCTCAGTAGGGAGTAGCAGGTGGTATATTGATCCTAGAGCCTCTTTCCACATGACCGATAACAGGGAGTATTTTGTAGAAAATAAATGATATGCACCCTTGACCCAGTTTACAAGTTTGCATGTGTTTGTTTAGGCCCAACCCACATGTTTTTTCATTCCAATATAAATTTCACTATACATTTATTGCAAACATTAAAAAGTGCTTCTACTAATTTTTCACTTTCCCAACAGCTGTTAATTGATGCAAAATTTATGGAAGCATTCAACACATTTGAGACATTAGTTTTTGGTCAATTTGACCCAAAAAAAAAACCACAGCTTCTTGGGGAAAACCGGTCTTCAGAGAAAGATTTTATTGCTTGAGAAAATTAGAATAAGTACATAAAATAAACACGGTATATATCTCCCTTTTCTGTTGTAGCATTAAATGCTCTTTTCTGGAAATTTGTGCCCACTGTAAAATTAGATTTTCACAAATATTTACACCCAGAATCTCTGCATTGAAATTTGTGCTAGAAGGTGCCTCGAAATCTGTGTTGAAGGGTGATTGTCTGCCTCGAAAAGTATGCCTAACTATTGCCTCAATTTTCGCATTGACTGTGGTTGTTCTCCCGAAATTCGTGCCTTGAATTTTGGGCCTGATAGCAACAAAATATTCCTTGAAATTTGAGTTTTCTGCTCCTCGAATTTCATGCAGTAGCTCCTCGAAATTCATATATCCCTGCCTCGAAATTCATGCCTATCGTAGTTGTTATTCTCATCGACTTTTGTGTTGTACAACCTCCTTTCTCTAGAAATTTGTGTATCCTTCTCCTATCTACAGTCTCTCCCCCTTCATGTAGTTTCTCTTCTCCTATCTTCTCTCCATGCTCTCTCTCAAGTGTGAAGTGAAGAATGAGCCTCCCTTTTCCTCTTTTGTCTACTTGGAAAAGATTGAATCCCTAAACCTAGGATCCAATGGCTGAGATTTAATCCTCAAATCTCGAGATGTGTGGTTGAGATCATTTCTCCCAAATGACCCCCCTCATACATTGGCCCCATCACTTAAAAGTCTCCTAGTACCTTTTTCAAGTTGTGTACCTTTTCTGTTTTTTCTCATAAAGTAATTTTTTCACCTCACTCTAATATTAGAAAAGTACACTTAGTATTTTACATATAAAGTAACTTTATAAAGTACAAGTGACTTTAATATTAGAAAAAGTACATGGTACAACACTTCTAAGTACCTTTTCCAGCCATGACATTAATTCAACTCATAAATGTCATTGAGACAAGTAATTAATGTGCTCACTAGGCTAAAAGGGATAAAATCCTAGTAACACCTCTCCTTGTTACTATTTTCAACACTCCCTCTTACCGAGGAAGGTATTTCTCACCACTCCCATCCTGTCTCCAAAGAAAACATGCTTGCCTCTTGGTAAAGACTTGGTGAGAATGTCTGCTACCTTTCCTCAGTGGATATATACTCAAGCTTCACTGCCCCTCGTTGAACCCAATCTCTGATGAAGTGGTATCTGATCTCTATATGCTTTGACCAATCGTGAAATTTTGGATTCTCAGAGAGTTTAATACAATTATGATTATCACTGTAAATCATAGTTGGTCTCAGCATCTGACCAAATAAGCCATGAAGCATCTTGCGAAGCCACAATGCCTCGCACCCTACTTGACTAGTTGCCATATACTCTGCCTCTGCACTCCTCAATGCCACTGATCTTTGTTTCCTACTGAACCATGACACAACTATCGATCCCAATGAGAAACAACATCGGGAAGTACTCTTCCGGTCACTAACTCTGCCAACCCAATCTGAGTCTGTGCAACCATTCAATCTAGCTCCATCACATCTAACATAGTCCAAACCATAATCCATTGTTCCCTGTAAGTACCTTAACACATGTTTTGCATCCACCCAATGTACTCTCCTAGCCTCCATCATAAACTTACTCAATGTGTTGACTGCAAAACAAATATTTGGTCTAATCTTGACCAGATACATCAATGAACCGATCAGTTGTCAATACAAAGTGGGGTTCACCAACTCGGAATTAGATGCATGCAGCTGTTCCAAGTTGGTGATCATAGGAGTAGCCATAGGCTTGCAACCATCCAAATGGAATCTCATCAAGATATCACCTACATACCTGCCCTAGCCCATGAAGATGTGCCCATTCTCCTGCCAAACCTCCAACCCCAGAAAGTAATGCATCAACCCCATATCAGTCATATCAAATTCTGAAGCAAGATCTCTCTTGCAGTGATGGATGAGTCTATCCTCCCCTGTAATAAATAAGTCATCCACATACAAAACCAGAATATGTGGATCGTCACCTATCATGATAAAGTATAGGTTCAGATCTGCATCACTCTTCTGGAAACCCATCTGTTACAAGTAGGCATCTATCCTCTCGTACCATGCCCTCGGTGCCTACTTCAGTCCATACAAGGCTTTCTTCAATCTACATACATGAGACTCCCTCCCATGCAACTCAAGACCCTCAAGCTGCTCAATG
Source organism: Pinus albicaulis (assembly GCA_034641835.2). NCBI lineage: Eukaryota > Viridiplantae > Streptophyta > Pinopsida > Pinales > Pinaceae > Pinus > Pinus albicaulis. The sequence goes on along the minus strand of CM076577.1, from coordinate 246,323,932 downwards.
TACACCTCCTCCTATATAACACCATTGAGAAAGGTGATCTTCACATCCATTTGGTGAACCCTCCATCCGATCTCAGTTGCTATGGATATCACTACTCTAATGAAAGCATAATGAGCAATCGGTGCAAAGGTCTCATCATAGTCAACTCCCTCTACTTGTAAGAACCCCCGCACCATAAACCAAGCTTTGAACTTCTCCGCGATGCGATCCACAGCATGTTTGATCTTGTAGAGCCACCTAGAAGTCACCACTGACTTCCCATCAGGACGTGGCACTACCTCCCAAACATCATTCTTCATGATAGAGGCATACTCCACCATGGCATCCCTTCAGATCTACTGACTAGCAGCCTCCTCAAAACTAGCTGGCTTTGTCTCCACAACATCTGCCACAAAGCCAGCCACCCTCCCTGGTGGTCTGTTGTCCCTCACTAACCACTTGGGTCTCCCCATGGCCTCCTAAGACTCCTTCAGTGTCTCCCAGAATTTCTGCATTGAAATTTGTGTTGGAAGGTGCCTCGAAATCTGCAATGTAGGGTGATTATCTGCCTCGAAAATTGTGCCTAATTGTTGCCTCGATTTTCGCATTGACTGTGGTTGTCCTGAAATTCATGCCTCGAATTTTGGGCCTGACAGCAGTAGAATCTTCCTCAAAATTGGAGTTGTCTACTACTCGAAATTTGTGCCTCCCTGCCTCGAAATTTGTGCATGTTGTAGTTGTTGTTCTCCTCTATTTGTGTTGTTGTACAACCTCATTCCTATAGAAATATGTGCCTCCTCCTTGCTGCAATCTCTCCTCCTTCATGAAGTTTCTCTTCTCTTCTCTTCTCTCCATGCTCTCTCTCAAGTATGAAGTGAAGAATGAGCCTCCCTTTTCCTCTTTTTCCTCCTTGGAAAAGATTGAATCCCTAGACCTAGGATCCAATGGTTGAGATTTAATCCTCAAATCTCAAGATGTGTGGTTGAGATCATTTCTCCCAAATGACCACCCTCATACATTGGCCCCATCACTTAAAAGGCTCTTAGTTCCTTTTTCAAGTTGTATACCTTTTCTATTTTTTCTCATAAAGTGATTTTTTCACCTCACTTTAATATTAGAAAATTACACTTGGTACTTTACACATAAAGTCACTTTATAAAGTACAAGTGACTTTAATATTAGAAAAAGTACATGGTACAACACTTCTAAGTACCTTTTCCACCCATGACATTAATTTAACTCATAAATGTCATTGAGACAAAAGTAATTAATATGCTCACTAGGCTAAAACTTTAAAAGGGATAAAAGCCTAGTAACACCTCTCCTTGGTACTATTTTCAACATATTTCAGCCAGTTGAAGAAGCAGTACATGCAATTTCAGATCGAGCTAGGAGATGATGGCAAGTACACACCCAAGGGAGTTGGTATTGTCAGCTTTGAGAGGGAGTCCGAGAGCCTTCTTCATCTCAAAGATGTCCTCTATGTTCCAAGACTGAAGAAGAACCTTGTTTCAATAGCAACCCTTTAGGACAAGGGATATGATGTCATCTTCAGCAAAGGTAAGGCATACCTCAAGTACTTAACTTCTAGAGCAATGAAGCAGATAGGAGTGACAGTGAAGAACCTTTACAAGTTGCAGGTTGAGACATGCGCAACCTTGAGCACCAAGGCAGGTGGTGAGTGTGAAAATTCCTAAATCGGAATTCCTACTGCAGCAAATGATTAAATTTCTTCTACTTGTTAATATCTGAATCAAGTTTTTTATGGTGTTACACAGTAAATATCGAAATAAAAGCTACTGTAGCCTTCACAACATGGAATACTGCGGAAACAAAATACTGTGCAGGAAAGAAATGAACACACACACACATGTACATTGTTATTTTTGGACAAATGTCCCCGGAAAAACCTGATGCAGGGAAATCGGTGCAGCAGTTGAGCGTTTTATTATTATGCAGTAACTTTCTCAATACAAATCTTTGGATGCCCAAACTAGCAATCTGATACAGAGAATAAACTGGCAAAGATGTAGTGAGAAAATATCTCACACTGTCACTGGCGATCCGACATTGATCCGAGCTCTGGATGGCTTGCCCAACGCTACCTCTGCATTGTCACTACATCACAACCTCGAGGAACTGCATCACCCTTCTAGCTGATTGTTTGCTGACTAGAATCTCGGATCTTTGGCCCTCTGGTCTCACACCCAGGCTTCTGGCACTAGATGTTGACTGCTCCCCAACAAAACTGTGAATTCCCTCTAAAGCACTGCACTGCCTCTCTGGACCTCTCGATTCCCCCTTTGCAATGCACTCACCGGATCATGAAAAACTTCCTCCAACCAACTATCCCTGCCCCTCACTGCAAGAAATTCACTTGATCACTCTCCTGAAGCTCAGGGCGTTGCTTCTCTTGAGAATTCGATCTCTAGATCTCTTTCTCTCGCTATATCGATGTGTTCTCCAAATGCTCATCGAGCTCCTTCTTATAATCTCTCGTTGACATATCAACGGCCAAGATTAAAACATAATCAAAGGCTAAGTTTAACTGGGAGTCGATCCTCGTCTTTATCTAGAAGATTCACATCCGACTTAATTAATACACTTTAATTAATCACATTTCCTAAGTTTAGACTTAGGAATACATTAAAAATGATTAATTATTTTAATTAAGCCATCTCTGGATGGAATTTCCCAAAACGATTTCTGGGTGTTTAGAGAATGCATGTGTCCTAGCCTCTCTGCAAAATCTCTAGGCTAGAGCACATTTGATGCTACAAAAATCAACACTCCCTCTTAGCAAGGAATGTGTTCTAGTGTTGCAACCTCTTGAAGCATCACTCTGACTTCTGCACCATCCCATTTGCATTGTTGATGTCTGGCTACTGCTACCCACCAACTACTGCACTACTCTAACTCTACGTTGCATCTGTGCTGCCACTGCAACATCTGCAACTCTCTCATCTGTTGTTGCTGCAACTAAGAGATGTCCATCATACTGAACCAACAATGCTCAGCCTGATGCATCTGTCACCGGAGTCCTTACTGCTGCTAGTCTCTACGCTGTCACTGAAGCCTTTACACTGTTGTTGGCTTTGCATTGTGCCAACTGCACTGCTGCCAACTTTATTTTGTGTTGCTCAGTCTCAGACCGCTACTAACCACTGCATTTGTCACTCTGGCACCTGACTGCACTAACTGTCACTGGTCCATCTTGCTATTGCTTCTATGGGCTCCCGTAGCAAGAAATTGATCCAAGAGATGGACTCCTCAAGGATCTTGCCCATCATGTAGCTCTCTCAGGCTACAAAATCAAATCACCCCACCTCACCCATGGAGGTATCTCAGTGATCATGGCAAATTCTTCCGCCAATCTAGAGGATAGCCTATCGATCTCTGTGGATGCAGCCTCTTGATCCTGCTCCTTCTCCTAGTCCTTCTTTCGAAAAGGACACTGAGAACTGAAGTGGCCCATCTTACCACATCGGAAGCACTTGATCTTTGAAATATCCTTCTTTCACATGTGCTGCTCCTGCAGCCCCTTTGATGTGAGGGTTGCATTCTCCTCTTCCTTCACCTCCTTCCCACTACTGTTGTTGCTGCCACTGAAGGTGCTCTTCATCAAATCACGCTTCATTTCTTCTTGTTGGAGATGAGCCCACATCCTCTCCCAATCCGGCAATCCTTCTCTGCCGAGAATGCTCTAAACGAAAACTTGCCATTCTTCTGAGACACTGTTCAGGGCTAATCTCACAAACTTAGTAGGCTGAGGCACTAACCCTATAGCTACCAACTGATCCCGAACATCATGAAGCCTCGTAAGGAAGGGGTGTATGCACTCCCCCTTCTACATCCTTGTGCATCTCATCTTCTCCTTCAAGTACATCTTTTGTTGCTCAGAAGATATATGATATAACGTGGCCGATGCATCCCACATTTCTTCGGTTGTGCCCTTGCCTGTTATGTGAGATACAACATGATCTCTCACTCCATCGAGGATCAACCTCTTGGCCTTCGCCATCTCCTTCTTGAAAGTCTTAAGTTGATCTGCATCTATGGTCTCAGCTACCACATTATCGACATAAGTTTTAAGATCATGCTCATCTAGAAGGAAGGAGATCCTTACCTTCCAGATCACATAGTTGGAGGCACCCTCCAATCGATCCTGATCTCTCAAGTTTCAACCTAGTTGATGCCATCTCGCCAACCAAATGTCGAACTGCCTCCTCTCTCCTTTGCGCAGCTGCTGACTGGCTCTATGCACTACCTGACGGAGTAAGCAGATATGCTCTCGGCTACTGTTGCTCTGCAGTGAGAAATCGAATTCCTTGGCTAGGAATTCTCTGAGGAAGGAACTCCCTCAGTGTGTGCTCTTCTTCCCTTCTAAAGCTTTTCTGCTCTAGCAACCTGCTGCATAAAAACTGCGTCCCAGCTGAAGATCTGCTATGCATGGAAACTGTTGCATTGCTCCCTCTGCCACTGACAAATCTCGATCTGGAAAATCTTATTCTCTGTTGACTCACTTAGAGAAATAATTTTCCACGAAAATTTTCCCTCCTGGCTATGGACTACACAACTCCTCTGGGGTTTCGAACTACTACCTACGCAATGTTTTCAAAATCCCTCTTCTGACTGCAACTAGGCTCTTCCTACTTCACCTGTGCTCTAATACCATGTGAAAAATCCTAAATTGGAATTCCTACTGCAGCAACTGATTAAATTTCTTCTACTTGTAATTTTTGAATCAAGTTATTTATGGTGTTACACAGTAAATATCGAAATAAAATCTATTGCAACCTTCACAACATAACATATTGCAGAAACAAAATACTGCACAGGAAAGAAATGAACACACACGCATGTAAACCATTATTTTTGGACAGATGTCCCCAGAAAAACCCAATGTGGGAAAGTCGGTGCAGCAACTGAGGATTTTATTATTATGCAGTAGTTTTCTGAATACAAATCTTTGGATGCCCAAAATGGCAATCCGATACATAGAATAAACTGGCAAAGAGGTAGTGAGAAAATATCTCACATTGTCACTGGCGATCCGACACTGATCCAGGCTCTGGATTTCTTGCCCCACGCTACCTCTGCGTAGTCTTTGCGTTGTCACTGTGTCACAACCTCCAGGAACTGTGTCACCCTTCTAGCTGATCATTTGCTGACTGGAAACTCGGATCTCTGGCCCTCCGGTCTCACACCCCGACTTCCGACAATAGATCTCGATTGCTCCCAGCAAAACTGCAGATTCCCTCTGAAGCACTGCATTGCCTCTCTGTACCTCTCGATGCCTCCTCTGCAAATGTTATGAAACCAGCTCCAAAAATAGAAGAAAAAAGAGATGAGCGCCTTAGAAATAAGCCACTTCGAGGGGGCAACCTCCTTTACATTACATAAATGAACAATTCTTGGATGATACAAATGAAAAAACCTCCCTTCTATATATAGGAGTCCATTAGGCCACAATGTAATCCTAGCCGACCTAACAATAATAATGTAAAGGCACAATAATAACAGTATGGGGGTTACAGGGGTACAACAATAATAATAAGGGGGTTACAGTAACAACAATAAGGGACTATATTAGTAATATAGGGACCTAACATGCTCCTCTCCTTCAAAAAAGCCTTGTCCTCAATGCTTGAGTAGCTCCGGGTGCTTCTGTATAAAATTCTCATCCTCCCATGTAGAATCTTCAGTGGGTAAGTCCTTCCATTTGATGAGATACTCTGAAATTGATCGATTTCGTAGTTGTCGAGTTCTTGTTTCCATGAATGCTTCAGGTTCCAATTTCGTTTTTCCTTCCTCATCAAGTTCTGGCAATATTGTTTGAACTAGAAGTTTGTCCCCTATAACCTTCTTTAAGCATGAAACATGGAAAATTGGATGCACTCACGAAGAAGCAGGAAGCTCCAATTTGTATGCCATAGTACCAATCTTTTGCAACACCTTGTAAGGACCATAGTACTTTGGCGATAATTTATTATCCTTCTTAGCTTGCTTGAGGGACATTTGTTGTATGGTTGTAGCCGTAAAAATACCCAATCTCCTACATTAAAACTTCTCTCACTGCGATGTTGATCTGCCTGTTGTTTCATTCGATTTTGTGCCAAATTCAGGTTATCCTTTAAGAGTTGGAGAACTTCTTGCTGATGCTCGATGTGATCTTCCACTTCTTGAACCTTAGAATTTTCCCTTAAAGATGATGTGATGGATGGTGGATGATATCCATAAAGTGCCATAAATGGGGTCATTTTTGCTGCAGTATGGAAGGAAGTGTTATACCACCATTCAGCGAGAGGTAACCACTTGACCCATTCTGTTTGTTTATCAAATACAAAACAACGGAGATATCCTTCCAAACATTTATGCACTATCTCATTTTGACCATCGGATTGAAGATGATAGGATGAGCTATGAGCTAATTGAGTACCCAAACAAGAAAATAACTCCGTCCAAAAATTTCTAGTAAAAATGGGATCTCTGTCGCTCACAATAACCCTTAGGTTTCCATGTAGCTTTTGAATTGTGTCCATAAATGTAGTAGCAATTGTACTTGCTTTAAATGGATGAGATAATGCACAAAAGTGTGCATACTTGGTAAGTCTATCAACTACCACCATGATGACACTCTTTCCTTCGGACTTAGGTAAACCCGTGATAAAATCCATTGAAATCTCCTCCCAACGTTGACTTGGAATGGATAAAGGTTGTAGAAGTCCCGGGGTCTTAATTGTTTCCACTTTATTCTGCCGGCAAACCAAACATTCCGCCACAAACTTTTGAATATCAGATTTAAGGCCATCCCAAAAAAATTCTTTCTTCACCCTGTGGTAAGTTTTTAAAAATCCTGAGTGTCCTCCTAAAGGGGAAGTGTGCAATTCCAAAAGAATCTTTTGTTTTAGTTGGGAATTCTTACAAAGATATAAGCGATCTTTGTACCATAAGGAATCATTTTTCCAACTAAATGTATCAGATGTACTAGGATCTTGCTGCAAATTTTGAATGAGTGTCCATACATCTTTGTCCTTCTTCCATTCATCTCTTGCTTCAGTTATCCAATCTGGCTGGATAATAGAAATGGCACAAAGCAATGCTTCCACCTCTTCATTCTTTCTTGAGAGTGCATCTGCAACAACATTTAGCTTCCCTTTTTTGTATATTATTTCAAAGTCATAACCCAACATCTTGGTGACCCATTTTTGTTGCTCTTCTGAAGATAGTCTTTGTTCCAAAAAGTTTTTAAGACTATCATGATAAGTTTTTACCTTGAAGTGTCTTCCCATTAGGTAAGTTCTCCATTTCTTTAGTGCATGCAGTATTGCTAACATTTCCTTCTCATAAATAGGTTTCTGTAAATACTTTCCTTTGATCGGACGACTTTCAAAAGCAATGGGTCTTCCTTCCTGCATTAAAACTGCACCAATTCCATTTCCTGAGGCATCACATTCCACAATAAAGGTTTTTGTGAAGTCTGGCGTAGCTAAGACGGGTGCTAGGCACATTGCCTCTTTAAGATGTTCAAAGGCCTTAGTTGCTTCAGGAGTCCATGAAAATGCATCTTTCTTCAATAATGTTGTTAGAGGTGTTGCTATTCTCCCATAATTCTTAACAAACTTCTGATAACACCCTGTTAACCCAAGAAATTTGCGCAACTGCTTTATGTTTGTGGGGACTTTCCATTCCTTAATGGCTTTAATTTTGTTAGGGTCTACCTCAACACCCTCGTGAGATACAATATGACGCAGATATTCCACCTCTTGTACTCCAAAGAAACATTTGGATGTTTTTGCATATAATTGTTTCTCCTCCAATATTTTGAGCACCTTGTCAACATGTTGAACATGATCCTTCCAAACCTGTTGTAGATTAGTATATCATCAAAAAATACTAGCACAAATTTTCTAAGGGTGGGTTTGAAAATGGAATTCATCAACCCTTGAAATGTAGAAGTTGCATTGGCAAGGCCAAAAGTCATGACCAAAAATTCATAATGACCCTCATGAGTTCGAAATGCTGTTTTTGGAATATCTTCAGTCTTCATTCTAATTTGATGATATCCTGAACGAAGATCCAACTTGGTAAAATAAATTGCTCCATGTAATTCATTCAATAATTCATCAATCACAGGAATGGGAAATTTGTCTTTAATGGTGAGCTTATTGAGCTCCCTATAATCCGGACACATTCACCATGATCCATCCTTCTTGTGTACCAATACTACCGGAGCAGAGAAAGAACTTTGACTAGGTTGAATTATACCCGCCTCTAACATTTCTGCAATCATACGTTCAATTTCGCTCTTTTGGACATAAGGATATCTATAAGGCCTGATGTTTGGAGGAACACTTCCCGGAATCAAATGAATAGCATGATCATGATCACGAATAGGTGGGAGTCCTTTGGGAGTTTCAAACACCTTGGAATGATTGTCCAAGACTTTTTGGAGATCTGGAGAAATAGATGATTTTGATGTTGGAACTTCTAGTGAGCATAATTGTGCAATTACGCCTCGTTGTTCTTTCTTCAAAAGCTTTGTCATGACATTAGAGCTTATTATCTTTTTTGGCTTCCCTGTGATACCCCATAATTCGATTTCCTTTCCTTTTGAGAGAAATTTCAAGAAAAGTTCTTGAAAATTAAAAGCTACCGTCCCCAAAGATTATAACCATTGTACTCCTAGTACAACATCAGCACCTCCCATTGGGATGGAAAGCATTGGACTATTCAATACATATTCCCCCATGGATAGCTTGATATTATGGCATTTTCCAAAGCAATTTATAGTTCCTCCATTTGCAACTATCACTTGACATTCCGGTGCTGGGTATAGGAAACAATTTAATTCCCTAGCTACCTTACAATGAATAAAATTATGGGTACTACCCGAATCAATCAACACTAGTACCTTTTTCTTCTTGATATGTCCTTCTATCTTGAGAGTTTGAGGAGTGGTAATTCCTGCCAATGCATTACACGATATGGTCGGACTCGTTTCTTCTTCTTCTAGGGTTGGTTCCTGGTGTATATCCTCTTCTTTTGAAGTTTCTTATTCATTTTCTTCCTCCTCTTCACAATCTATGTAAAATATTTTTTTCTCAGCACACTTATGACCTTTAGTGTATTTTCTATCACAACTATAGCAAAGCCCTTTTGCTCTTTTTTCTTTCAATTGTTGTGGTGTCAACCTTGTAGGTTGTGGAAGTCTAAGAATAGCAACACTTCCATCTTTATAGATGTGAGTGGTAGGCTTCCTTGTCGCCATAATTTTACATTCAATTTTTCTTGCCAATCTGAATGCCTTCTCTAATGAATCAGGTTCGCAAACGCGAACTTCATGTTCGATGTTATCCTTTAAAGTCCCTATGAAGACATCAATCCTATGTTCCTCTGGAATATCAATTACCCTTATATTCAATTTTTGGAAATCCTCAATGTGCTCCACCACTAAAACCTTTTGTTTGAGATTTATCAATTGGCTAAAGATGGTGTTGCTCTTTGTATCCTCATAATGTGCTATCATTTCCTCCGTAAAAATTGATCAAGTGACAATTTTTTTACGGGAGCAAAGCCATCGATACCATACAAATGTATTTTGTTCTAAATGTAAAGTTGCAATGCGTACCTTTTGTGTGTTTTGCACATTATTGAGATCAAAATATTGCTCCATCTGTAGTATCCATGTTACGGGATCCTTGCCATCAAACTTCTTCATATCCATCTTTGGAATATGGTGGTTCTTCAATCCAACATTGGAGTTTATGAAATCACGATTAACATTTATTTTGTTCTGATCAAGAGTTTCCTCTACTATCATTTCACCATTAAGAATCATTTCTTGTATCAACTTTGACAAACCTTCATGTCTTCCTTTAAACCTTCCATTTTTTCTTCCATACCATTCTTCAAACCATCCATCTTAGCTTCCATGCTTTTCTTCAAAACATCCATTTCATTTTTTGTTTCTCTTTGCGAGAGCAAAATTTGGTGCACTTGCTCTTGTAATTTTGATATGTCATGTTGCCTTTCTTCATATTCATGAGCCATAGGAGAGCCTTTTGAAGGCTTAATGGGTGTTGAATTATTTTTAGGGGGCAATTTAGAACCCCAATACTGATATCTATTCTACAATATGCCCTTGGAATCAATTCAAATTGATTCTTCAAACAAGAGTCATGCAATTCAGAGATAAAATAAAATAAAATTAAAAATAAAATAAAATAAAATAAAAATAAAAAAATACACATCTTTTCTTACTTTTAAAGAGCTCGATATTGAAATTGAATTGTCTTTGTGATTTCGGATCTTCAAAATCTGAAATTCGGCTTTGTAGTAGCACTTTGAATCTTCTTTCGAATGCCATAGGTCTGACCTGATTTGGATTCTTCGAGACAAAGTTATGCCCAATCTCCCACAGTGACCTAATTATGGACTAGTTCAGTACAGCGAACTTGTACAACACGCCATGTGTCACTGTTTCCTCCTTCGGCTCTGAAATTGATAAACAAGAAACTACCGTCCGTGTACTTGCGGCCACTTTTTACAGAATTCCAATCCGATGCTCAGTGAGAGAGTTATGAAAATTTTCCCACGGTCACCTCTTTGAGATGAAATTCGAGATCTTGAAAAAAAACTAACTTCCACTGTTCATATCTCCGCAAATATTGCGAACCAAGATCTGAAATTTTTACAGGAGGTTCTTCAGGAGTTCGGCTTCGCTCTGTAAAAATTTCAGCTTCTGAACCTAGGTAGAAAAAAAATGATAGCGCAAATGCCACGATGCCCTGTTTTAGGTGAAATTCGAGAGCTTGAAAAAACCCTAACTTCCACAGATCATATATCCAAAAATACTGCGAACCAAGATCTGAAATTTTTACAAGAGGTTCCTCAGGATTTCGGCTTCGCTGTGTAAAAATTTCAGCTTCTGAACCTTCATAAAAAAAACTTATAGCGCAAATGCCACGATGACCTGTTTGGAACAGCGAAACCCTAGAATCCAAAGCTCTGATACCAAATGTTATGAAACCAGCTCCAAAAATAGAAGAAAAGAGAGATCAACCCCTTAGAAATAAGCCACTTCGAGGGGGCAACCTCCTTTACATTACATAAATGAACAATTCTTGGATGATACAAATGACAAAACCTCCCTTCTATATATAGGAGTCCATGGGGCCGCAATGTAATCCTAGCCGACCTAACAATAATAATGAAAAGGCACAATAATAACAATATGGGGGTTACAGGGGTACAACAATAACAATAAGGGGGTTACACTAACAACAATAAGGGACTATACTAATAATATAGGGACCTAACAGCAATGCACTCACCGGATAAGGAAAAACTTCCTCCGACCAACTATCCATGCCCCTCACTGCAAGAAATTCACTTGATCACTTTCCTGAAGCTTAGCGTTGCTTCTCTTGAGAATTCGATCTCTAGATCTCTTGCTCTTGCTATCTCGGTCTGTTCTCCAAATGCTCATCGAGCTTTATAATCTCTCGTTGACATATCAACGGCTATGATTAAACATAATCAAAAGCTAAGATTAACTGGGAGTTGACCCTCGTCTTTATCTAGAAGATTCACATCCGACTTAATTAATACACTTTAATTCATCACATTTCCTAAGTTTAGACTTAGGAATACATTAAAAATGATTAATTAATTTAATTAAGCCATCGCTCAATGGAATTTCCCAAAACGATTTATGGGTTTTGGAGAATGCATGTGTCCTAGCCTCTCTGCAAAAACTCTAGGCTAGAGCACATCCGATGCTACAAAAATCAACAGTGAGCAAAGTAGAGATGTTGGGAGAACTTTGGCACAAGCCCATGGGACACTTGCATCATGGAGCGCTAAATATTCTTCAGCGAATTGCTAAAGGAATACCAGCATGCAATTTTGATCAGCATGATATGTGCAAGGGGTGCAAGCATGCCAAGACTTCTTTTCAGGGTCGAGACAGCAGAGCCAAAGGGATTTTGGAGTTGGTGCATTCAGATGTATGCAGACCCTTCTCTTCTTCGTCTCTTATGAGACAGGTATTATGTTACTTTCGTTGATGACTTTTCTCGGAAAACTTGGATATTTTTCATGACGAAGAAAGATGAGGTCTTAACCAAGTTCATGGAGTTTAAGGCCTTGGTAGAAAACCAGACTAGGAAGAAGATCAAGGCAGTGAGGAGTGAAAAATGGTGGAGAATATGTCTCCAATGCCTTCAAGGAGTTGTGTGCAAAGGAGGGCATTAGGAGAGGGTTGATAGCACCCTATAACCCTCAGCAAAATGGGATGGTTGAAAGGAAGAACCGCAATATTGTTGGAGAGACCGAAGCCATGTTGCATGATCAGGGACTGCCTATGTTCTTGTGGGTAGAGGCATGCAACACTGCAGTATTTCTACAGAACAGGAGTCCACACGGGGTTGTTGGAGGAGATACACCAAAGGAAGCTTTCACAGGAAAGAAGCCTGATGCTTCACATTTTTGTGTCTTTGGCACAAAATTTTACTGCCATGTGTCTAAAGATAGCAAGAAGAAGTTGGACTCCACAGCAGAGAATGGTATTTTCGTGGGATACAGCAAGACAGCTCAGGCATACAGGGTGTATCTAGCAGGACTCAAGATGACGGTTCTCAGGCGGGATGTGAGGTTTTAGGAGGACAGAGCTCTGAGGGAATCCTTAAAGCAAGAGCAAATTACAGTACCTGAGATGGAGGAGTTATTCGCTCCCAAGGAGAAGCCTCAGCTAGGATCACAGATCGAGTCTCGACCAAGTGGCAAGAAGCCCACACAACAGGATCCATAGCAAGATGCGAAGCAGGACGATGAGGAGAAGAGACCAGGATGAGAGCAGGCAGTTACTCCTAGCACACAGAGGAATAAAGCCAAGTGGGCCGAAAAGTTTATTTAGAAGGCCCGGGAGCAAGTTGAAGCTCCTAGCACCATGTTCATGCAGAGCAAGCAGCCACAGGTGTACACAGGTTATATGGCACTAATGACAGAGTTGGTGGACACTGAGCCTTCTAGTTATAAGGAGGCAACTTCGAAGGAGGTTTGGAAGGATGCCATGGTGGAGGAATATTCTTCCATCATGAAGAACGATGTCTAGGAGATTTTGAGGGAAAATTAGTAGTTCGCTCACTCTGGGTGTACAAGTTGAAGCATGGAGCAGATGGGAGTGTGGAGAAGTACAAGGCCAAGTTTGTGGCCAAGGGCTTCTCACAAATTGAGGGCATAGACTATGATGAGACCTTTGCCCCAGTAGCATGGTATTCATCCATCGGGACTATTCTGGCACTTGCAACACATATGGGGTGGAAGATCCACCTGATGGACGTGAAGACAGCATTCCCTCAACAGAGTGGTTGAGGAGATTTATATGGAGCAGCCAGAGGGGTTTGAGTAGTTCAGCAAGAACACACATGTGTGCAGGCTGAAGAGATCTCTTTATGGGCTCAAGCAGGCTCCGAGAGCATGGTGCACTTGTATTGACAACTACCTTCAAGGATTGGGCTTCACTAAGAGTGATGCGAATGCCAAACTGTACCATATCATGATTAGAGGGTTACCGCTCATTCTAGTGCTCTATGTTGACGACCTTATATTGATTGGAGCAAACAACTTGATCCAGGATTGCAAGGAGGACCTTGCAAGGGAGTTTGAGATGAAGGATATGGAGCTTATGCATTATTTCCTTGGCTTGGAAATTTGGCGCGGTGATGGTGAGATCTTCATGGGACAGGGAAGTACACTACAGAGATACTCGAGAGATTTCATATGCAAGATTGCAAGCCCATGGCCACGCCTCTAGTCACAAATTGGAGGAAGGTGGATGCTAGTAGAGCAGAGCGAGTGGATGCTACAGTATATAGGCAGCTCATCGAGTCATTGATATAGTTGGTCAACACACGACCTGATATTTGTTTGCAGTCAACCAGCTGAGTCAGTTCATGATGGAACCAACCAAAGTTCATTGGGTTGTTGCAAAGCATGTTTTCAGATATCTCAAAGGCACAGAATATTAAGGATTGTGATTCAGACAAGTTGATGGAGTGAGGCTTGAGGACTTCACAGATGCAGATTAGGCAAGGTGCTCCACAGACCAGAAGAGTACTTCATGTGGCGTCGTCAGCATTGGGTCAGTAGTTGTTTCCTAGTATAGCAGGAACCAAATATTAGTTGCACTCAATTCAGCAGAGGTCGAGTACATGGCTACCAGTTTGGCAACATGCAAGGCTATTTGGATGAGGAAGTTGCTTGTGGGACTTTTCAGAAAGACGTTGGAGCCTACTGTGATACACTATGATAATCAAAGTTGCATCAAAATCTCTGAGAAACCAGTGTTTCATGATCACTCAAAGCATATCGAGATCATGGATCATCGTCTTAGATATTGTGTGTAGAAAGCGATTGTGAATCTACCGTACATTCCAACAGTGGAGCGAACAACAGATATCTTGACCAAGGCATTGGCAAGTAGTTTTTTTCATTTCAGAGATAAGTTGGGAGTTGTATGGAATCCCTTCCTCGCTAAGAGGGAGTGTTGAAAAGTAGCGATTAAAGGTCTTCTTGACTCATCCCTTAGTCAAGATAGACCTCACACAAGTCTTCTTAGCATGCATGAGTCCCTAGAAATTAGGACGAGTCATGGTGCAGTTAGCTCATGCGCAGGAGTTGGAGACTCGGTTTTGTTTGTCTCCAAGTGCAAGTTTTATTTGGAAAAGGTCAAGTTAGAGAGTTTCAAGGTCTATTTGAGGTAGGACGAGTTAAAGAGTCAGTTCAACTCAATTTGCAAGTCAAACTTTACTCATATTCCAAATATACACTTGCCAATTTTAGCTTGATATTATTGCATAAGCCCAGTTAGGGCAGCGTCAGGGCAGCGTAAGCCCTTCTAGAGTGACGCAAGCCCTTCTTGAGCAGCGCAGAGGCTGACACAGGCCAGTCAGGCTAACGCAGAGGGCTTCAGAGCAGCGTTGGGGTTTCCAGAGAGCCAGAAAGGGCTGGAGTTGTGGAAATCCCATTTGAGCCTTTGAGGGTGTGAATCAACCACATTTTCTGTCTCCGAGGATAGAGGTATTGCTGCTGCTTTTATTTCTCTATCGGGTGAACCAGTTTTGGTGCCCAGGATTGTTGTACTTAGATTCTGCATAGTAATGAAAACCCTCCAGAGCTAGCTGCACTGATTTTCCCACATTGGGTTTTTCTGGGGACATTTGTCCAGAAAATCTGTGTAACTTTGTCTATGAGCATGTTATTCAGTATTAGATCTATATGTGTGGGTTGTTATATGTATTTACTTCGATGTCGTTTCTGAATATTCAAAATAATAACTTGTGAATTTAATCAAATAGGAGAAGTAAATCGAGAATTAACAATAAGATTTCTTAGGTTAAGTAATATTCACAAAAAGGAGGTCAAAAGGCACAATTGTTCATATTGTTTTTGAGCACAAGTTTTGTGTAAGAGCTAGCTACTAGGAAGAGCGTGTAGGGAGAGGCTTGTATGCAGCTTATGACCGACAATTCCTTGCAGAGGTGTGCTAATATTTAGGAGCTAATTCCTAAATAATAGGAGCTTCCCAGTGCTAGGAAATAGGAGCTAGACAACGCAAGGATTTAGGAGTTGAGACGAGGCTTCTTGCAAGCAGGTTTCAGCAAAGTATTAGCAGTGAGAACAATCTTGTTCTCTAGCGAAACAAATTGCCATGTAAACAAATTCTATTTGCTCAATTCTGTCAATAAAATTCCACAGCTAGCAGAGGGTTTTCCTAGTTAGGTTCCCTAGAAAATTTACTGTGTTATTGCATGTGAATGTGTTTTTATTTATGTTCCTAGTCAGCTGCAAATACAAAGAGAAATTATGTGTCTTGGTGCAACGAACTTGTTTTCGGGATTGACATCATAGCAATTGCATAATTTCAAGGAAATCATACACATTCAAGCATTTCGCAAACAATGGGACCTTGGCTATGAGGATTAAGAAAGGGTTGAGGATATAGTGAAGGCTTGCCAAGATAAGGAAAAAATGATCTGATATCTACTTGTTGAATGTGAGAAAACTTGAAGGGTTCTCTCTTAGATTAAATCAAAGGTAGGATAAATATTTGAGGTCCTTGTTCGAGTATATCAAAAAAAATAGGGTGGCTTTAGCCAAGGAAAGCTCGACAATGAGTTTCATGAGGATGACCAGCTTTCTCTTTCATCCCATCAGCCACTTGTGCATGATATTCCAACTCCAGAAGAAGATAATGTTATTGAAGATCTTATTGCAAAGCCTCATGAAGAAGATATGGGTGATGAAAAGTCAAACAAAGAAACAAACATCCATTGCATCTTCCCCTAAAGAGAAGGGTTTCGTAAGCCATATTCCTTTTCAAAGTTTTGAATTTAACAATGCAAATTTTGATGATTTGGAGGGGGCATATTTTGTAGGAAGAACACTTGGAAGATGGAATTTTTGTAGGTACAGCCATCCCCTCGTATGAAGAGCAACATGGCAGCCAAAAGGATATTGATGGGGATGCTTTTCTTGTGATTGGCAGACATAGATGGGATGACGAACATGAGTTTCTTCCATATTATTTAAAACTGGAACTGGTGACCGGACCAGTCCACCTATCAAACCGGGTTTCAAACTGGGCCTGGTCAGATCTCAATGAACCAGTCTTTAAAAAAATACATGAAATAATTAGTTTTTAATGAAAAAAACTATTTTTAAGATTTAAAACCATGATTCCAAACCAATCGAGATAAATATGCAAATTTTGTTCATCTATATTCCAGGTAAAGGTGAATATATCAAATTGGCACAGAGTGCAATACATATCAGCAACAAAATACATAATCAATGAGGCTCTAAATGGCCTCTAAAGTCCAAAAACAATGTTATAAACTATGGAGTCACTAGCCTACTACAAGTCTACATATCAGTGATCAGCATGATCACTCCTCATCATGATCAAACTCATCACCACTATTAGAAAAGGGATCATCAACATGAGCTACATAAATAATCTGGCTCAGTGTTTGGGGACTCCTAAAACTCCTCTACAACCTTAGCAATAGTGGTAGTAATAGTAGCAAAAATAGACATCAAAACTACAAATCATTGATCAACATGATCACTCATAAAACTCATCATTGATTCAATGCTACTAGAAATGGGATCATCAACAAGAGATACATAAACTTCAACTCACTCAAAGTCTTCAAACTTGGATTGCTCAACCTTATAATATGATAGAAATTAAAAAATTTAACATGCCTAACCAGAGATTTTGGTTTGAGTAAAGGGTTCATCTCTTCAACCTTATAATGTGATCGAATAAGCTTAGCATTTCTAACTAATTATTTTGCCTTGAGTGAAGGGTACATTCTTATTAAGGCCATGGTAGAGGAGTTCAATAATCAATACTACCAACATCAATAAAGTTCAAAAACCAATGCCACCAACATCAAGGTTCTTAAAGAGCTTCATGCTCTTAATCAAATGCCAATCTCATACTCTCATGCATGATAGAATCAAATGGAAACATTGCAAACCCCCAAACCATGAAATCCTTAAAACCATTAAGTCTGCTAAATTTTGAGAGAACTCTAAAATTCTAGTTTCTCCATATGAAATCCAATGAGGTCGAAACCACTCTCAAACATCCTGTGTCATTTCATGGTAATGTTAAAAATTTAAGTAAAAGGATTTTCCTTTATTTTTCATTTTCATCCTTTTACTTTAACATTACTATTGATTTCCATTGTTGCTAGGGTTGATATTGTGAAAATTCTAGTACCCGGAATCCTACTGCACCAATTGATGAGAATTCTTCTATTTGTTAATTTCTGAACAAATTATTTACTGTGTTCTACGGTAAATATTGAAACCCATACACTATAGCCTTCACAAAATTAAATTGTGGAAAATAGATAAGTGCAGAAACAAGATCTTAGCAAGAATAGCCAATAGACACACAACACCGTTATTTTTGGACTAAGTCCCCGGAAAAACCCAATGCGGGAAAATCAGTGCAACAACTGAGGGTTTGTTTATTATGCAGTAATTCTGAATACAATCTGGGATGCCTTACTAGCCATCCACACAGAGAATCTGACTGACAAAGAGCTAGTGAGGATTACCTCACACTGACACTAGAAAATCCTGACTGACCAAACACTAAGTTGATGAGCCCTATGTTGCCTCTGCGCAAATCTACGTCACTCTACGTGGGGATTGCGTCACCGCTGCTTGTTGGCTCTTCTGCTGGTTGGATAATGATATCTGGCGGTGGCCTCTCTAGTCTCACACCCCGGCACTCTGGCACCCAATCTGATTGATCCTCAAGGCTGCAGCGCTGCCTCTGCATGGCACTACGTTGCCTCTCTGCGTACTGCCCTCTATCTTCTCTCCAATGTATTCCCAGCTCAGGAAAATCTCCAACTGGCAATTGTCTTTGCCCCTCTCTGCAAGAATCTTCTCGATCGATCTTCTCCCTGAGCATTGCTCACTAAATAATTTCGATCTCTAGACTCTGTCAGTCTCTCGGTGTGTTTTCCAAATTCCCCATCAAGTCGTTATAATCTTTTCGTTGAGTCTTCAACGGTCGAGATTAAATCGTTAATCAATGGCTAAGATTAACTTGACTTGATCTTTGTTTTTTCTAGAACATTCACACCCTGTTTTAATTAATATCCTTTAATTATTTTAATTTCCTAATTTTAGACTTCGGGTCCCATTAAAAATAATTAATTATTTTCATAAAACACAATCCGGGTGGAATTTCCCAAAATGCTTTCTGGGTTCTTTTGAATACATGTGCCTAAGCCTCCCTGCAAAATTTGAGACTTAGAGCACATCCGATGCTACCTGAAATCAACAAATATGTGTGAGGCAAATAAGAGGGGAGCCATGCTTTTCTTAGAGGGGCTGTTTTGGACAGAAACAACCCCAAATTTTCCTCAAAACGACATCAAAACTCACAAAACTGCATTTTATGGGGTTCGTAGTTGGCCTGGCAAAACCACCTGGTTTATGAAGGAACTGGCCGGTTTATGGAAAAACTGACCGGTTCCGTCATAAACCGGCCGGTTTATGGTCGGTCAGACCAAAAAATTGGTGGGCTGCTCAAATAACCGAGTTTTTCAACCAGTTTGATGGCCAGGGCTAATGAACCGGCCAGTTTTGAATACCATGGAACTTTCTTCATGATGATCCCATCTATGACACAAATAGTGTGAGCACAATTGGGAAGAATCCAATTTGGTACACTCCACTTCTAATCAGCCTCGAAGACCACATTATGAAGCACCAAGAAGATATTCCAAGCCCAAATTTTGATGATTTTGGATGGCTAAATGTAGCTGAGATATGTAACAAATTTTATGAGTTATGAACAGATATACTTTCTCCTAGATGGGGCTGATTTCTTCCAGCAGAAGGGGGACTATTGTGAAAATAAAAAGTACAGAAATGTTCCAGTCGTTGATGTCTCCAACCTTGTACAAATTATACATGAGAACCCAGCTGGAAAATGTGTTCTATAGCTGCAATTTGTATGGGGCAGCAACCTTTTCAAATTTTATTTTATAGCAGAAATTTCTAACCACCCAAAAGTGGGAAGAAAGCGCAAAATTAGAAGCTTTCCAGATCTCGTTTTTTGTCTCAAACTTCATGTGCATATGTGATAGAGGGCAACAAAGATTGCAGAATTTTCTGGAGTTTCCTTTTAAACCCATAGTGCCTGAGGGTATGATGAATGTTTTTCATGGCAGACAAGGAGGCTAATTGGTGCACATAGAACAGCCTTTTGAGAGGCACATATGGATCATGGAGATACTTTGTCGCTTGATGATGGGCAGCGCCATAGAATATTTTATGTCATCTATATCCAATACTGGATAGACCAAGCATATAGCAGAACATGCTTTCCTTGTGATGACTTTTATGTTTATTGCCATTCACATGACTCCAATTCATTTTTCAGCCATACGAAGATGAAGATTCTAGCATTTATTTCTACTACCTTTGACATAGCCTTGTTTGTGTTTATTGCCAAACACAAGGGAAGACCTAATGACGTTGACAAGATGCTAGCAGGGCCTATATGATTTCAACTAGCATTGGTATTTTCCTATTTTTAAAGTAGGGTAGAAGGAATAGGTTTAAGTCACGAGCATTAGATTTTATTTTTTATCTTCACTATGGCATTTTGGCATAGGCCTTCCTTTGTAAAGCCAATTTTGAAAATTTAGTAGCTTGAACAAAAACCTTAGATTGCTATGTGGGGTTACAAGATGAAGGTGTTGACTCATCCCGCCACATGTTCTCACCTTTTATTGGCAAACTTTTATCAGGCATATGCATACCTTGGAGTTCCAAAAGATGCTCCAAGATAGTTTTTGTTCACATATGGAGCCATTTCATACCCTTATTGTTGTATGAGGCCTTGATCCACATTACTTATTGAGGACGTTCGCTTGATTGTTGAATTTTTATCTAGGGAAAAGCTTACAAAAGCTTAAAATAATTTCCATGTTTTTCACAGCGTCAAAACATTATTAGCATTGTCTAATTACTTCTTTATACAATTATAAGAAAATCGTTCATAAGAATGAAAGAGCAGTACTAGATATATCAAGAAACCATGAGATACAAGACACAAAAATTATGCACACAGCCAAGGCAAAACCCACAAGGGGAAAACCCAGAAAAATTTCTTCCTTATGAGAGAGAGAGAAAGTTTCCAAATTCATCAATACACCATAAATAACAATCGCAGAATAATAGCCAAACCAGTAACCAAAATCATGATCAGTTCCATGTCAAAATCCAAGTTACTGAAATTTTGACCCTCCCTAGAATTTCAGCCTCCTCCTCGGCCCTCCTATAATTTCGCTAGATCAGAGATGCATGAGACAAAATTGATGTGTCCAAATGAGGAGAAATGATCTCCTTTATATAGCCTTCAAGTGGAGGTCGAATGAGTGCCTCTTAAGGGCCCAACCGACCTAAAACATCATGAGATTGACTTGAAATAAGTTTGGAGGCAAATTTAAGAATTCAAATTTCCCATTTCTTTTCCAAGATGAAAATACCGACCATGGCTAACATATTTTCCAACACTCGCTCTTAGCCAGGGAGGTACTTTTCATTCTTTCTCTCAAGATCAATCTTCCAAGTTCCCGACCAATCATAAGTCTCACAGCCCAATACAAATCTATCTTTATGAGGATCAATATCCTCGACCAATCATAGGTCTCACAGCCCACAGCCTAAGGGAGAGATCATCAATCTCATCATAAGGACAGATACATAACATCCAACTCATCTCATTGCATCTCCCCAACCACAAGGTCTCACAACATACAGCCTAAGGGAGGAATTACCAAATCAATGCATCACCCGAACCATCAGCTCTCACAGCACACAACCTACAAGAGGAATCATCAAATCAATACATCTCCCAGACCACAAGGTCTCACAGCACATAGCCTATAGGAGGAATCATCAAATCAATACATCTCCCATACCACAAGGTCTCACAGCACAGCCTATAGGAGTAACAATATTCCCAACCAATCCATTGGTCTCACAGCACAGCCTATAGGAGTAACAATCTTCCCAACCAATCCATTGGTCTCACAGCCGCAACCTAAGAAATATTTAGGATATTATGTAATCAATGCTCCCTCTCCAAAGGGATTCTCATTCATTCTAATTTCTTCATATAAACATCAGCAACCAGCCCAACATCAGAAACGTAGCCATGGTGGATACCAAATATTTCAGCAAACAACAACATCCATCTGTTCATCCAGCTTCAGTCGAGGCTTCTCTCAGAAGAAAACATCAACAGCTATCAGCAAACAATAATAGACTTTAGCAGTGGCTTCTCACAGAAGTAATCACCGACAACCACAGAGGTGAATATCAGTATCCATAGTTGGTTCTAGCAGATAATAAATGGCTTCTCTTAGAAGCAGGCACCAGCAGACCATAATCGAATCCAGCAATTAATAATAGACTTCAGCATAAGCAAATATCATCAGATAGATCAATGAACCAATCAGGGAATCAACCAAGTCAATATCAGAGTCTTGCAACTTCTTCAAATCATTCATTAGGGAGATGTCGATGGACCTGCAGTCCATGGTGCCAAGGATATCACCAGGCTCATGCCTTTACAAAAGCAACTCTCTTTTACACGAAAGTCCTTTACATAGCAGAAAAATCACAGGCTCATCTTGAGCATATCTAGATCAGCATTGGTTTTCAAAAAATTCTAGCCATCTTCATAGAAGTATGCTTCAATCAGGTTGATCTTATCTGCTCCCTCTAAGTACAGGACCTATCACGAGTCCTTTTGTCATATTGTTCTTCCATCATTTCTTTGATTGACATACCATGGTAGTCTCCATTATGTACCCGCAATCCTCACGAGGAGGCTATGGAAGAACAAGAACAACCAAGCAAGCCAAGAGACTCATAATGAAACAAGCAATAGAAATAATAAGATAATACTTATCTTTTGAGAATGTGTCAGCCCCCTCTTGATCTTAGCCTTCCAGTTCACCTCGTTCAATTCATTAAAGAGTTGATCTTGTCTACTTCATCACCTTCAAAGAGTCCACATCGTTAAGGAATACATATCATCATCATCAAGACGTTGGCCTTGTCCATATCACCAAAGAGTCCACATAGGTAATACATATCATCTATATTATCAGGGTGTTCATATCATCATTGAGAAATTTATTCAAGGAGTCTAATACACATCATCATCAAGGAATCCTCATCAAGGGCTCGTCATCATTAAAGAGTCCACATCAATATCCTCAAGGAGTTCACATCATCATCAAAGAGTTCACATCATCAAGGAGTCCACAACATCAAAGAGTTAATGAATTCACATCATCATCATCATGAAGTTTACATCATCAATGAGTCCATGTCATCATTATCATCATCAATGAGTCCACATCATCAATATCATCATCAACGAGTCCACATCATCTTTAATATTTACTGAATTACTAACACAATTCTGACATCATCTTTTGTCACACGAAATTCACACTGTCTTTTATCATCAATGAATCCACATCATCAACATGAGTCCACATCATCAATAAGCCTACATCATTATCATCATCAATGAGTCCACATTATCAACAAGTCCACAACATCAATAAACCTACATCGTTATCATCATCAATGAGTCCACATTATCAACAAGTCTGCATCATTATCATTGAGTCCATATCATCAACAATGAGTCCCCGTCATCACCAAAGTGTTCACATCATTAGTAATGATTTAAAAATAAAACAAAAAACATAAGATACTCATATTTTCAGCTCCCTCCTAATATTTAGCCCTTTTACATTCAGCCTGCAAATCAACCTTAGCAACAAGATGTTAGATCTTTCTTAAGCGGAAGCAATTAATCCATAGGCCCGACCCAAAATAGAGTTATTAATTTATTGGCTAAAGGTTTTGATTTCAACCCCCAAAAAAATTTCAAGATTGGTCTAAGGTTTACAAACCCTAGATGTTAAATATTCATCCCTACAATTGCAACTTCATTATTATTGACAATCCAAGGATTTTACAATCCCTAGGGTTTTCTTGATCAGACCCTTACTAGGGTTTCTACACATCCAAAAGTATTCCAAGAATTTGGACAGAAACCTTAGATGATGCTAACAAATTCTCAAACTAATAAGTAGACTCCATCAAGGCAGAAAGAATTCTGAACCAGATTGGTAACTCCAAATTTGGGCATGATATTAGAATTGACAGGACCTTTAGCAAAGTATCTTGAATCATTTTATCTCAAATAGGTCGGCTTATTTTCCAATATCCATGACAGCATAAAGCTATATAGGACTTGAAGCAAGTAGCATCTAGTAGATCTTTTGCACAACCTTTTGAAATTCCAAAGCAGTGACTGAATCCTTTTTACACTCAGTTTTGTCACTTGCTTAACTAATGGGATATTGAGACATCTATTTGACGGCTTCTTTGCAACCAGGTCGGCCCTTTTTCAGGGTAGGTTGTTCTTTGTTTATGTATAGTGAAGTACTCCTTCCAACAGATCTGAATCCTTCAAGACTTTGCATAGTTCCTTAGTAATTTGATGCTCAGACTTGATCTTAGCACAATTTGTCCTTCTACAGATGTCACCATGAACTTATTTAACAGAGATTTTGAACAGACCTTATCCTTGTTACATTTCCTCAGAGACAAAAGAGTTCGGACCAGATCTTTCACAGAGGTTTGAAGACAAGTTCGAACGACAGAGGTTTCATATACAATACCATAGAGATAAACTTCGCACAAACTCTTAAGATTTGCATCATACCTTATAGACTTCGCCATGTGTACAGGGGAATTGGAGACTCATACATGTCTCAAAGAAGCTTTGGAGCCACAGAATTTATATGAAAATGCCACAAGAAGCTTGGAAGAATAATGTCTCTAATCTTCATATAATATCACAGGGATGAATGCATAACAGAGTATAAACAGAAGAGAGATCAATACTTACCTCATAGATTCAGACTTCATTGAGGTTAGATATACACGGTCTTTGTTCACAAATGAAGAAATGGCCTTGCACAGAAATCGGATCTTTATTAGAGAATCAAATCATAGGATCATTTGCCATATTAGGGTTTGGATACCATTGGATGCCTCAGATCTTTGGACTATCTTATAATGCTATTCGGATGCTTCCACAGGCTGAGACTTATCAAGCTCAGATGTTAAATGTCATCATACAACCTCGAAGACTCATACTTCGCTATTTAAGCCTGTCATAATAGTAATGAATTTGAATTTTCTAACTTGCAGACCTTTGGCCTTTTATTCCTCAGAATTTCAATATCGAACGTAGAGAAGATAGCTACAAAATCTAGCATTTCCACAGAGAAAATATCTTCAGAGATTCGCATGGAATTACAAATAAATGTCCTGGATTTTCGATCTCCTCCTATAAAGACAATCAATACTACCTGAGATCAACTACAATCATCAATTATTATTATCAATCCGAGAGGAAGCATGGAGGAGATTGTCCATTCTTGCTATGATAAAACCAGACATACAAAAGGCAGCTTTGTTAACTCATATAGATTACTGAACAATTGACTTCCGATGATAAGATGTCACGGATTTTGATTGCCTCAAGTTTACACAGTTACTAAGGAAGATGATATTCGCCCTTTATTACAGAGAGATTCAATCTGAAGTACCTCAGACTTCACAAATGATACAAGGTCTTATTACTTCTCATTAATCTACAGACCTTTGCATATATCTCAGAATTTTAGTCATCATTTGGATGACAATGAATATTATGCTTTGGATCATCATTGATCATTATGGAATTTAGATAGTATGATTCGATTAGGCTCAAATATCTTAAGTTTACAATATTCCACAAAGCAATGTGTCTTGAAAAGCCTGCATATCATGTCACAAAATTCACAAGGTTTCCCATGAGCAGCTCATCCACAAAGGGATTCACAGGGAATAGGTTCCAAATAATTTGAGCTTTGAGATGCTCAGGAAGCTATCACAGGGATGCTTGCATGGAAGATAATAGAATTTTTTTTGTAAAACGAATGAGGGAGATCAACATTCCACAAGAACAAGCCATAGAGAAATTTGCACAATAACACATTATATGAAAAAAAAAGACAATCTTCCATACCTTAGATAACAGACCTCGGATACTTTTAATAAATTGGCCCAGAAGCTCGGTTGTTATACCTAGTCACAGAGACATAGAGGTCCTTTCACATCTGATACAGGTGAGTCACTGCAGAATGATGCCACAGGTCCTCATAAAGTCTCATCAAACTCGCACAGATCTTTCCATATCCACATAAATTCATCCTATTTGCTCTTCAATGCCCCCCAGCTCCTATACCATGTTGAATTTTTATCTAGGGCATAGCTTAGAATAATTTCCATGTTTTTCACAGCGTCAAAACATTAATAGCATTATCTAATTACTTCTTTATACAATTATAAGAAAATCATTCATCAGCATGAAAGAGAAATAGTAGAGATATCAAGCAACCATGAGACACAAGACACAGAAATTAGGCACATAGTCAGGGGAAAACCCAGAAAAAGTTCTTATGAGAGAGAGAGAGAGAGAGAGAGAGTTTCGAAATTCATCAATACATCATAAATAATAGCAGAATAATAGCTAAACCAGTAACCAAAATCATCATAAAGTGCCATGTCAAAATCCAAATTCCTAAAATTTTGGCCCTCCCTAGAATTTTGGCCTTCTCCTGAAATTTCGGTCCTCCCTAGAATTTCGGCCTCCTCCTGAAATTTCGGCCCTCCTATAATTTCGCTGGATCAAAGATGCATGAGACAAAATTTATGTGTCCAAACCATAGTATTAAAAACCGGAACCAGTGACCAGACCGGTGGACCTAATGAACCAGTAATCGGACTGGAACCAGTCTAACCGGTATTGGTCAGGTCTAAATGAACCGGTTTAAAAAAAAATACATTATATAATTATTTTTTAATAAAAAAAAAAACTGTTTTTAAGATTTGCAACCATGATTCAAAGCCAATAGAGATAAAATATGCAAAGTTTGCTCATTTACATACCATGCAAAGGTGAATATATCAAAATGGCACCGAGTGCAATACATATCATCGAAAAATACAGTTGCAATGAGGCTCCAAACGGCCCATTAAGTCCAAAAACAATGCTACAAGCTATGAGGCCATGGGCCTAATACAAGACTACACATGAATCATGATCAATCATCAAATTCATCACTGCTACTAGACACAGGATCAACATTGGCAACTGCATAGACATCATCTAGATCAGAGTCTGAGGATGCCTCAGCCTCAGGGTCATCTGCAACCTAAATACCATTGCCACCAATAACAATAGAAGTGGACCTAATGGAAGCACGAGTTACTCGAGCTGCATGATTAGTGCCTTCCATTGGTTGTTTGCCTTTCCTTGATGCAGCTACCAATCCTGGGTCTCCGTCTGATGGTGCCACCAAATCTGCTTCAAATTCACCCCCCGCTAATGCTGTATCAAAATCAAAATCTGCCTCAAACACTGGATCTTCAGTCTCCTCCACCCATTCTGATGTTGGATCAATATCATCCAACAGAATGGGATCTAGATCAGGTGTTTTGCTCATCAGTTGGTTCCGCCTCAAGCGTAGGTTGTATTGCACAAACACAAGATCATTTAACCGTTTCTGTTCCAAACGGTTTCTCTTCTTTGTGTGTATGCGCTCAAAAACAGACCAATTGCGCTCACAACCTAAAGCACTGCAAGTTTGGCTGAGGATTCTAATTGCAAACTTTTGCAAATGTGGACATTGGCCGCCAAATGACTCCCACCAATGTGCTGCAAATAAAAAGACATTCATTAGTAACATAGTTCATTTCATCACGTATTTACAAACAATTTAACTTGAAAAGAAAAACAAATTGGAATTGCTTACGTGGTTGATCCACATCTCTTGCCATTTTCGCCAAGTTCTTTCCAAAGGTACTAGCTACCATACTAAAAAGAGTAAGTTGTTTATGTGTTTCCAAAAGGTATGCACGGTTAGGGACCATGCGCTCCAAGCAATCAATCAATCCAGATCTGACCTCCCCATCCTGTTGATCTCCTAGCCGAGCTTTATAATGATACTTTTGGTTCCAAAAATACCCAGCTGCATGTATGGGATGATGGAGTTGAATGTTCCATCTGTTATCAATGATCTCCCATATCCGGCCATATTTAGCTAACTTGTCCCTGTAAACTGCCCGTATCTGCTCCTTTGCCTGATCCATAGCCTCATAAATGTATCCCATTGCCATCTTTTCCCCATCCACCACCATTAGCACCTTAACAAGGGGCTCAGTAATTTTTACCAGCTCTGAAGACCTTTTCCAAAAATAATTGTCAAAGACTTTCTTTTTGGTGTCTTTTCCATCTTGTCTACGAGCCCACCGAGATTCACTCCAATCATTAGAAGAAAACATTTTCTGCAAGTTTTTCTGTTGAGAATTGAGACATTGCAACGTGAGGAAGTGAATTGCAAATCTCGTAATGGCAGGCCTAACAAGCTCTTTGCCCCCAGTGTTTTTCCTCATTAGGCTCAATACCCATGAGTGGTTGTAAATGTATTTTGTAATGCACTTGCCATGCTCTACAATGTTTTTTACCCAATCCACTTTGCCTATGTCCTCAAGCATGAGGTCTATGCAATGTGCAGCACATGGAGTCCAAAATATGGTATTATACTTGGACTCAAGCATATTTCCAGCAAGAACATAGTTTGAGGCATTATCTGTGATGACCTGCACAACATTCTACTCCCCCACTTCCTGAATAATCTCATCCAAAAGCTCAAATAGAAGTGTTGCATCCTTCACCTTATCAGATGCATCAACTGATCTCAAAAACATTGTTCCTCGAGGGCAAGAAACAAGGAATTTAATGATAGTGTGGTTCTTTCCATCAGTCCATCCATCTGACATTATGGAACAACCTGTTTTGATCCATGACTCTTTATATTCAGCCAAATACTCATCATTATTACAAATCTCTTGTTGCAAAAGAGCTCCCCTCAAGTCATGCACAGTAGGGCCTTTGAAGCCCTTTCCTGAAATTAAAACAGAGTCCCACATAGCCTGGTAATAAGGTGAGCGAGCAGCATTAAATGGGATATCTGAATCATACCACCATCTAGCAATGTACTGATAAGAAGTTTCTTTGCATTGTTTTTTCTAATGTTGATCCAAAGTGGGTTGACGCCTTGGCTGGGAGGAAGTGGCTGTGGGATTAGCAGTGGATGAGAAATAACTCTGGAGGTTGGGTCTCTTTGTTGGTTTTGATTTTTGGCCCAGGCCAAAAAGAGGAACATAGTGAAAGGGGTCACTGGTAGAAGGGATAGAAGTGGAGTCTTGAATATCATAATCATCATACCCACTCTGTCTCATGATATCTATTAGTTCCCTCTTCCTTGCAATTTCATCTTGGATGGCCTTCTCCCTAGCCTTAGTCTCCTCAAACTTTTCAAACTTGGCAAGGTATTCTGCCCTAACCGAACCTATCAGTTCATTAGGTGCATCACATGGCTTTACTTGGCCTCTTATCCTAGCCAAGTGTTGTTTCAATCTAAGAATACCCCCACCTCCAATACATTTTTCACAAAATTTGCATATCATCTTTCCATCAACCACATCACAATGGGCCCATGCACTATCCTTGGTTTTTGGAGCCATCTTGACTTGAAATTATTGAAATTTGGAAATAAATCTGCCATTTTAAAAAAATTGTAGCTAAGATAAATGGACAACTAGGGCTAAATTTACGAAACAAAATGCACATTCAAACATAAAAAATTTGATAGCATAGGGCTAAAGATTTGAGAGCAATAGCATAGCTAAACACATGAGAAAATAAATACATGAGCAGCAATGAAATGATGGATTTTTCAAGTGAAAATCCTTACGTGGCAATGCAAACTAGCTTCCTTAGCGTCCTCTTGAAGATGCCAACTCTATTGACAGCTCCAAACTATCTCTAAGATAGCTCCAACTCCAACTCCAAGCCTCCAAGATCACTACTCCGGCAAACACTCAACACTCCCCAAGCTCTCAATCAAACTCACAAACAGCAAATGAGATGGTGTGAGACAAAGGAGAGGCTGCCCCTGCTTATAAAAGATTGGGGAGAGTGTTTTTGGAGGGAAACAACCCTCCCATTATCTCCACATTAGCCCTCAAACCCATCTCTGACCGTGCATGGGTCCGCGTAGGGGGAAGAGCAACTAACCAGCCAGTTAAGGACGGAACCGGCCGGTTTATTCATAAACCGGCCGGTTTCGTCCTTAACCGGTCG
This sequence comes from Pinus albicaulis, assembly GCA_034641835.2. Classification (NCBI taxonomy): domain Eukaryota; kingdom Viridiplantae; phylum Streptophyta; class Pinopsida; order Pinales; family Pinaceae; genus Pinus; species Pinus albicaulis. Next base: position 246,294,054 of record CM076577.1, on the reverse strand, counting down.
GTTAGCACCGGTTAACCAATATTTCTTAGTCAAAGGCGGGGTATAACCAAGTTACATGGGCGGTTTGAACCAGCGAGCAACCTGATCGGCTGGTTTGACCGGTTTCCGGTTCAAACTGGCCGGTTTTTAATACCATGGTCCAAACGAGGAGAAATGATCCCCTTTATATAGCCTTCAAGTGAGGGTCGAATGGGTACCTGTTAGGGGCCCTGCTGACCTAAAACATCATGAGGCCAACTTGAAATAAGTTTGGAGGCAAATTTAAAAATTCAAATTTTCCATTTCTTTTCCAAGATGAAAATATCGACCATGGCTAACATATTTTCCAACATTGATGGCCATTTCTTACAAATCTTGACGTCTTTTTCTTCATCAAGGATTATCTTTTTGAGTCATAGCAACACGTCGTGCTTTTGGGGCCTTCATTCACAACTCACGCATCATGATTCATCAGAGGGACAATTCACATTTTCCTAAATAGAAGCATGTATGTGGAGGCATGCCACATACCAAGAGAGAGATTTGGATGATTGCTTTGTCTTCTTAGCTCACATTTGATCTCACATTGCCACATCACATGAATTGGACAGTTGTTTGGTAAAGCATCAAAGAAAAAGAGCCTCCTTTAACCATCCTGTGTTCACAATTGGAGGATCACTTAGCATATTGACAGTCGATTTGATATTTGGATGCATTCACACATACCACAGCATGGCCTTCGAGGGAAACATTCATGGTATTGGCAAATGGTTTAAGGTTGTAGCACATATATTCGGGTTTTTCACACTTTGTTTATTGGAATGCCCCCCTCATGTTGCACATGCCTCCTAAGGCATTCCACCTTTGACCTTTGGTTTGAGGAGGTTTGGTCGTAGTGCACATGGATTCATGTTATGTGGCACATGGTTTTGGGTATCCATGCTTATCTTATGAGTGCTCCACCTCTCCTACACTTTTATCTAAAGCACTCCATTTCCATTTGACTTTCTTGGAGGAGATATGCCTACAAAGCATGTGGATCAACATTTTGTGCACATTCAGTAATGTTTCACGCCTTGAGGAGGTTGTAACAACCAAAGGGGCCACTATAGCACATCTATTCATGAGATCCATATTTTGGGGGGAGTTGGTTATGTATTGAAGAAAGTCCCTACTTGATCTTGCTACTTTTATCACATTTTGGTGATCTCTAGGTTGTTGACTCCATTATCTACTAGAGCACTCCCTTGATCATTGCATCTTGGCATAGTTATAAAGGTATAGCTATCATTTTGCAAATTTATCCAGGGTTCCCACCCTTCGAAAAGTATTTTAGTGCATTTTTTGTGACCCTAAAGCCTCCTTGCACATAGTTCAAGGGCACAAGCCTTCTAGGGATATTTTATAGTTATGTGATTTGGTAAAGGGCTTTTTCACAAAGCACCCTAGCTATGGTTATAGACACTTAGAATCATCTTGTTATCCCAAGGAGGAATGAGTCCACATCTCAGAGAGCACCCCATTGATTGGTCAAAATAATGTTATTCTAATAAAAATGGTTGTGAAGAAGTTACCTTGAAGATCTTTCCAAAGAGAAGATGCATGTGTGGCATGACAAACCCTAGCACTTGATCAAATGAGCACATTGCAAGGGGACATTTGCATAAGGAGATGACGAGTGGCACCTACACTTATTCGTCTCTTTATTTTATTATGTATTGTTGAATTTTCTTTTGGGAGTTGTTAGGAGATATTATTTTTCTTTTTTCTTTGAGAGAGTGTAGAAAATTGATGTCTTGTAGCCCCACCCGGTTAGATCAAGATCTGAGATTAGATCTCAGTTTCTCTTGATCAAGCGTGGAAATATAATTTCACATTGACCCCCTCTCATGTCTCCCATTTCATTAATGACCCCCTCTAGTCACTTTAATAACTTGTTGTATCATGTACTTTTTGTCTCATAAAGTCACTTTAAAAACATAAATTCACTTTAATATTATAAAGTACAACGTACTTTTAGAACTCATGAGATGACTAAAAAATCACATGACTTTAATGAACTCATAAAGTTACACTAAAAAGGTGGGTTCACTTGTTTTCCTAGGCTTAGGCAAAAAGTACTAGGAAGCACCTCCTTGGTACCTTTTTCAACAGAGTGATCATGGATCTAGACTTTCTTTAATATTATTTTATTGTTTAGAGTTTTTGAGCTCACTCCCTGTAAATTTTTGTAGATGTTCTATGCTTGATGCAACTTTACTTTTATTACAGCAATCACCCAAACAGTTAAGTAAAGCGCTGACAAAACACACCAGTGGATCTATGGAAGACAAACCAGAAACAGGAAAAATGTGATGGTGCGTTACGGCGGTCAACAGGATGCTTCAACCAGCAAAGTCTCCTTGATCAGCCAACCCAGAATGTGTCACAACAATCCTCAAATCAGTGACCAAGTCAACTCCAGAAAAGTCAACGTTGTCCAGAAAAGTCAACGCAGGGCAGCAACATAAAAGTCAATGCAGCTCCAACTTCGGTCAACCTTTTGACCTCGATTCTTGTGCCAATGTGTACGGCCTCCCAAAATCTAAGTCTCCAATAAATTTCAGCCTCTTTGGACCATGCGTTGACCAAAGTCAACGCTGGTCAAACTTCCTTGGAAACCCTAGCTGTAGCAATCTGCGTCCTTCTTCTTGGCTGTACAAACTCGTCCTTTTTCCCACGTGTGAGCTGAATTCGTCCTCCAAGGAGCTCGTACTAAATCAGAGAAGAGAAAAAGATGTGTGATGAGTGAGTGTGAAATGCTCTCCAACTTTGACTGTATTTATATACATCATTGAGGTGTGTGACACATCTGCTGGGGGTGTAAAACCTTAAGGCCGACCTGCACATATAATTTATTATAAATAATAAATTCAAAATAAATGTTATGCTCATCAGATTTAGATAAATTTTATATGGATATTACACCTCTCCGAAAGAGGAATTCAATAAAAATATCGGTATCTTCATCTGAGCATCACAACATGGAGTTTGGACCTAGTTGTCCAATTTTAACACTCCCTCTCAACTAGGGAGAACTCCATCCATCAGTGCAATCAAACATCGTGCGTCTTCCCGCCGTAACTTGCTTTGCTGGCCTCTTTATTTCAGAACAGAAGTGGGTCAGTCACAAAGACATCATTCCCCGGCTGACAAATTCAGCCCAGAGGTCCGAAACCTCTATCAGACTCACAAAGAGTCTCCAACCAACCCGAAGTTGGTTCATCTGACCCGAAGTCAGGCGGAGGTCCGAGACCTCACTAGACTTGATCCCAGATCAAGTGGTTGGACCATGCCATCCTAGATAGAGAGTACGACAATCTTTGATGCGTCCATCAGTATTTGCTACTAGTCTCTAGCTTTTCCCACCTCATTGGCCAAATGAGAGGTACTTCCCATGAGTCCTGAACTCAATGGGTAGGATGCATACAGGGCACAGAAAATGAGAAGGGGTCTAAGCACACCACGAAGGTCGGCAAGCCTAGCCTTGTGGTTGCTCATAGCTCCGAGAAGCTGTCCCCAAAGCCCCCCCAGAGCTCCCAGAGCTCATCATCCAATAGGACCCACATCATAGGGTCGTTCCACGATACCAAGTCTCTCACAGAAGGTTAGGAACCTGACCTTCCCCAGGGGCTTAGTGAGAATATCTGCGACCTGCTCATCAGTTCCTATATGATCAAGCCTTACGGCGCCTTGCTATACCATATCCCGAATGAAATGATACTTGATATCAATATGCTTGGATCGGTCGTGGAACATAGGATTCTCGTTCAAATGAATCTCACTCTGGTTATCACAGAGTATCACGGTGGTATCTAGCACATGTCGAAACAGCTCACTAAAGAGCTTTCGCAACCAATCTGCTTCACAACAAGCCATACTTGCTGCAATGTATTTGGCCTCTGCGGTGCTCAAGGCCACTAGCTTCTGCTGCCTGCTCATCCATGAAATCGAAGTAGAACCAAGATTGAAGCAACATCTTGATGTGCTCTTACGATCCACCACACGCGGTACCAATTCCGCATCGCATATCCACGAAGTGTCACACTCAGTTGCATTTCAACTCCATGGTTTATCGTGCCCCTAAGATATCTCCGAAGATTCTTGGCACCAACCCAGTGAAAGTGATGAGGTTCAACCATCTATTGACTCAAAGTGTTCACTGCAAAACATATATCTGGACGGGTGTTCACTAAGAACATCAAGGCCCCTACGAGTTGACGATACTCAGTAGGATTTGCCAATACGGGCCCAGTAGCGCTGCCACTCAGCTTTTTTGAAGTTGAGTTCCATTGTTGTTGACACGGACTTGCAGTCCACCATACCAAATCTTTCCAGAAGTTTCACAATGTATTTTCCTCGAGAAAGGAAAATCTTGCCAGGTCTCTGCTAGACCTCCAGGTCTAGGAAGTAGTGCATCAGTCCTAGGTCCTTCATCTCGAACTCAGCAGCGAGCTCCCTCTTGCATTGATGAATGAGAGGATCAGCACCTGTCAGAAAGAGGTCGTCCACATACAACACTAGAATGAGAGGCTTCCCTTGGACAACCTTGAAGTAAAGGTTCTGGACGTAAGACATTTCAGGTGAAGCCCAGCTTCATCAAGTAACTATCCATCCTCTCGTACCAAGCTCTGGGTGCTTGCTTTAACCCATAGAGGGCTTTCTTCAATCTGCAAACATGAGTGTCTCGATCCTGAACTTCAAATACCATAGGTTGTTCTACATACACCTCTTCTTTTATTGTACCATGCAGAAAGGCGGTCTTGACATCCATCTAATGAAGAGTCTATCCTTGCATAGCAGCAAGGGCTAGGATTGATCGAATGGTAGCATATCGTGCCACAGGTGAAAATATGTCATCATAATCTACTCCTTCCTTTTGAGAGAAGCCACAGGAAACAAATCTTGCCTTGAAATTTTCAGCACTTCCATCAGATCCATGCTTGATCTTGTAGAGCCACTTCGTGGTGACATCTGATTTGTCCTTCGGTCTTGGAACTACATCCCAGACATCATTCTTCATTACGGACTCATATTATTCATGCATAGAATCCTTCCAGACTTGATGCTTTACGGCTTCCTCAAAAGATCCGGGTTCATTTTGTACAATGGTACTCATGGCAGCCAGATACCCTTGGTATCTACACGGCGTCTTGCTTTCTCGGAATGTCCCCCTTGGGGCAGCATGTCCCTTAGCATCTTCGAGGGTGTCCCTGAGCCATGATGGTCTCTTTCCCAGTGAAGGAGATGGATCTATTGGATCCATTGGTGCTTCAACATCGGGCATTGTCTCATCCTGCAGTTCTTCTTGATTTCCAGGTCTCGCTTCATGATTTTCCTCAGATCTCGGAAGATCTACTACTTTCTTCAGGGAAGCATCTTCGTCAAAAGTGACATCATGGCATATCTCTACTTCCCTTTGACCAAGTACATAGAGTCTATAGGCCTTAGAGGTTTCGCTGTAGCCCACAAACATTCCTTTCTTCCCAGAAGCATCCAACTTACTTCTCTTTTCTTTTGGCACATGAAAATAAATAGGACATCCAAAAATTCTAAAATGTGAGGCGTCAGGTTTCTTACCAGTGAAAACCTCTTCGGGAGTTTTGGAGTCCAGGGCAGAATGAGGGCATCGGTTTTGAATGTATACAGCAGTATTCGCAGCTTCTCGCCATAGAAACTTTGGTAGACCCTAGTCACATAGCATGGCACGGGCAGCTTCCACAATGGTCCTGTTCTTTCGTTCAGCAACGCCATTCTGCTCGAGTATAGCAAGAGTAGTCCTCCCCTCTTAATGCCACTTTCCGCAAAAGTCCTTTGAACTCATTTGACTCAGGTTCAAGGCTATCGTCTCATTCAGGCAACTACGATCTTCTTTCCTGTCATATTTTCCACCAAGGCTTTGAAGGTACGGAACCACATGAAAGCCTCATCCTTCTTCTTCAAGAAGTAAATCCAGGTTTTGCGGGAGAATTCATCAGTGAATGTCTTATAGTAAGAACATCCTCCCAGGGATGTCACAGGTAGCATACCAGATAGATCAGAATGGACCAGTTGCAAAATATTAGATGTCTTTGTGGCACTTGAGGGGAAAGGTCCCCTTGTATGCTTTCCTTTGGCACAACCCTGACATACACCTTCATGATTATTTCCAAAGTCAGGCATCCCTATCACCACCTTCCTTGCTTCGGGAAGGGCCTTGTAATGAAGATGTCCAAACCTTCGGTGCCATAGTTCAATTTGTCGCATAGTATCACATGTCATAGCGCCTAGTGGACTTCCTTCAACCTGGTAGAGTGTTCCAACTCTAAAACCAATCACGATAGCTTCCTTAAGGTTCTTCTTCCACATGTGCACCTTTCCATCAATAAATTCCACATTGAAGCCTTTGTCTTCAATCGCTGATATAGACACAAGGTTCTTCTTCAATTTTGGTACATAGAGTACATCCTGCAAATGTAGGACTTGTCCTTGAGATAAGTGGAGGGTCACAATTCCCTAATTCCCCGTCCCTTTCATGGGATATGTGGCATTATCTCCAAGGATAATTTCCAGATCCTTCTCAATCCATGTCAGAGAGTGCTTCCTTGAACTCAGTGATGTGTCTTGAGGCACCACTATCTATCAGCCAGACATCCATAGTGTCGGGCGGGGATGCAGCAGAGAGGGCAAATACAAGAATGTATTCATTTCTTTTATCAACAACATTTGGCTCCTCATACCTGGAGTTTCTAGGCCTTTTGAAAGGTTGATTGTTTCCGCCAGAGGGAGCCTTCCTCTTTTCTTTGGACCTGTCGTTTCTTTGATTTCCATTCCTTCGGTTGGTGTTGTTGTCATCACTATCGGGAGAATCCTTCTTGAAGGGGCATTCTCTAGCATAGTGACCAGGCCTATGACAAGTGAAACACTTTTGGGCCCTCTTGTTCTTCCTTTGTTCTTAGGACCACCGTAGTTCTTCTTCCTAGAATGAGCAAGATAGGCAAGATTGGCCATTTTCATATTCCTTCATTCTTGTCTCTTCTTGCATGCATCTCGACGTTAACTCGTCAAAGTTAGGAATAGTACTATTATTGAGAATGGTAGTAGTGAATACTTGCCATTCATATGGGAGTCCTCGAAGTGCGGTGAGTACCATCTCACGATCGGCTATTGTCTCCCCAATAGCCAACAGATTGTTCCTGATTTCGATCAATTTTAGAAAGTATGCTTGAACAGACTTATCCCGACTTTTCTTCAGATTCTTCAATTGATTCTTCAGGAATAGCACTTGGTTTACATTGTTTACTTTGAACAATAGGATCAATTTATCATACATTTCTTTGGATGTGCCCAACTTAGAGATGTAGGCTACTAGAATTTTATGAATGGATTCCCTGATCATCAGCTTTGCTTTGATCACCCCCTTCTTATACTTGTTTTTAGCAGCAGCAGTAGCATTGGATGGAGGTTCTTGTATCTTACCCAGTACATGGTCCATGAGATCATGGTCTTCCAATTTGAGATCTAATATTATCTTCCAGGCATGGAAGTCATCCCTTCCAGTCATCTTGTCATTCTCCTTGAACTCATAACTTATGGAACCCATTTTCTTAGATGGTGACTGCTAAAGTTAGGGCTTGTCTTCACCTTAGCTCTGATTCCATGTAAAATTTTGTAGATGTTCTATGCTTGATGCAACTTTACTTTTATTACAGCAATCACCCAAATAGTTAAGTAAAATGCTGATAGAACATACCAGTGGATCTGTAGAAGACAAACTAGAAATAGGAAAAATGTGATGGTGCGTTACGGCAGTCAACAGGATGCTTCAACCAGCAAAGTCTCCTTAATCAGCCAACCCAGAATGTGTCACAACAATCCTCAAATCAGTCACCAAGTCAACACAAGTCAACTCCAGAAAAGTCAACGCAGGGCAGCAACATAAAAGTGAACACAGCTCCAACTTTGGTCAAAATTTTGACCTCGGTTCCTGTGCAAATGTGTACGGCCTCCTAAAAGCAAAGTATCCAATAAATTTTAGCCTCTTTGGACCATGCGTTGTCCAAAGTCAACGCTGGTCAAACTTCCTTGGAAACCCTAGCTGCAGCAATCTGCGTCCTTCTTCTTGGCTGTACAAACTCCTCCTTTTTCCCACGTGTGAGCTGAATTCGTCCTCCAAGGAGCTCATAATAAATCAGAGAAGAGAAGAAGATGTGTGATGAGTGAGTGTGAAATGCTCTCTAACTTTGACTATATTTATATCCATCATTGAGGTGTGTGACACATCTGCTGGGGGTGTAAAACCTTAAGGCTGACCTGCACATATAATTTATTATAAATAATAAATTCAAAACAAATGTTCTGCTCATCGGATTAAGATAAATTTTATATGGATCTTACATCTCTCCGAAAGAGGAATCCAATAAAAATATCGGTATCTTCATCTGAGCATCACAACATGGAGTTTGGACCTAGTTGTCCAATTTTAACACTCCCTCTATAAGATAAGCTCCCTCACTTGTAATGGTTGTTGAAGGATTGTAAAAATACCTCATTGGCCAAGCATTGAAGATCTTTTAAAGGAAATGTGTGTTTATGGGGTATTTTTCCATGTGTGGTTCTTCATTTTGCATCCATATTGTTGCTTCTATTGGTTGGAAATTACATCTAAAGTCCGCTGCAAAGGGCTTCATATTAATGGCAAAATATGTCCATCTGAAGAAAGACTTTGGTTGAGGTGTCTTCTAGCATTTTCCCTTGGAGATTTTTTTCAATAAACTGTTAACTTGCTGTTGTTATTCCAGTGAAAGAGATGACAGACTTTTGGTAGTTAGCAAGCTCCCCATTGTTGTCATTCATGTGTATTTGAGGAGTACAAGCACATTTGGTAGGGCCCTCCCTAGCTAATTTCCTATAAATCTAAAATAGCATTCATAGATAGAACTTAGCATGTTGCAAGAACATTATTCATCATCCCCATTCACAAATATCTAAACCTTCTAAATAACCTTCAACTACATTCACCCTAAGTTGCTGTTTACAACTAGTCTGCCTCTCAACCACCAAAAAAATAAGAAAAAACTAAAACCCTTTTATTTTGTTGTTTGCAAAATATGAAATAAACCGTAAGTTTACATCATAAATCAAATTTAATCGACTAGGGATTCCCCCCTTGTGCCAAAGGACAGCCAGCTGAAAGTGTGAGAGGACATGGTTGTGGTGACAAGAGACAACACCTTTTAGTTCATCTAAGGTCATACTTGTGTTTTAGGGCTTTACCATTGAAAGTGAAGGTTTGGGAGGTAACATTTCGGCACCATTGTCAAGAAATAAGTCCATTTCCCAGAGATTCAGTAGTTTTGCTACATTACTTGATGAAAGTACTTCTTTGAAGATCTCTTTCTCATCCAGCAACTCCATGAGAGGACAAAGCCATGTTCCTTGAAGACTTTTGAAGCAAATAGTTATTTGTAAAGGTAAGGACATCCTGCAATTTTGAAGTCATTGAAGACTCACCTGGTGACTTCATTCCATTTGTATGAAAAGGTATGAATGTAATATATTTTTCAGATTTCATATCAGCATTTCATTTTGAAGATTTGGAAGGAAATCAGTATGGCATCATTCTAGGAGAGATGCATGCTAGAGTATATGCCCCTTCATTTTTTCCAGGCATTCCTGGGTATCCAAATAAAGCCCCTCTGGTAGGGACCAGACATGTTCTGAGGTTTAATGGGGACATTCACCTAGCAGAAAATCCCATTGCAACTTTTATGGATCACATTTCAAGCTTAAGATAGAGCATCAAGAAGTTATGATGAGACTGCTTTTACATAGCTTGGTAGGAGACGCAAAGAATTCACTTAGAAATTGTGGCATATGGGAAATATCAGCTTTTGTAGGTTTGAATCAAGCATTTCACAAGCAATGAGACTCTAGCTATGAGGAAGAAGAAAGGGTTGAGAATCTAATGGAAGCTTGCCAAGATAAGGAAACGATAATCTGATACCTGATGCTTGAATGCGAGAGAAATCCATTAGGTGCTCTCTGAGCTGAAATCAAAGACAGAAGTAAAGAGTTAAGGTCCTCAGGCAAATATATCAAAGGAAAACGTTGTGGACTAAAACAAGGAAAGCATGAAAATGAATTTCATGAGGACGGCCAGCTCTCTCTTTCATCCTGTGAGCCACTAGTGCTTAATATGTCATAGCTGGAAGAAGATTAGGCTATTCTTATTGCATCTCCTCATGAGGAAAATATGGGTGATGAAAAGTCAAATGAAGGCAACATCCATTGCATCTTCCCTTGAAAATAAGTGTTGGTGAGCCATAATCCTTTTCAAATTTATGAATTTGCACGAATGAAGACAAAATTGTATTGCAAACCAACAGCCATGTCCAGAAATTCAGACCACTGTACACGTTGCATTAAGAAAGTGATAGCACATGACGAAGAGTCGATGTTTCAAGGGCTTTCTGCTTTGAGAAATCATAGTTTGCAGATCACATGCAACACTTGTTTGCAAGAAAATTGCTTGCAGACAGATTGAAAACACAAACGACTGAGAGATTTTCTATTTTAAATTTCTTGAAATTGAAGCCCCAACTTAATGGCCACAACTTCCACACCCTGAATGTCAAAACACCACAACAATTAAGGCAGAACAATGTGTCGTGATTAGTAGACAAAACTAAACAGAAAGTTAAAACCAAGCAAACAAAACAAGCTTGTTGAATGGAAGACTAGAGATGAAAAGGCTAAATTTAATAATTGGTTTAGATACAAAGATAAATCACTTAAATCCCTCAAAAACTTCCAATGGAATATGGGATGAACTCAATAGTGTGGTTGGATCAAAAGTACAAAATGTTAAATTTAATTTAAAACAATTATTACTCAAGAGTCAAGATTAACATGGCCAATGGTGACAGCATGCCCATTTACATAGACACATTAATATTAATTTTCACAGTTAGTAGAAGGGCCAAAGTTAATGACGAGGATGCAAAGGTAATGTTGTTGAATAGTATTGTGGTGCTTACACTTGGTCAATTACCTACATAGGCCTTGGAAACAATGATATTTTCTCTCTTTGCAATGACAACTGAATAGGTGCAGCCTAAGATACATGATGCGTGGTAGAACCCCCTTGTCTCTCATATCAACATCTCAAACACATGGATACACATCATATGCAGGTCCCACATGTCCGAGCTTCAGATACATGTCCTAAACAATATCTGACATGTGTCCAACATATAGGGGCCACAAGTACAACACATGGCACTAAAAGCAGCACACTGAGGCACATCTTTAGGGTTTAAAAATTGTTATAAAGGCACAATTAGGCCTAAGAATCATTCACCATTTACGCAAGGGGAGTGAGGACAAATATTGTGTGAAGGTTAACTTATCTCTCAAGACTATCCTATTTCAAAGGGCCTACGTACCCATATCGAATAGTTAAACTTAAATCCTTGTACCACCATGTCATTGACTTATGGTGCAATTGAAGAGTAGAATTTTAAAGAGGCTTTTTTTGGTAAAGGCAACACAAGCAAGAAAACTTTACATGCATAAAAGAATAAGTTATTATTGTGAAAAGCCAAGTCATTTTACATGCAATTGTAGAGTGCATACAGCAGATCTACTTAAAGGGAAGCTTCCAAATAGGGGGAACAATGAGAAGGTGCTGCTCACAATGCATAGTTGTTAGGTAAGTTAATGGCCATGGCACCAAGTCTTCTACCTTCAATATGAGGGTGATGGCAACATAATGAAGCAACATGAATAAAAGTTTCCTAGGTGGCACCGGATACTAACTTCAGCATGAGGATAAATGGGGGTGATGGAATCATGATGGCTATTTCTAGATGCATCGGAGGAGAGCAAATGCAGTGGATCGGTCAAGTTGACAGCATATAGTATGAATTAACAACAGATAGTTCCAGTTAGCCATAGATGATTCAAGTGTTATATTTCTTCTTCTTTGTAATAATTTGAATGTAATGTCCCTCTTGGGAAGATTACCCTTGGGATGCAATGATGGGTTAGGGTTTGCAAAAACACATGAAAGAATTGTATTTCATAACAATATTGCAATATTGCAATATTCATCAATCTATGAAACAGTGATGCTCTATAATGAATACACCAGTAGTATAGTAAAGAAATCAATCAACAGTTGATTCCACAGCACCCATTATGAAGTAGGGCTGATTCAACAATTAAATAACAGACTTACAACAGTCAACAGTCTCACAACAAGAATATCAAATTAAACATGGTTTCTAGGCTTACAAGTTGTAGCCATCTCCTTGCTGCCACAAAATCACACCAACAGACTTCAATGCTATCTTGCAACCTTATTAACCCTTGCTACCTCTTGATCATGGCTCTTTAGGCCACTTGCTGCCTCAGAAAAATGGCTTATTGGCCCTTCACTGTCTCAGAGGATTAGGCCTCAGCCTTCCACTATCACAGGAAGATATTTTCCAGCCTTTAGGTCACTCATTGACTCAGGAAAATGGCCTCCTGCCCTCCACTGTCTCAGAAAGTTAGGCCTCAGCCTTCCACTGCCACAAAAATGATATTTACCAGTCTGTAGGTCACTCACTGCCTCAGGAAAATGGCCTCTTGGCCCTCCACAGCCCCCAAAAGTTAGTTTGTTGCCTCAAAAGGACTAATTACAAACCTTGCTGCCACAAAGACTAAGATTTTAGCCCTCGCTTGCTTCAGGGGAGTAGAAGTCAGCACTTGTTGCCTCAGAAAGAGGGGATCCAGACCTCGCTGCCCTAACAACCCAGTCCACTGCTTCAGAAAGATAATTCCCAGCCACGCGCTGCCTCAAAAAAGTAGATTTGCTACCTCAAAAAGATAATCCTCCAGCCAGAATTTGGTACTACAGCAAGAAAGATAGAAGGATTGGCTAGGGTGGAATATTTCACCACCAAAACCAATCAGCGAAAAGGGGTCTTAAAACCGTCCAAGAGCCTCAGCCCAAAATCAGAAAGAATAACCAACCATGATGTTCGTAATTACTCTCCTCCCTTCCTTTTATTGATTCTCTTTAAGACTTTTCCCTCCTAATTTCAATTTTGAGTGACTAGCAAGTTTCCCTCCATTTGCCCCAAATCTATCTCTTATTGCAAGTTTCCCTCCATTTGCCCCAAATCTATCTTTTATTGCAAGTTTCCCTCTATTTGCCCCAAATTTAACTTTTATCATCTAATATTACCTAAGTAACATTAAATAATGATTTCCGCCTTTTTAAATGACTATAGCCTATGGGGTTAAATAGGCTACTACGTCCTCCCTTGGGCAATTAATTTGAAGAGGACATTACAGTCCGCCCTTCCCGACATTGTTTGTCCTCAAGCAATTGCAGATTCGGTCACTGCAAGATATGGTCCCCTTCCCATGTGGCATCCTCATGCAAATCTTTCCACCTGATAAGGTATTCTGAAATCCCAACAGCCATGCCAAGGTTAATGTCTACTCAACTTAGTGTTCTTAAATTGATGTCATAAATTGTCAACCAGGGCTAGTAAACTATTGAAGTGAAGTGCACCATATGTGCCTAGGTATCTTCTTCCTACTTCGTTGTGCTTAGTGTTTTTTTAGTGTTTTTGGTTTTGTGTTTTTATACTAAGGGGAAAAGAACTGAATTGCTAGCAAACAGAAGTTACTGATCACACTAAAACAGAATAAAATCTACTCTAAACTATGAATGGCACCTAAGAACAGAAAATGTTAATCCACAGATTGTAAAGCTGATAAGAAAAGTAACTCATAACATTAAACTCAGTCCAATTCATTTCATTAGAGGTATGTTGGAACAAACTGAGAAAATGATTAGTTTGATGTAATGAGGTTCTCTTTAGTAAACAACAACTTAAAATATCACAGAGAAAATCCCATCCGTTGTTAGAAATTTGTTGGAACATTTTGAGAAAAGATTATCTGCAACATAGTAAGGAACCCTATGCTAAAATAACTTATGACACTAAAATTAACTCATTCTGCAACTCAAAATGTTACTATTAAGTCTCATTCAAAGGTTAGAGATCTCTTGGAACAACTTGGGAAAAAGGCTGTTTGTAAAATTATGAGAAATTGCAGAACAATCAAGAGCTCAAAATGATATAACTAATTCTTGTTCATATGATAATGATGTGTTAGAAGAAGTTAAGAACAAGAGCAGCTCATAAAATAATGAGGGTCTTTTAAGTCTAATTAACAGGACTGAAATGCAATTAACTAATAGAACTGAAATGCAATGAACAGAACTGAACTAAAATGCAATTAACTCAAGAGTACTACAACTATATCTCATTCACGCATTAGTGATATATTGGAACAGCTCATGAGAACAAGATTGACTGTAATATTCGATGTAAGTAAATGACATAAGCATGATGCAAGAGGATAAACTCAGAAAACTGCCTAAGTTAAGAACAAAACAGAGTTAAAGGTCACTTATCTAGAAAATATGCACAAAGCCTTTCGGACAGTAGGAGCCCTCTACCATCAGATTGGCACACAAATCCTTAACTCCTTAAAGTTGCTTCAGATCATGCATCAAAGTTATACTTCTTTCATTAAAGGAAAAAACGCTCAGAAATAGAGTATCACAGTCTTTGAGAACTAACAACAAAACATCAACTAACTGTTTCTCGGTTCACCGAGTTATTTTTATAAGCAAATACATAACTGTCATTGAGTAGAAATAGGCATAGATGTCTTTTATAATCAAAATCGAACTAGAACTCCTGTTGAGGACTCGTATTTTGCTGAAGACACCTGCAGAGTCCTTATCCTTGAAGAAGTCTGCTTCTTGGTTTTGGCTTTGTCCACGTGCATAACCACTTTCAGATTTTTGCTCAACCTTCGTGGAGAACAAAGAATGATGTAGGAGAGTTCTGGAATTTAACCATATGCGTCTTTCCCTCAAATGACACCTGTAACCTATGTAAACATAAAGATGGCTACGGAATATGTGACTAGCTACAGAATGACTGCATTCTGTAGCTAAGTTTGCTCAAAAATCACTATGACAACAAAACCACAAAAGTATAATAAGTCAGTCATTGCATGCATTCTTAAAGTGATTTTAATCATTCCTATTGATCTTTTAAGCCTATAGCTAATAAAGGACAAATGGAATGAAGTGAAATTTGGTGAAAGGAATGGACATATTTAGGGCTCAACATACCCCCACGGCAAAACTTTTGCATGTCCTCATGCAATCAATCCATATATTCTGAAACTTCAGCCAAGACATCTAGCTTCAATTTTCTGCTTTGCTTGGTGCTCAATGGCATCCTAGGCTTCCTTATGACCAATTTGAACCTCAGATTTATAAGTGCCCTATTCAACTTCTTGTTTTTCTTCTTCAGTTTCTCACTAGCCTTGTACAATTTTTCCATTTGCAAAGAGAGAGTTGTGTTCATGTCACTTTTCAATTTGACTTGTTCCCTTAAAATTTCATTTTCATTTTTTATATGCCTATTGAGTACTTCCAATTCATATTTGTCTCTTCTCAGCACTTCAATTGAAGATTCTTGTGGGCTAGGAGTTCTTTCTCTGTTTTTTGAAGCTCTTTTTTCTAATGATTCAACATAATTATAGATCTGTTGTTGGGCTGGGTCTACCTCCGGAGTTCCTCTATCAGGATTTTCTTCGTATTGGTACTCAGGAGATCTATCAATTGGTGTCTCTTCATTTTCAATATCTATGATTCCTGTTTGTTTAACTCATATCTTCTTCAATATGCCTTTAAGCCTATGACTTCTTCTCAGTTTAGATGGTCCCTCACCTTTCTTCTTAGCATCCTTTCTTATTATCTTTTCCTTTTTGAGTTGTTTCTTGATTTTGGCCAATTTTTCAGAGATAATCTCCTCACTGTCTTCTTGTATTATTTTATCAGTTTTAATTTCAACAGATTTGGAAATTTTTCCTCTCCTACTTCTTCTTACAAGTTTTCCTTCAGACATAGTTTCTTTAGGTTCTTCAAAATGATTTCTCAAGAGGAACTCATCCCAACTGTCTCCTACCTTTTTCAAATGATTCTCAATTAGAATTTTAACTAGGCCATCATGATATAAGGTGGTTTCTAAGAACTGAACCCTTTTTTGGACATTAGAAGCCATCCTCTTTAGGCTATGGAGCAAGAAAAAGGGTAAATTTATCTCTTCTAGGAAATTCATCATAAGCCGAATGTGATAAACATATAGGGTGCCAAACCTTCCTTCACAAGTTATAAACTTTTGTAGAATTAGCAACATATTTCGCCATTTATTTTTCAAGGCTGAACTAGGAATGCCTTTCTTGAAAACTGAAATATCCATACCTGGTGCTTTTAGCATCTGTCTCCATGCTTCATTGTGAAATTCTTTGTTTTTAAACCATCATTCACCTTGCCTTGGCAACTCTGTTGCTTCTGCTATGAAGGATTCTGTGATAATGAACTTGACATCACCTATTTCAACTTCTGACCCGTTGAATGACCGGGCAAATGACTTGGTGACCTCCTTGTGAAATCCATTGAACTTCTCCAAAAATTTTAGCCATCCAACCTGCTGTAACATCTCTTTAATCTGTGGGTAACCTTTTCGATATTTGGTTCTGACTGGCTCGGACCTTACAATAAGTCCCATGGCTTCTTTTCCTCAACTTCAATTTACTGCTCTGTTACCGCTCTCCTATCTGAGGTAAAAATGGCTGTAGAGGGTTGTTTCACCCTAAAGATGACTTCTCTGTTTCTGCAGACAGGAATTGGCTACGGAAAAATGACATGAAGTGGATATGGGATGAGTGAAATACGGTGAGGGTAAATCATACGAATGATTGAGTTTGAGAGTTGTCATGGAGTAAAAGACCGAGGAGAAACCTCATGAGGATTTCAAAATCATCAATGAATATTTCGGGTTAGTGACGTGACCTAATAGGTCACTTTAAGTACTGACCGTTAAATTTTAATAAATTATGATTTGATATGGAGCGGAATGAAAGGAATTTGTTCAAGGATTTTATGATAGGCTTGATCAATACGAATAATCAAAATAACTTTATGAAACATACATATGACTTAACCATACTATATCTTTCATAATCTGCTATCATAATAATTTCACACAATTTTACCTTAGCCTTTCTTTTGATTTTTGATGTTTTAATATGCTTTGTCTTTCCTTTGAAAATTATTGATCTTTCAGTCTTCATAATCCTTTTGATTTTGCTTGTTGAAGTAGGGGTGCAGGATCAATTTGTTGCTGAACAAGTGGTTGCTGAATGGTTGGCTGCAGAATATCTAGCTACAGAATGTCTGGCTGCAGAATGTACCTGTAAAAGCTTTGAGACATGGAATGGAATGATTTGAATATGGATGGAATGAAGTATGAAAAAATGGATCATGAAATGTAGTGGAATGAAGCATGAATGAAGTGAAATATGATGGAATGGAATGGATCATAAATGTGGAGTGGAATGAAATATGAAAAGTGGCCTGCAACTTATGATTTGTAATACTCAATTACAGAAAAAGATCTATTTTGAAAATCTGAAATGAAATGAAATGAATCATGAAATGGAGTGAATGAAGTATGGATGAATGGAGTGAATGAAATATGGATGAAGTGAGATATAATGGAATGAAATGGATCATAAGTGGAATGTTATATGTAAAATGAGCCTGCACTTATGATTTTATGATAGTTGTTTGCAGGAAAAGGACAATTTTGAAAAGCTAAAGTGTCAGAAGGATTCTGATTTTCACCTTATCTTTTCTGTATAAACATGCTAATCAATGATTAGTTTTCATATTTCTACTTTATATATATATATATATATCTGATTTCAGAAAATACAATTAAGTTGATAAAGAAGAAGGATTCTTGGATTCTTCTTCATTAACTTCACATCACTGTTCTCTTGGAATCTCTTGACAAATTCTTCTCTTGAAAGTGGCTTATGATACAGTTTCAATCTATGACCATTTACAAGAAAAGTGACCTTATCTTCATCTATTGCCCTGATTTTTATTGCTCCATTGTCAAAAAATTTCACCATTTCATATGGCCCAAGTCAATGTGTTTGGAATTTACCTTGAAAATCTTTGAACTTTGAATCAAACAAGAGGGCCCAGTCACTTTCTTTGAATTTATTTTCCTTAATGTACTTATCGTGCCATCTAGTCATTTGCTGTTGAACTATATTTGTTCTCTGGACTGCATCCTGTCTGATCTCATCCAATTCATTAATCTGCTCCAATCTGTGCTTTTGTACTTCTGTTAGATCAAGTCCTAGCTGAACTGCCATTTTAAAAATTTGAATCTGAAACTCTATAGGAAACGAGACTTGTTTTCTATAAACAAGTTCATAAGGAGTATGACATGTTGTGCTTCTCCATATAGTTCTATGGAGAAGGCTTCAGGAATGAACAGTCTTTGTTAGGATCCCTTCAATGACCTTATTAGTAGATTCCACTTGGCCATTTGCTTGTGGATGATAGGGAGTAGATTTTCTGTGTCTGATTTTGTACCTCTCCACCATTTGTTCCACTAGCCTTGATATGAATTGAGCTCCTTGATCTGTAACAATTTCTCTTGGGACACCAAAACGAGTAAAAATATCCTCAAAAAGAAAATTAACTACAAATGCTTCAGTAGCAGAAAGTAATGGCTTGGCCTCTACCCATTTGGTAACATAATCAGTGCAAACTAATATATATTTCTTTTGTATTGATGGAGGACTAATAGGTCCTACAAAATCTAAAGCCCATTTCTCAAAAGGTTCAATATGTACCTGAGGCTGCAATGGCATCTCACCTGAAGGAGGAGGTTTCCCTACCCTTTGGCAGCTGTCACACCTTTTGACATACTCTTTAGCATATTTAAAGAGGAATGGCCAATAGTATCCTAAATGAAGGATCTTATAAGCTGTCATTTTATCAGCAAAGTGTCCACCACAAGGTTCATCATGACATGCCTTGAGGATCTCAGGCATCTCATCTTCTCGAACACATCTCCTAATGATAAAGTCTGGACCTGTTTTGTATAACTCATTAGCAAACTATGAATATTTTGCACTGTCATAAATGATCTTTCTTTTGTCTCTTGCATTCATTATTGAAGGAAATTTCCCTGAAACTAGATAATTACCAATGTCAGCAAACCAAGGAGTTTGAGTAGAAATTGCAAAAAGATATTCATCAAGGAATTGATCTTCAACTGCAGTATTGTCTTTAATGTTTTGGAGTCTAGATAGAAAATCAACTACTGTATTTTGTTTCCCAGGCCTATCTAGAATGGTGATGTTGAATTGCTGTAAAAGCAATAACCATCTTATGACTCTGCCATTAGTAATTGATTTGTTCATTAGATATTTAAATGCAGAGTGCTCTGTGTGAACAAAAGTTTCATAGCCTGTTATATAGTGTCTGAATTTATTTATGGCATGAACAACAGCTAAGAACTCTTTTTCAGTTACAGTATAATTTAACTCTGAAGGGGTCAAATTTTTACTTGTATAGTAGATGGCATAAGGAATCAAATCTTTTTGTCCCAATACAGCTCCTAAAGTTGTATCTGAAGCATCTGTTGAAATATGAAAAGGTAATTTCCAGTTAGGTCCCTTTAAAATAGGTGCTTCAGAGATTTTTGTTTTCAGGGTCTCAAAGGCTAACTGGCAATCAGGATTCCACTTGAATTCAGTCTTTGGTGAGTAATTTGAAAAGTGGAGATGTTATCTTGGTGAAGTTTTCTATAAATCTTCTATAATACCCTGTAAATCCTAGAAAACTCCGAACATCTTTTTGACAACTTGGAACAGATAAGTTAGAGATGACTTCAACTTTTGACTCATCAACTCTAATCCCATCCCCTGAAATGTGATGCCCCAAAACAATCCCTTCAGTAAACATCATAAAACACTTCTCATGGCTTAGTGAAAGATTTGCTTCTTTACATCTCTTTAAAACTTTTTCCAAGTTTGCTAAGGCTTCTTCAAATGTGTTTCCATAGACTGTGAAATCATCCATATATACTTCTACACAATCATGTATTAGATCTGAAAAGATTCCTAGTACTGCCCTTTGAAATGTTGCAGGTGCATTGAATAGTCCAAATGGCAATACTCGGTAAGCATAGGTACCCCAAGGACAGGTAAATGTGGTTTTGTCTTGATCTTCAAGTGCTACTTGAATTTGATTATAACCACTAAATCCATCTAAAAATGAGAAGTACTTTTTGCCAGCTAATGTATCTAACACCTAATCTATGAAAGATAGGGGAAAATGATCTTTAAGAGTAGCTTTGTTTAATTCCCGGTAGTCAATACATACCCTCCATTTACCATTTTTCTTTGGCACAATTACCAAAGGAGAAACCCACTGACTGTCTGAAATGGGATAGATAAAATTAACATTTAACAATTTCTGCAATTCTTCTTTAACAATCTCCCTAAGGTTTGGATTCATCCGTCTCTGAGGTTGTCTGATTGGTTTACAATTTTCCTCTATGTAGATGTGATGAGTGCAAGTCTTAGGGCTTATCCATTTCATATCAGTGTACTCCCATGCATATGCAGAAAAATGTCTCTGTAATATCTTGACTAGCTTTTCTTGTTGAGATTTCTCTAGGTTCTTGTTTATGTTTAAAGTTTTACCTGGAAATATCTCAATTGTAGAGCTGCCAAATTTATCCATGGAGTAAAGAGACATCTGTCTTGATGATAAAAACTCAATGTTGGATTCTTCTTGAAATTGTTCTTGTCTGTATTCCGAAGAGGATTCAAAATTTTCTAAGGTATTTAGAATCTGGCTATCTTCACTAATTTCTGAAATTGTGAAGAGAGGTTGTATGTCTTCTTCATCTTCAATCCATTGAGTATCATCTAACTCTGTAATTGTTTTTGCTGGAGGATACAAGGTAAATTTCTTGGTTGAACTACCATCAGAGATGTACATATCACCGGATCTACAACTAATGAAAGCATCAGCTGTAGCTAACCAAGGTCTTCCTAATATAATAGGATGTCCTCCTAGATTATTTTTAGGAGTTAGGATCATAAAATCCACAGGATACTCCAAAGAATCTAAGGACACTGGAATGTCTTCTATTACCCCATCAGGTTTAATCACAAATCTGTCTGCTAATTGTAATAATGTGGGTGTAAAAAGAAGATTAGGAAGTTTTAGTTTATCCATGATTTGTCTACTCATGATATTGATTGTTGCTCCTAAATCAATAAGTGTGTTTTGGATCTCAGTTCCATTGATATGTATTTTAACAACTAGATTTCATGGGTCTAGATACTTTGGAATAGCAATCTTACCCATCATGATGTCTGCTATTTTTCCTGCCAGTTGAATTTTCTCTGTCTCTTTTATTCTTTTTCCTGTTTTTTCATGCTCAACTCCTTTATTGTCTTTGCTAAGATTGGAATTTCCTTGATAGCTTGTAATAACGGGATCTTAATACAAACATTTCTTAGCTCATCTAGGAAATCATAATTAGGCACCATAATTTGTTTTTCTACACCCCTATCAATTTGTAATCTTTCTGGAAAGGGCGGTGTAGAGGTGAATGTTGATGGCTGCTCTAATATAGGAGTTGAAATTATTGGTTCTTTTTGTTTTGATTTTTCAATATTTGGGTCTTGAAAAGATGTGTTCTCTTCAAAACTTTTATTTACCCGTAGAGAATCTTCCTCAGAGTTGTCTTGCTCTTGTATGATTACAGAAGGTTTCTTCTTTTCAAGTATTCTTCCAGACCTAAGTTGAACATCATTAAAGTCTAAAGGAATAATCAAATAGGTTGGGAACTGTTGGCCTTCTATCATGTATGTGTTCTGAGGATTTTTATTGTTGGGGTTTGGTATGGATTGGGCAGGTAACTGATTTGCTTCTGAGGAAATGGTAATGGAAGTGGTGGATTTTGATGTTGTGGATTTTGTTGAGAATTTTGTTGAGGAGGGAAATTTGGATATGGTGGATAAGATGGTGGATATTGATAATACTAAGAGTATCTTCCATAGGGATTTTGTGCTCCTTGTGCCCAAGTTTGAGATTGATTTTGGAATTGGGGCCAAGGTTGCTGCCAAGAATTCCAATTTGGTGGGGGTTGATTATACAGCTAATCATGGAATCCTTGTGTTTGAGGTCCTTGCCAAGGCCTCCTAGAGACAAAATTGAGAGATTTTGTGGAATTTGTAGGAGTTTCTTCTTGAAAGACAGCTTTAAGACCAGGAAGTGAAGGACAACTCTTGGTCTCATGTTTTTTTGAACAAATTACACAAGTCTCTACTATTTTTGCATCCAAAGGGCACTCTCTCAAGGCATGCTTCTTTCTATATTTGGGACAAAAGATTGCTAACGCATCAGATTCAGTTTTTTGCTTGTTTTGTAACTTAAAGGTGTCTATTTGTTCACTAAGACTCCCTGAAATGTTAGATTTGAATTCATCAAGCATATGTCCTATTTCTGCCCTACTTACTGTCTCAGAAGCAGACTTACTTGCCCTTGCAAGAGCAGGTCTCTTGGTCCTTTTACAGTTTTAGATTTCCCTCTTGAAAGGTTGATACATAATTCAGCTATTTCAGGTAATGTGAGCTGAGATATATCCCCTTTTCCCATCATATAAAGGATATCTAGCCATTCATCCCTAATTGTCTTCAACAAGAGAGCTTTCAAAATATCTTGATCTAAGTTTTCCATTTTTTCTCTCTTGATGTTATAGTTAAACCTTTCCAACAAATCTTCCAGATTTTCATCCTCTTTTTATAGCATTTTAAACACTTCCTCCTTATGGTTGACTGGCATACAGTAATCCAAATACCTCTCTAGAAATGCATGTTTCATGTCTTCCCATGTCGTAATAGAATTGTTGATCAAACTCATAAACCATTTTAATGCTGCTCCTTTCAATGTTGAAGGGAATAGTTTAAGTTTTTGGGCATCTTGTAAGTAATCATAGGTTCTACATAGGACTTCAAATTCAAATAGGAAGGTTTCAGGATCTTCACTTTTGAGTCCATAAAAGTTTGGAAGGACAGAGGGTGAAATATTTTTAATAGTTGCATTGGTTTCTTCATCTACTATAGGAAACCCAAAAGAGCTTCCCATTTCCCTTCTACCTCTTCCTCTGCCTCCTTCTTCACCTCTACCTCCTTCTCCTTCTGCACCTCTAACTCCTTCTCCTCTACCTCTACCTCTACCTCCTCCAAATAGTGTATGTTCTCCATTAAAGACTCCTCCTCCCCCTTCTTCTGCCATGGTTGATTCTTCTGTGGAAGTGGAAAAGTTTATGTCTCTAGCAGGGGTCCTTGAATCTTCTTCTAAGACAGGTTCAGTGGATGAAGTGGAAGGTCTTTCTGATGGAATATCTGATCTTAAGTCTTCTGGGATTCTATGATCAGTATAGTATGGGATGTGGGTTTGAGTTGGAGGTGTGCTGCCTCTTGGTCTTGGTGGAACAAGTGGTGTTCTAGGAATCAAGCTTCTGCTTCTTATAAATCTACCCCTTGAGTCTCTTTCTCTACGCATATCATTGTTTTTGAGAGGTAAGAAATAAGGCTACCTAGTTACACTTCCCCGGCAACGGCGCCAAAATGTCTACTCAATTTAGTGTTCTTAAATTGATGTCATAAATTGTCAACCAAGGCTAGTAAATTGTTGAAGTGAAGTGCACCATATGTGCCTAGGTATCTTCTTCCTACTTCGTTGTGCTTAGTGTTTTTCTAATGTTTTTGGTTTTGTGTTTTTATACTAAGGGGAAAAGAACTGAATTGCTAGCAAACAGAAGTTACTGATCACACTAAAACAGAATAAAATCTACTCTAAACTATGAATGGCACCTAAGAACAGAAAATGTTAATCCACAGATTGTAAAGCTGATAAGAAAAGTAACTCATAACATTAAACTCAGTCCAATTCATTTCATTAGAGGTATGTTGGAACAAACTGAGAAAAGGATTAGTTTGATGTAATGAGGTTCTCTTTAGTAAACAACAACTTAAAATATCACAGAGAAAATCTCATCCATTGTTAGAAATTTGTTGGAACATTTTGAGAAAATATTATCTGCAACATAGTAAGGAACCCTATGCTAAAATAACTTATGACACTAGAATTAACTCATTCTGCAACTCAAAATGTTACTATTAAGCCTCATTCAAGGGTTAGAAATTTCTTGGAATAACTTTGGAAAAAGGTTGTTTGTAAAATTATGAGAAATTGCAGAACAGTCAAGAGCTCAAAATGATATAACTAATTCTTGTTCATATGATAATGATGTGTTAGAAGAAGTTAAGAACAAGAGAAACTTATAAAATAATGAGGGTCTTTTAAGTCTAATTAACTGGACTGAAATGCAATTAACTAATAGAACTGAAATGCAATGAACAGAACAGAACTAAAATGCAATTAACTCAAGAGTACTACAGCTATATCTCATTCACGCATTAGTGATATATTGGAATAGCTCATGAGAAAAAAATTGACTGTAATATTCGATGTAAGTAAATGACATAAGTATGATGCAAGAGGATAAACTTAGAAAACTGCCTAAGTTAAGAACGAAATAGAGTTAAAGGTCACTTATCTAGAAAATATGCATAAAGCCTTTCAGACAGTAGGGGCCCTCTACCATCAGATTGACACACGAATCCTTAACTCCTTAAAGTTTCTTCAGATCATGCATCAAAGTTATACTTCTTTCATTAAAGGAAAAATGCTTCAGAAACAGAGTATCACAGTCTTTGAGAACTAACAACAAAACATCAATAACTGTTTCCCGGTTCACCGAGTTATTTTTATAAGCAAATACATAACTGTCATTGAGTAGAAATAGGCATAGGTGTATTTTATAATAAAAATCGAACTAGAACTCCTGTTGAGGACTCGTATTTTGCTGAAGACACCTGCAAAGTCCTTATCCTTGTAGAAGTCTGCTTCTTGGTTTTGGTTTTGTCCACGTGCATAACCACTTTCAGATTTTTTCTCAACCTTCGTGGAGGACAAGGAATGATGTAGGAGAGTTCTGGAATTTAACCATATGCATATTTCCCTCAAATGACACCTGTAACCTGTGTAAACATAAAGATGGCTACCAAATATGCGACTAGCTACAGAATGACTGCATTCTATAGCTAAGTCTGCTCAAAAATCACTATGACAAAAAAACCACAAAAGTATAATAAGTCAGTCATTGCATGCATTCTTAAAGTGATTTTAATCATTCCTATTGATCTTTTAAGCCTATAGCTAATAAAGGACAAATGGAATGAAGTGAAATTTGGTGAAAGGAAAGGACATCTTTAGGGCTCAACAGTTAACTAGCTCTCTCAAGCGTTTGTTCTTTGCAACCAGTCTTGTCATATTTTTCACCCAATCAAGTCTTGCCATAGAGAAGATAATGGGTTTTTTATGGTCATTCAAGACACATATGTTTAGCCGTCTATTCAATATTGAACAAGAGTTCCTCAATTGAACCATGTAAAGCAGTAAGGTGAGGGTGATTTTCTATATAAGGGAAATAAATTTGCATATCTGCAGCAGGAGAAACAATGTTGAATTCTGGGATCAAAAACACCAATTCCATGAACCACATGATAGAATCCAGGTAGGGTGAAAGCGGTGTGGCTTTCATACTGTCCAACAGCACCTTTGCTTCTTGCAATATCTTGATATGTGCTAGTGATAATGAAAGTCACATGATTCATTGCCATTATATTGCAGTAAATTGGCAAGAAAAATGGTATTTTTCTTCAAAGTTCTTCAAATACAACTCTGAATCTGGGTATTTGGTCATCTCCAAAGCATGGGCTATATTGCACTGAGTGATTCCTTGTTTTTTTGCAATCAAATATGCGCTAAATTTCCATCATTATAATTCCCAATAATCATAGCAGCCTGACCTAATTAGCTCCGCAGTTATTTCATTTGATAGATCCTCTGAAAATCTTTCCAAGTAAGGCACACATCAAATCGAGAAACTCCGTTGTGCAAAACTCCTTTGTCTGTTTTGAAGAGCACCTAAAGCATGGGCTATTTGGTCATCTCCAAAGCATGGGCTATGTTGCACTAAGTGATTCCTTGTTTATTTGCAATCAAAGATGTGCTAAACTTCTACCATTATAATTCCCAATAATCATATCAGCTTGACCTAATTAGCTCCGCAGTTATTTCATTTGATAGATCCTCTGAAAATCTTTCCAAGTAAGGCACACATCAAATCGAGAAACTCAGTTGTGCAAAACTCCTTTGTCTGTTTTGAAGAGTAGCCGAAGTATCCGTGAATGTTGTGTTACACTAATTCCTTCAATTCGCTGATTGCATGTTGTACCATAGGCCTCAGGAATCAGTTGAGTTACCACAATAATCTCAAGTGTGGTGTCCAATCCCTGTAATTTATTCACAGCAGCATTTCCCTTTCCAAGGCATGAACTTGATCGAGTATATACACAACCTATCCACCTACATATGGCCATCCTAAAACATTTGCTTGCCCAAAATAACCATGAGGTGAAAGAATCACAACATTGAAGACCATAGGAATCCTTCCTAGAAACGTTTATAAAGTTGATGGATCAGGTGCTTGAAGGATCTCCGAGAGCAAATGAATCATACCCAACACATGTTCTACATTGTCTCCCCGTCCTTTTTCCAATCCCAATTCTTGTAGTTTGTGTTCAACTCCATATATGGTGTATTCAAGGGGAACTTGTTAAGAATCAAGATGTTCCTATGCCTTTACCAAGGCTAAGCGTAGCTTGGGAAAACTCTGTATCCTCTCATTCAACATCAACTTTTGGCCTTGGTAGTTGTGTGCTCGAAGGAAACCCAACAAAGGTTGTATGTTATCTTTATCATCGAATAGTCTTTAGGACAAATGTCGATTCAAAAATTGAACTCCACTACCACCGAGAGATGGTTGTGTTAGGCAAGGAAAGGATGCATTGAACGGCTAAAGATCTAGCTCCCATACATAGATATCCTTGACACTTCCATACACAAGGTGTTCCTTGAATTCCAAATATTCAGCTGCAGAAAGTTGTTCAACATCAAGTTCGTTAATATTGTCGCGAACATAATCACATACACCAGGCCTTGGTCGTAGCGCAAGAACAACCCATGGTGAAAGAATGATGGCCCTTTCTATCTCATCCTTGAATTTCTTCGGATGCTTGTAAGGTGTGGTGATTACTAGTTTGGCCCCTTCCTCTAGCTCTATAGTGTGCTCAAAATCCCTGTCAGGAGGTCTCCCTGGGGGAATCTCTCCAAAAACCTGATCATGTTTATTCAGCACTAATTGAATATCTCCCTGGTACTATTGCCTACTATCTGATGACTTCTGACTCGTAATCAAACATTTTGTTGCGCAAGCTATATCTCCATGCCTGAATATAACCTTCATTCTCTTAGCTGATACAATTCGAGAACCGCCAGCCATTTGAGGCCCTAAATTCCATATCCATTACCTAGTAGTCTACTGAGAACTTCCCCAACAAGTATAAACATTGTATCCCTAACACAACATTGTTGTTTGCAAGATCTACTACATAGAATTCATCGGCAAATATGTAATTGCACAGTGTCACATTCAAGCATGGAATCCTCTGTGTGCATGCCATGTTGTACCCATCAGCCACCACAATGTTAAAGCTCTCAAACTCTTCTGTGGGAATACCTCTCTCTGCCACCAAGGCTGCATCGATGAAGTTGTGAGTTGCCCAACCATCGACCAAAGTTGTGACTCGTTGTCCCTATATGACCCCCCCCCGATTCTCAAGGTGTAGTATCTAGGGACTCTAGAAAGAGTGGTGATAGTACCACCCTTAATTCTCGTACAAGGTCTCTCATCCTCGTTGGCTTCCTCATGGGACTACTCCCCCTTTGAACTGTAAGGCTCACTGCTTAGTGCTTGCATTGTATCTTCTTCATTGTCGTCGTCTGACATCACATTAATATAGTAGACCTTTCCCTTGCCCAAGCATCTGTGACCTAGTTCCCATAGTTCATTGCAACTGAAACAGAGTTTCTTCCTTCTCAACTCGCTCTGAGTCTCATCGTCCAACCTGTCCTTCCCAACCCATTCTCTCTAAAATTGCTTCTTATCTCTATTCCTCTCAATAATGAGTGGTTTGGATAGAGATTTAGCTTTAGGTACTGCATCTTACATGTCTCATGTCCCAGCGATGGCATCTTGTAAGGTGGTGGGTTTGAAGGCCTTAACCCAACCCTACAGTGGTTTGGATAAAACTTTCGTGAAGAGCATGATTAGCCTCTGTTCAGATATGTTTGTCGCCACAATAGCTACTCGCTGAAATTTTGAAATGTAGGCATCTGGTCTACTTGAGCTATGTTTTCTCCCTAAAGTGTATCTCTGGATCCTTCTTGTCAAACTGATCTATCAATCTTTGTGTCAAGTCCATGTAAGAAGTAATGCTAGAATTTCCCAAGGAGACCAATCCGTGGTACCACCATGCATGAGCTTCTCCTTCCAAATGCAAGGAGGCAAATTTAATGGCCTTTGCTTCAAACATTGGGTTAAGTTGGAAGTCAATGTCTAACTTTTGTACCCAAGACCTTGCCGAGTACTTGGGTGACACATTGAAGGAGGGAATGCACAATTTCCCAACCTTGCGCAGTAGATCATAGTTCTATTGTGTGCCCCTATTATGATCCCTAGGCCTATTTTTGTACTTAATGTTACTGAATTCCGTAAAGGTCATAGTTGCTCGAACATCCTCTCCAACTCACATATACTACCAGAAATATTCTGAAAATCTCCATTTTGTCTTGTAGGTCCTTGTACTACCCTGTGACCATCTCAAAACTAGGGTAGTAAAGGTCTAGTTGACCCTGTATTAGTTTTTGCAGAGATATTAAAAGAACCAATATTATGGTTCTTACTTCCTTCTACCAAACTCATACTGCCTCCATTAGATCCATTAGTAGCATTGTTACCTGCATTAATCAGATTTGCCAAAATTTGAGTGAGAAATTGGGCCATCTATTGTTGCCCTTGTGCCATCAGTTGAGCCACTTGTTGTTTCCCTTGTGCCATCAATTGAGCCATTTGCTGTTGCCCTTATGCCATATGTTGAGCCATCTGCTGCTGCCCTCTTGTTGTTGCCCTTGAGCCATCTGTTGCTGCCCTCTTGCTAGCTCCCCCAAGATGTCAAATGGGTTAATCCCTGGTAATTACTCATCCATGTCCGCCATAACTAAATTGTCGGTCCCCTTCTTTTTCCTGACTGTAACATTATCCTATCCTCCGAAAGCATCCAGAAATCATATACTCACAAGCTAGCAGAATACACAACTTTGATACCACTCTAACGTCCCTCTTGGGAAGATTACCCTTGGGATGCATGTTGGGTTAGGGTTTTCAAAAACACATGAAAGAATTGTATTTCATAATAGTATTGCAATATTCACCTTTCTATGAAACAGTGATGCTCTATAATGAATACACAAGTAGTAATATACTAAAGAACTCAATCAACAGATGATTCCACAAGCACCCATTGTGAAGTAGGGTTGATTAAATAGCTAAATAACAAATTTACAATGGTCAACAATCTCACAACAAAAATATCAAATTAAACATGGTTTCTAGGCTTATAAGTTGTTGTCTTCTCCTTGCTGCCACAAAATCATACCAACAAACTTCACTGCTACCTTGCACCCTTATTAATCCTTGTTGCCTCCTAATCATGGCTCTTGAGACCATTTGCTGCTTGAGAAAAATGGCTTCTTGACCCTCTACTACCTCAGAGAACTATGCCTCAGCCTTCCACTGTCACAAGAATATATTTTCCAACCTTTATGTCACTTGTTGCCTCAGGAAAATGGCCTCTTGGCCCTCCGTTGTCTCAGAAAGTTCAGCCTCAACCTTCAATTGCCTCAAGAAAATGGCCTCTTGAACCTATGCTCTCTCAGAAAATTAGGCCTTAGCCTTCCACTGCCATGAGGATATTTACCAGTCTTTAGGTCACTTGCTACCTTAAGAAAATGGCCTCTTGGCTCTCTGCAGCCTCAAAAAGTTAGTCTGTTGCCTCAAAAGGACTAATTACAGCCCTCGCTGCCACAAAAACTAAAATTTCAGCCCTCGCTTTCTTCAGGGTAGTAGAACCCATCGCTTGTTGCCTCGAAAAGAGGGGATCCAGACCTCGCTGCCTTAACAACCCATTCTGCTGCTTCAAAAAGATAATTCCCAACCACACGCTGCCTCAGAAAAGTAGATTTGCTACCTCAGAAAAATAATCCTCCAACCAAAATTCAGTCCTATAGCAAGAAAGATAGAAGGATTGACTAGGGTGGAATCTTTCACCACTGAAACATGTTAAATGAAGTTAAAGGAGGAAGGGTTCTGCCATATTTAGCAGGTGCACTAAATTTGGCCTAGGAACACACAAGTGAGGCCAAGGCGCAATTTACCTTTTTCTATTTGTTTTTTACTTAGGAAAATTTTAAATTTTCCTATAGTCAAAAATTAGATCTATCTCAGTCGTCCAATGAGATCTAATCTCAACCATTTGTGGCAATGGTGGGTCCAAGTCGAATTCTAAGAGGGAAAAAGGGCGCAGAACTTGGTCATTATGCACAAGACATCTCAGTGTTCAACTCAGCGAGAGAGAGGGGTTAAGCTTAGCACTAGGGCTTCAGTTCAGTGTGAAAGAAGCAGAGAAAGAAGGTCAATTCAGCTAGTTTCACTTCCAACCATTCGCATACCTCTCTAGGGGCCGAGATAATTGCACAAAGGAGGTCGTACAAGTAGTGCAAGTCTGTACCAGTGCACCAAAAATAGGCAGAGCATGTTTGCAATGTGCAAACAACTTAGTAGAGGGTTTGCAAAGAGAGAAAGGGAAGTTCTCCCTCTTGAATGTAATCTTTTCCTTAAACATATTTTGTTGAGTTGAACAATAAAACACCAAGATTGTAGATTTTCCCCAAATTGGGGTTTCCTGGGTAAATTTATTGCGTATTGTTTTTATTGTGTGTTTTTCTTCATCTATTCCTTTTCTTTTCCACTGCATCCAAGTTAGAATGCTCGGCATATTTGCGCGTTAAAAGTTTCAGATTTCCATTTCTTGCTTGGTTAAAATTCATAGATTAGTTAGCTAGGTTTTAGAAAACTAACATGATATCAAAGCCACATCTCTGAGTGAAGACTAACACCGTGTTATTTTAACCTCAGGTACAGGAACAACTTGCACTAAGGAGGTGCAAGTGCATGTACAGGTGCAGATCTTTCCAGTAAAGGATCAAAGCGCAACCTTTACCAGTAAACCAACACGCTAGGGTTTTTGGACAAGTTCGCCCAGCAAGATGTCATACAAGGGTTTAAGACCAGACCATAGTTTCGAGGGAGCAGCAAATTTCTGCTCTTGGAAGGAGAGAATTTCTATGGTGCTTGAGGAGCAAGGTGTGAAGGATTTTGTGGAGAACCCACCAACTACACCAACTGACCCCCAATCGTTGGCTTAGCACAACAAGAATGATGCCAAAGCGAGAAGGCTCATTCTTGAGGGAGTCAAAGACCACATAGTTCCACATATTTCCAGCAAGAAGACTACTAATAAAATGTGGACAGCCATTATGAACCTTTACTAGGGCACAAGCGAAGCCAGAAAACTCGTGCTCAAGGACAACCTAAGAAACATCCGGATGGGCAGTTCTGGGCCCAAAGTTTCCTATCTCATCAGATTCACCCAAGAGAAGACAAGTTGGTCGGTGTGGAGGAGACAGTACCGGAAACAGATTTGGTGAGCCTTGCGCTATTAGGGCTTCACAAATCGTGGGACAACTTCTAAGACACGGTGAGTGGAAAAAGACGCTTCCAGACTGGGAACGGCTCTGGGGTAACTATGTTCAGGAGGAGATACGGAGGCAGGCTAGATCTGAAGCTCGTGTAAAGCATGAGGAAGACGAGAACGTTGCCCTGGCTAGTAAAGGGAGCAAAGCCAAAGGCAAGAAGGGTATAGGAGGGGTTGAGTCCAGTGCCAAAGGGAAGAAAGAGAAGAAGGATATGTCCAAGATAAATTGCTTCCAATGCCATCAGTTTGGACACAATGCCAGCAAGTGTCCTCAGAGGAAGAAGGGGTTCAAGAAGGACCAAGTGGCAGTTTCGGCAGAAGTGGGCAAGTCCAGTTCCAAGTTTGAGGAGTTCTCACTCATAGCTCACATGGCAAGCTCTATAGCTAGCAGTACATTGACAGTGGAGCATCCAGTCATATAACTGGGAACAAGGAATATTTCAGCTAGTTGACGGAGAAGAACATGCAGTTTCACATTGAGGTAGGAAATGATGGCAGGTACTTAACCAAGGGCATGGGTATTGTCAGATTTGAGAGAGAGTCTGGTGACCCTCTCCATCTCAATGATGTCCGCTATGTTCCAGGCCTTAAAAAGAACCTTATTTTTGTTTCAACCCTAGAGGACAAGTGTTATGAGGTCATTTTCAGTAGAGGGAAGGCCTACCTCAAACCCTTGAATTCTGAAGTTATGAAGCAGATTGGTGTGAGGGTGAAGAACCTTTATAGGCTATAGTTTGAGACAGTCACGGCCTTGAGCTGTAGCAAGGAGGTCCATGAGCAGGGTCGAGACCTTGGGGAGCTATGGCACAAGTGTATGGACCATTTACACCATGGAGCGCTAAAAATCCTCAAAGAGATAGCCATAGGATTGCCACAATGCAACACGGACCAGCATGACGTGTGCAAGGGTTGCACACTTGGCAAGTATTTCAAGGCGTCCTTTTCCAACAGTGAAAATCGAGCCAAGAGCATCTTGAACTTGGTTCCTTTGGACATATGTGGTCCATCCTCTTCTCCACCCCTCATAGGATATAGGTACTATGTCACCTTCATTGATGACCATTCGAGGAAGATGTGGATCTTCTTCATGAAGAAGAAAGACAAAGTGTTCTTGAAATTCCAGGAGTTCAAAGCGTTGGTGGAGAAACAAACATGAAAGAATGTCAAAGCACTGAGATATGATAATGGAGGGGAGTACATCTCCAATGCCTTCAAGGATTTTTGTGCCAAGGAGGGCATTGGGAAAGAGCTCACCACACCCTATAACCCTCAGCAGAATGGGGTAGCAGAGCACAAAAACAGGATAATTGTTGGAGTGGCCACGGCCATGTTGCATGACTAGGGACTACCATTATTCCTTTGGGCAAAGGCATGCAACACTGCAGTTTATCTGCAAAACAGGACTCCACATAAGGTGCTTGGAAAAGTTACACCAGAGGCGGCATTTATCGGCAAGAAGTCGGATGTCTCACACTTCCATATTTTTGGCAGTATGGTTTACTGCCACATGCCTTCATAGAGTTGGAAGAAGCTAGAGCCTACAGCAGAACAAGGCATTTTCGTAGGCTACAATGGGACATCCAAGGCGTAGAGGGTGTACGCACCAACAAAGAGGAAGAGAGTTATCAGGCGTGATGTCAAGTTTGATGAGGAAAGGGCTCTTATGAAGTCCTTAAAGCATGAGTAGGTGACAGCACAGGTGGAGGAGTTGTTTGCTCCTACACAAGAGGCTCATACAACCCCTCAAGACACGTCACATCCAGTCATTGAGCTGGTCGTACAAGATTCAGATGGGAAGGTTGTGCAAGTTCAGCAGGAGATAGAGGAGCGAGCAAGGCCCACTCCAACAGTGACACCTAGCACTACCAAGGGGAAGCCAAGGTGAGTTGATCAGTTGATTCAAGAGGCTTGGGACAAGGTTGGGGCACCTAGCTCCACATTTAGGCAAAGAAAACAGCCTCAGAAATACACAGTATGGCCTTAATGACTAAGGCCATAGACACAAAGCCTTTTGTTGGAAAATCCTAGCAGTTGGCAGTTAATCGATTTCCCTTATTATGACATTAACTTGTGATGTTTTCACTATTAGTATTAGATTTCTTAGTTGTCTTTTCTTATCATCAAGATTAATGCCAAAAAACAAAAGAAGAGGACACAAGATATAGGCACACTGCCAAGGCAAAACCCCCCTCGAGGAGAAAACCCGGTCACAAAATTCTTCCTTCAATAGATTCAAAAGATGAGACGACCATGACTCTTACACTCTAGACTCGAGACTATCTCCATCCATCAAGTCAACCTTGTTTTATTCTTCCTTTCACTTATCACTGCACCGAGATCTTTATTACTGTAATAACACTTCTCACTTGCAGGAATACCGAAATCTTGTCATTGCACTGAGATCTTCATCACTGAAATAACACTTGTCACTTGCAGGAGCACCGAGACCTCATCATGATACCCAAACTATGTGTAATATTCCTCTTTTTGGTGTCACTTACGACAGGGTTAGGTTGGACTTCCAGAGTTAGGAACAGACAGGTCACAGGTACAGATTAGTGCTATTAGCAGTCTCAGGGGCTTTTTGGAGGAGTTTTGAGGAGTTTCCATGGTGTCTAGTGGCATTCGCTTGATATATTCCATCATCCGAGTAGTTTGGCTTTCGTTCCGGTGCATTCCGACAACTTTCAGAAATTTGAGTTATTTGTGGGCTTAACTCAGCAGATTACGCTCAAGGTGACATTCCAGGAGGAATACATGATGGAACACCTTAGTGTAATAGCTCATTGGAACCAGGACGAGGATACCTACATGATGGGATGGCTGGGCATGAGTTTCAGTGACCAGAGGAGACATGGTCGCTGATTTATTGTTTTCTGCATTAAAAAGGAATATTTTAATAAGAGGGAAAAGTGCACCATGAATAAAATAATGCTCTAGAAGGCTCCAAGAGATCTATAAAAGAAAGGGAGGAGGCCATTGAGGGATATCTTTGGATCATATTATTTTCTTGTATGAGAGGTTTGAGACGTGGTTCTCTACTTCAGCCGTAGCCCTCGGATGGAAACCCTCAGGTGATTTGAGAGTGTTGGATGAAAACCCAACTCTCTTTGAGGAGACTTCATTCAGAAGTTTCGCAGAGCTTCAGGGATTGGTGTGAGGATCATTCAGATCTTCAACTTGTGCTTCATTATCTTCAGTGGGTTCAGTGACAGCTGTTGCTAGAGGGAGAGTGCAGCAGTTCAGTTTTGAGGCCAGCGCAGTGCAACAGCTCATCTTGGTGGCCAGTTCTCCATCTCACCTCTTTCTTTGGGTTAGATGTATTTGTAACCCCAGTTATCATCTATAATAAAAATGCTGAGATTCTTCCTATTTGATGTGTCGATAGATTGCATGCTTATGTGTTGTATTTTACATGGCAATATTCTGTTTATTAATTCAGAAATTTTATGGTAATATGTTGGGTGAGTGTGATTTCTGCAAATTTAGTAAAATATCCCATTTGGGGATATTACAGTGGTATCAGAGCCAAGTTCCTGCCATCCTGAGGGTTTAATTGCAGATTGAGTTGCTTCTTGAAAGAAAACCCAGATCGTTGCTGAAGAACACTGGTATGGCCAAATTCATACTTGTTTGCAAATTTGTGGTGCAAATATCCAACAAAATTTTAAGCAAATGGTTGTCGGCACAATAATGGTACGACATTTGAATCGAATTATATGGAACGATATTATGGGAAGTCAAAAGCCATTCGCGAATTTTTAAGGAGCGAATTATGGGCAGCATGATAAAATTTCTACAAACAGGAAAAGCTTATTAAAATTCAAAATATTTTAGTGGGACCGTGGAGAAATTCGAGAGGGGGCCACTCTTCCTTTGGTTTTGAAAGTCATATCAAGGGCAAATAATATTATCAAAAGGGGACATTTATGAAGAAGACCGACTATATAATTCCAAATGGTGGAACCAAAAGCCAGAAATTCGAAGCTGCAGTCATCCAACAGGGAATTTGACACTGCCGCATCCACCTTGTGAGAGCCGCCATCGAAGTTGGAGCCGCATTACCAATAAAAATCACTAATTCAAGGGGTCAACTCACGTAATCTCAGTGAAAAAATTTTATCGGAGGTAGGAATATTTGCAAAGCCGAGTTCCATTGTGCCGTCAAAAATGTTGGGGCCGAATTTAAAACCGAGGATTACAGAGGGCGAATAATCCATGCGAATGACCCATGAGAAGCCACTTTGATTTTGGCGAAGGCCAAGATTTATTCTGAGCACAATTTATTTCAATTAAAGGATAGATTCAATCCTAGTGAGCTAGGATCGGTGCTAGAAGAATGAGATGAATTAAGGGCAAAATCGAAGGAACCAAAATAAGAGCCTGTTGATGATGTGGTTGATCGCAAGCCAACTTAATTAGGAGTAGAGTTTGAGAAGGGAGCAAGAAGCCGCAATCTGCGTGAATGCTTAACATTGTGGCCTGATTAATCAAAATTATAGCAGGGAAGTTTACGTATTCTATTCAGGGTTCAGGATCGATGCCAAGATTTTAAAGGCGCATCTTACAGTAGCCACGAGTTACAGGCCAATTAAATTTGTTGAGACCGAAATCATCATTCCAGCAAAGCCAAGCGATTGTATTAATCCAATCGAAGGACACGTGAGACCGCATCTAACTTTCCCTGGCCAAACATTTCCTGCCATCTGATGTCCCTTGCACGCTGGAGCAGTAATCAAATTTTCTTTTAAGGCGAATCAGACGTATCTCTGTTCTGCTCCATTCGCGTGGTTCAACTAAGGCGTAACAGTGTTTTGTGAGACTTGGAAGCTAGCACGATCTGTCGTTACGTAGAGGAAGACGCATGTACGGGAATCGACGTTAGCAAGTCGGGTATCGAATTGCTGGGATGAGTTCTAGCTGTATATGCCGTAACATCCACTATTGTTGTAGGGTGAGCGAGAAACAAAAAAAAATACACAGAGGACAGGTCACACACATCTTTTGGGTTTACGCTGGCCAGAACAAGGTTACGTAAAGGAGAACCTTGCAGGGGCTTGGATCGAGTTTACGCGGTGGGTATGTTCAACATATTAAACAAGGCCACTGAAAGGGTCGAGTCCCAAGGTTTGTCGCCCACAGCAGCACATGCCGACAATCATCGCTCCAACCACGAAACATATGAAGGCAAGAGGGACCAAGCTGGGTGCCTAAAAGACAACACAATATTACCCATGCAACTCACTTAAAGCATGAAGCAATTCTGAGCATGGGGGCAACTTCCAGGTCAGATTACTAAGTTGTATGCTGTCTGATTTTGAAGTATTTACAGCTTCTGATTTTGAGTATTTACAGCCTTATATTTATCAAGACTATCTCATGTTGTTGTTTGGGAATTAATCTCGGTTTATATCAAATTGTCATAGTGGAGGGCAGAGTCTTGAGTTGTCAAGACTTATCTATAATTGTCATTGTATTAATTCCATAGCCTGTATAAGTTGTTGAACAATGAACTTCTTAAAACACCTCATGAATCAGCAAAGTAATACTATCATGGATTGCAGTATACAAACAAAACAAAACAGCAAACCCTTCTCCAAGAAGGTACATAATTTGCTCCAACAAAGGCATCCGAGGAATTTACAAAAGGAGGAAGAAGTGGGAAATTGGCTTTATGTACTTGGGATGGACTTAAAGAGTGGAAGATCAGAAAATGACTTTCCCATGTTAGAGAAACTGGAATCCTGCCTTTCAAAGGTAGAGCAATCTGATAGGAGTTTAAATTGGGTTTTGGAGCCATCTATGCTTGCATCAGTACAAGCTAGATACTTGGAACATCCAAGTGAGAGAGTCAAGCTTATAGCTGCCTCTTGTTTCAGTGATATTTTGAGGATAACAGCACCCTTCCCTCCCTACAATGATGACATTATGAAAAGAATTTTCAGACTATTAGTAGGAACCTTTCGGGATTTGGACAACTGTGCAAGCTCTACATTTGGGAGGAAGCTTAAGATTTTAGAAGTCATGGCCATGACCCGGACTCATGAGATCATGTTTGACCTTGAGTGTGATAGCTTGATTCTGCAAATGTTCCAATGCTTCTTCAGCATTAGGAAACATCATTCTGACACAGTCATAGCACACATGCAGTCCATTTTGTCGTCATGTATGGGAATCCGCGAGGCCATTTGCTGGGAGTTGCAGACTAAGTTGCTGAGCATTTGGAGGACAGAGCAATTGGTCTCACCTGTTGCTTATGAACTAGCCCAAAGGTTGGTTGAGCAGAACATTGAGCTTTTCAGGAGACAGTTGACCAGGGAGGAGCTGTTTCAGTTTGGTGGATCATGCAGCAGAAATGAACTGAAGAGGAAGGGACTTTGCTTCATTTGCAAAGGACCATGAGGGCCTGATCACTCATGTTTGAGAGATGCAGATGAGGAGGCAGACATAGAGTAGGTAGAAGTTCCTTCTGTATGTCAAGATGAGGACTCTTCTCCAGATGAGTCCATGGGATCAGATGATGATGCTTCTGGGGAGCGAGAGCAGTCATGCGGAGTTGATGGCAGTAGGTCGGAGCTGCATTCCAGTGTGCAGGGTGAGCAGTCAGGGGACTCTATAAGAGATACTCTGGGTGATGAGTCACTTGTGACAATTCAGCCAGAGCAGCATATGATGGAGCCAGATGGAGGCTCACATTGAGTCTATGATGGATATGCGGCTAACCTTGGGGTCAGCCATTGAGAAGGAGCAGTCAAATGCACAGATACCGATTACGGTGACAGCAGTTGCAAATCCATATCCTCTGGAGATGTTGGAGGTTGATGGGACAGTTCTGCAGGGGGCTAGAAGACAGCAGGAGCATTACATTCCCAATCAGGATAGGGATGAGCTGTTGGAGATGGTGGAGCATCCATCGTTGGGCCGACACACTGATGAGGTACAGATAGATGCACATGCAGTCAGCAGCGCTGTAGTACTTCCAGGAAGTAGCACTCTCCAGGAGTACATCGATGGGGCTTGCAGCATATCTTGCCCACTTTGGCCCATTATAGAGAGGGGCTTTCTTCTACAGACAGCTTTCGTTGGCAGACGGGACAGAGCAGCATGAGTTGATTATGAGCTAGCGACAGTTCACGAGGCATATTCCGTATGCAGTTGACACTACATTGGATTCTTCTTCCAGGATATATTAGCTGGAGATCATGAGTTGGTACCCTCTTGATGGTACGACTTTCTTCGTAGGGAGCACAGCAGAGCAGGGGCCCTTAGACATAGCAGATGTTACAGATTCCAGCTAGCAGTGGGGCACAGGTCGTCGTTTCTCCAGCACTCCATCCCGATTTCAAGAGAGCAGGATCAACGTGGGATTGAGTCAAGACTTGGATTGGAGAGAGGTGATGAGTTCGTATGCAATTGGTGGGGCAGCTTATATAGTTAGAGGTACATCACAGCAGGAGCCAGGGAGCATTGCTACTTGTTGGCGGACTTCACTTCTTGGGGCATCATCTATAGCCAGAGGCAGTGTGCAGTCCCCAGAAGTGGGACTTGGGCGATGATTGGCCATTGTGGCATTGGGGTCTGGGAGGATTGTTTGTTCACAAATACAGGGAGAGATCAGTTTGGGATCCCGGCATTGAGGGGTCTATTCCGAGTGGCTTGACACAGGTGCATAGCTGCACCCAGGGGTTTGTATGGGATCCAGGCATTGGGTCTCAGTTACATCAAGCCAACAGGGTGGCCCACATATTTGGATTGCTTGAGGGCAAGCAATCTTGGGGCGAAAGGTCTATAATATTCCTCTTTTTGGTGTCACCTACGACAGGGTTAGGTTGGACTTCCAGAGTTAGGAGCAGACAGGTCACAGGTACAGATTGGTGCTATCAACGGGCTCAGGGGCTTTTTGGAGGAGTTTTGAGGAGTTTCCATGGTGTCCGATGGCATTCGCTTGATATATTCCATCATCAGAGCAGTTTGGCTTTCGTTCCGGTGCATTCCAACAACTTTTGGAAATTTGAGTTATTTGTGGGCTTAACTCAACAGATTACGCTCAAGCTAAGTCACCTACGGGGATACCGGGATACCGGGATTCGAAGTATCGGATACGGGTACAGTGACCCCGGAATAGGATACTTCTGGGATACGTTACGTTATATATTATTTTATTAAAAACATATATATATTTTAAAAAATATATATATATTAATATATTAAAAATTAGATATTTTTTGCACAAATTCATACAAAATTCATTGATTCAAACATAGATATTAGATACTCATGAGTCATACATCATCATTGATACTATAATACAAATTACAATGATACATTGATACACCATACATGATACAATCGCCAAATTTACTCAGAAAGACAAGATTGAAGATAGTAAGATACTGTAGTTTTTTCATTAAGTCATCAGAATCAAAATGTGTTACATAAGAACACTGCCAAATGGATTGGTGCTCTTGATTAAATACGAGTTCCATACCCTAATACATGACAAAATTCGATGGGAACATTGCAATAGCCCAATCCTGAAATCCTGAAAAACTCTTAAGTCTGCTGGATTTTGAATGAGATCTAAAATTCTACTTTC
This sequence comes from Pinus albicaulis, assembly GCA_034641835.2. Lineage (NCBI taxonomy): Eukaryota > Viridiplantae > Streptophyta > Pinopsida > Pinales > Pinaceae > Pinus > Pinus albicaulis. The sequence goes on along the minus strand of CM076577.1, from coordinate 246,253,643 downwards.
TCCATATGAAATCCAATGAGGTCGGAACCACTCTCAAACATCCTGAGTCATTTCATGGTAATGTTAAAAATTTAAGTAAAAGGATGAAAATGAAGATTAAGGAGAATGTCACTTTTACTTTAAGAATTTAACATTACCATGAATCATATATAAATACTAGGGCCATAGGTTTGATGCCCTCTCCTGAAAAATCCTCCTCAATTGGTGAAAAACAATGAGCAAAAGCCCCCCTTTATAATAAAAAAACAACGCTTTTTTGAACCCGCGGGCGTATCCGACGAGGTACGGTCGGGATACGGCGTGTCCCTTTTCGGATACGCCGTATCCCGACCGTACCCTGTACGGATATGCCGTGTCCTTCGAATTGGGGCCGAATCCGATACGTAGAGGTGTCCGACACGGGGATTCGGGGATACGAGGGCATTTTAGGAGTATCCGGTTACTTAGCGCTCAAGGTGGCATTCCGGGAGGAATACATGATGGAACACCTTAGTGTAATAGCTCATTGGAACTGGGACGAGGATACCTACATGATGGGATGGTTGGGCATGAGTTTCAATGACCAGAGGAGACATGGTAGCCAATTTACTCTTTTCTGCATCAAAAAGGAATATTTTAATAAGAGGGAAAAGTGCACCATGAATAAAATAATAATAAAATAATGCTCTAGAAGACTCCAAGAGATCTATAAAAGAAAGGGAGGAGGCCATTGACGGATATCTTTGGATCATATTATTTTCTTGTATGAGAGGTTTAAGATGTGGTTCTCTACTTCAGCCATAGCCCCAGGACGGAAACCCTCGGGTGATTTGAGAGTGTTGGATGAAAACCCAACTCTTTTTTAGGAGACTTCATTCAGAAGTTTCGCGGAGCTTTAGGGATTGGTGTGAGGATCATTCAGATCTTCAACTTGTGCTTCATTATCTTCAGTGGGTTCAGTGACAGCTGTTGCCGGAGGGAGAGTGCCGCAGTTCAGTTTTGAGGCCAGCGCAGTGCAGCAGCTCATCTTGGTGGCCAGTTCTCCATCTCAGCTCTTTCTTTGAGTCATATGTATTTGTAACCCCAGTTATTATCTATAATAAAAATGTTGAGATTCTTCCTATTTGATGTGTTGATAGATTGCAGTGCTTATGTGTTGTATTTTACATGGCAATCTTCTGTTTATTAATTCAAAAATTTTATGGTAATATGTTGGGTTAGTGTGATTTCTGCAAATTTAGTAAAATATCTCATTTGGGGATATTACACTATGATAGCACAGAGACTAGGACTTGAGCGAGTTTAGGATTGTAATAGCACCGAAGTCTTCTTTCTGAGGCATTATCGAGACTTGTTCAACGAACCTTCATCATTGTAGACTGTGGTAACATCAAACCCTTGTCATAGGATAACACCAAGAGCAAACTTGTAATATTCCCAAATTTTCACTTGATATTTGGAATATTAGAGTTCTTAATTTTCTTAATGAATTAAGTAAATAAAAGGGTGGAGGGACCCATAATCCTCAAGATGAATAAATATCCACTTTTTATGTGTGAATGTGGACTAATTAAGCCTATATCTACATAATGAGGTATTGGAGCAACTACTAATGTGAATGGAATTGGAGATCATGTCTCATTAATGAGATACATCATGGAGGTTGACACAATCAACTGAGATCTTGGAAGAGATCAAACAAAATATCATGGAGCATTCATGATGAGATGATGGAGGAAGTTGTGCAATTAATGCACACATGATGGAGAGGGTGTATATTGCACCTAGACATGATGGATGACTTGATAGACAATGCAGTCAAACATGGAGGATCTTTTCCACATGCACAATGCAGTTTAGATGAGGGCCAAGGCATGGGAAGGCTCAAACATTATATAAAGAAGATGAAGACAAGAATGAGGACATGCTTGAGATTATTGATGTTGAGGATTTGTTTAGATCTGGAATTGTCATGTAACATTCCATTGCTTTCTTGGGCTGTTTAGCAAAAATTGCAAGTGATGTTTAGCATAGGGTGTTCCTGGTCGGGAATCCCACCTCTTTCTTTGAGTAGCTCTGGAAAGAGTATTGTACTTCATTCTACATCGGGCATTGGTGCCACTTATATTTTCCTACTTTCTGTAGAACATTCATATTCAGAAATTGCAGATTTCTGAAGATCAGTTTGGAAGGTGGAGGTTGTCTTCAGTATTTCAGCTGGAGAATTGGTGAAGGTTTATTCCCATCAACTTGGGCTTAAATATCAGCATCCCTAGAGCTTCATATCATATCTAGCATTAGGCCAAAAGTTATTGACCTCCTAGCAGCAGTAGTTCCATCCAAAATTACGTTGTCCATATTGCAGATCTAAAGGAGGAAGGAAGTTGCTAGCATTTAAGCTAGTAATCCTGTGAGGGATCATCCCCTCACCTTGCCATCATTATTTCCATCAGCATGGAGTTTATTGCAGCATATTTCAGCAAGAATAAAGCCTCTCTTTCCCTTACAGCGCAGTTTTTATGAGCAGTTGTGTTGCAGCAGCTGTAATCATCACTGGAGGATTGAGAAGCTAGATCTAGAGCTTCTCGCTTGTAGTTCTAAAGGAGGGATCAACCCTTCAAGCTTAGATCTGATCTTGTGACATATTTCAACCATCTATATGTCAGATCTAGCTTCAGATATGTAATCCCAACAAATTAAGGATCAAACCCTAGGAGGGTGATTTTCCAAAGTTGTAGATCTGGAAAATCCTTTCTGGGTTATCTTGGGAACCCATCACATTGGCCAGATCTTGAATCTTATCATCGTGAGCTCATAAGTTCTAGATCTCGTATTTTCCTTTTGCAAATATTTATATGTATATCGTCAGAGTGTTCCATACTAGGGACAAGATTGTTTCTATAAGTCACTGGGGCTTACGCGCTATTTGCAACACCATTGTAGGGTGATTCTAGGCCTTCTCTTGGGCTAGATCTACTCATTCTCTATACATTGTGTAACTGATTCATCTCCATATAATAAAATGGCTCAGCTTCTCTGTAGATTCTGATGTTGTCTTGAGATCTATTGTTTACTTAGTTGCAATTATTATTAAGTATTACTACATTTTCCCTTTTGGGATATTACAGAACTGATCTCTAAGATAATCCGAACTTGTTCTCCTGTAATTAATGCGAGGTTCTCTGTAATTTTATCCGAGCTTCTGTGATGTCCGAGTTGATTTCAGAAAATGACCCGAGCTATTGTTTTGTGGTAGAATGCGAGAACCCTAGGCTTGTATATATAGTGGTTGTCCCATCATGAGTTATTCGAACAGTTGTGTCTCCAATTATATGTAGGCCAACATGAGTTCACTATAGCCGACTTGATGATGAGCCCTTCGATAGTGGGGAAACTTTGATGGATGGAGGAGTAAACAAAATTGACTTTGACAATAATCCTAAAGCCCACAATGGAGGCTTGACCTATACATTTGACCCAAGCATGAAACCCATGCTTTAATAAGTCAATTCAACAATAATAAGATTATTTTCTTCAATATTTTATAATGGCTCAAGTACATAAATGAAGACCGAACCTAGTTACATTTTTCCAACACCTTCTAGCTACCTGGAAGCAACCTCTCAGCAAGTTTGGTGTGATGCTATGGTGGAAAATAATTATTCCATCATGCAAAACGATGTATGGGAGATCGTGTGAAGGCCAGAGGGCAGATTTGTGATTGGATCTAGGTGGGTCTACAAGATTAAGCAGGCAGCTGATGGGAGCTTGGAGGGCATTGACTATGATGAGACTTTTGCACCCATGGCCCGTTATTCATCCATCAGGACAATTATAGCACTTGTAGCTCAGATGGGTGGAAGATCCACCAGATGGACGTGAAGACTACCTTCCTCAATGGTGTTGTTGAGGAAGAAATTTACATAAGCAACCCTGTAGGTTCGAGGTAATACAACAAGGAGACACATGTAAAAGTGTGCTCAAAAGAGCTCTTTATGGGCTCAAGCAGGCCCCGCAAGCGTGGTATTCGCGCATTGACAGCTATCTTTTGGGATTTTGCTTCACCAAGAGTGAAGTTGACCCTAACCTGTACTACATTATGGTTGGGGGGTGACCTCTCATTCTTGTGTTGAACGTAGACAATCTTATACTTACCGAGGACGAGAAGCTCATATGTAAGGATCTTGCAGCAAAGTTTGACATGAAGGATATAGAGCTTATGCACTATTTCCATGGGCTAGAGGTTTGTCAGGGAGATGGGCAGATTTTCTTGGGACAAGGCAAGTATAATCTGGAGATTCTCAAGAGGTTTCTCATGCAGGATTACGGGACCATGGCCACGCCTCTAGTGACAAACTGGAGGAAGATAGATGTTAGCATAGAAGAGCGAGTGGATGCCACTCCCTACAGGCAACTTATCAGGTCGTTGATGTACCTAGTGAACACACGACCTAATATTTGTTATGCAATAAACCAGTTGAGTCAGTTCATGGTAGAGCCTACTAGAGTACACTGGGTTGCTGCTAAACATATTCTCAGACACCTCAGGGGCACAATGGATTATGAGTTCATGTACAAACAGGTTCATGGAGTGATTTTTGGAAGGCTTCACAGATGCAGATTAGGCAGAGGGTTTCACAAACAGAAAGAGTACTTTAGGTCACACCTTCAGTGTTGGGTCAATAGTTGTTTCCTGGTTCACCAAGAAGCAAAGATCAGTGGCACTCAACTCAGCAGAGGTTGGATACATGTCTACCAGCGGGGCAGCTTGTGAGGCCATCTGGTTGAGGAAGCTACTTGTTGGGCTCTTTAATCAGAGGTTGGAGCCTACAGTCATTCACTGTGATAATAAAAGTTGCATCAAGCTCTGATAATCCAGTGTTTCATGACCGCTCCAAGCACATCGAGATCAGGTATCATCATATCAGGGACTGTGTTCAGAGGGCCAAGATCAAACTTCAGTACATTCCTATTGCAGAGCAGATAGCAAACATATTGACTAAGGCTTTCCTTAGAGGGAGCTTTGTCTATTAGGGACAAACTAGGTGTTGTTCAAAACACCTTCCTCTCTAAGAGGGAGTGTTAAATGAACTAAAAGGAGGAAGGGTTGTGCCATATTTAGCAGGTGCACAAAATTTGGCGAAGGGACCCACAAATGGGTCCAAGGCACAATTTACCTTTTTCTATTTGTTTTTGACAAATGGGGCCAAGGTGCATTTTACCTTTTTCTATTTGTCAAAAATTAGATCGATCTCAAACGTCCAATGAGATCTAATCTCAGCCATTCGTGGCAGTGGAGGGCCCAAGTCAAATTCTAAGAGGGGAAAAGGGCACAGAACTTGGTCATTATGCACAAGACACCTTGGTGTTCAGCTCAGCGAGAGAGAGAAGGATTAAGCTCAGCGCTAGGGTTTCAATTTAGCATGAAAGAGGCAGAGAAAGGAGGTCGATTCAGCAAGTTTCGCTTCCAGCCATTCACATACCCCTCTAGGGGGCAAGATAATTGCGCAGAGGAGGTTGTACAGGTAGTGTGAGTCCATACCAGTGCGCAAACAGCTAAGTAGAGGGCTTGTAGAGAGAGAAAGGGAAGTTCTTCCTCTTGAATGTAATATTTTCGTTAAGCAAATTTTGCTAAGTTGAACAATAAATTATAAAACACCAAGATTGCAACTTTCCCCAGACTGGGGTTTCCTGGGTAAATTTATTCTGTACTTGTCTTCATTTATTCCTTTTGTTTTCTGTTGCATGCAAGTTAGAAAACTCAACATATTTGTGGGTTAAAAGTTAAAGTTCAGATTTCTGTTTCTTGCTTGGTTAAAATTCACAGATTAGTTAGTTGGGTTTTAGAAAACTAACAAAACCAATTAGAGAAAAGATATCTTAAAACCCTCCAAGAACCTCGGCCCAAAATCATAAAGAATAACCAACCATGATGATCATAACGACTTTCCTCCCTCCCTTTTATAGATTCTTCTTGGGGCTTTTCCCTCCTAAATTCAATTTTGAGCAAATAGCAAGTTTCCCTCCATTTTCCCCAAATTTATCTTTTATTGCAAGTTTCCCTCCATTTGCCCCAAATTTAACTTTTATTATTTAATATTAACAATTTAAGTAACTATAAATAATAATTTCCTCCTTTTTAAATGACTATAGCCTACTGGCTTAAATAGGCTACTACGTCCTCCCTTGGGCAATTAATTCGAAGAGTTTATATTACATTGAATTAACAACAGATAATTCAAGTTAGTAGTAGACGACTCGTATGTTATGTTTCTTCTTTGTAGGAGATGCTGAAGCTTTTGTACTAATTAGAGGTTAAAACTGACTTTCATGTTATGAAGGGATGTGAGAGTAGCAACATTGAAAATAAAAATGTAATAAGAGTCACATTGACCCAACCTTATGTTAGTATGCTATGTCAATGGTTTGATAAAAGTCATAACGACCCCAATTTCATATTAGCGGTTAGTGAAGACCGCTAGCCTAATTAATGAGTATGTAAATAGAAAACATGACTGAATAATTCTATATCATTGTCAAATCCCCTTTGCCTTCTATGCACGTCAATCTTCTGTAATTGAATATTAGAATTGTGGACTGCATGAATTAATAGAAACTATACGGTGTAAGAAATAAACAGGAACTGTTTATAACGGATGGTAGAAATATAAGAGAATTTGAGCAACATATTGATGATAACCCAACCTGAAACGGAATGTACAGGAGGGGATAAAATCACAGGTTGCATCTGGGATATGTAGTAATGGGATGACTAACAACTTGCAAATGGATATCTTTACTATTCTAGAAACAGTTAAACATCTAGTTCTGGAGGTTATAACTGTTGAAAAATCTGAAAACGTGATTAAAACCAGGGATTCAGCATCAGCTTCAGTAAAATGATGAACTTCAAGTGTCAAAGCGTGCATAGATGTGTCCAATTGCTTGCGAAGCATGGGTGTACTCTTATGGTAGGAAAGGTTTTTTTCTGGGCATGGTTGGCCCGTGCCCTGCTTACTGAGAGCCATAACTAACCATTTCCAAGGATTGTTGATGCTTCAGAAATTATAATACACAATATATCGCCCTAGAGCCACTCATGTCCTGCCATACCCAAGTTTGGAATAATGCCAGCATATCTTGAAATCTGCATAGGTATTTAACACTACTTTCAAAAAAATTTAACAACATCCATTCATGACATTCAACATCATCCATATTACATAAACAGTAATCTTGTTAATTTGTAGAAAGGACTGTTGACACTGGTTGTTCTCAAATGGAAGGTGGAAGTATTATATCAAATGGTCACCAAAATATGATTTTTTTTCGAGCTGAAGGGCCCCAACATAATTGGTTGTTTATTAGGCACCAACTGTAAGACAAATTTCCGCTGTAATGGGGAAGCCAAGAAATACCATTATAACTTCATGGCCATTGTGGATTGGAGTAGAGCGTCTAGTAGATTGCCTTGAGAGGAGGGGAGGAGTCTGCATGGCCTTCACATCATCTACTCACCCACTTTTCATGACATTAAAGCATGACAAACATATTCACAGGGCCATCCCAATTATTATTGGATATACACGCGACTATAACAAACAGAGACTCTGAATAATAGGAAAAAAAAGAAACAGCCAGGATGCAGCACGCTCAGAGTCCAATATCCAGTTGAGTTTATTTAAAAGAAGAGAATGGACATAAAACAAACCATACTCGAGCCTGACATGACTTGAGATTGCTGGACTTTCCATCCTTCCCTCCCTCAATGTCCTGTAATTTTGAATATCCAGTACCATTCTGATTGGACCCGTTTCTGAAAATGGCAGAAGAATCTACTGCAACACTGTTCACAGCTGCTCTCCAATTTTCATCACCGTCTTCATCGCTGCTGGACGAACCCATCACTTAGTCTCGGCGATTTGGTCTCGATAACCGTTTACACGATTCGAATCTCAGATCAGCTGCTTTCCCTGCTTTTGAATTTAGTAGGGTTTATCGGGTTAAAACGTACTTCACCATGTAGGATGGATTCCCCTCATGTGACATGGGCCGCAGCCAATTTCACATAAAAGCTTTTACATTCATGGATTAACATTGATTTATGAAATAGGAATTTAAAAATAGCAGGGCTAATCGTTTGGCCTTTCAATAAGATATGCAAAAACTTTCTGCATATGTGTATCTATCTTAACTTCAGAATTTTAAAGTTTGTGGGTATATTTATGTATCTTAATTTGGAATTCAGAATTTAAAGTTTGTGGGTATATTTTATGTATTTTAATTTGGAATTTATGAAGTGTTGAAAAGATCAAAATTTTTAGCATTTTAAAAATGGTTTGTATTTCATTGATATTTGATGATTTTTGGTAGATCTAGGAGTTAAGATGGATTTAGACTAGTTTATATAAATAAATAAAATTGTTAGTTTTTATTTTTACTATAAATATATGAACACATTAAAAAAACATAATCAAATTATATGTTATTTATTCTAACTTTTAAGTCACTTAAAATTTACCATTAAACCATTCATCATATATACTATTATGCACTAGTCACATAATTACCTAGTACCATAAATCTAATTTTCCACATGTATATCCTCTATATGTGTGTGTGAACATTACAATGTGTCCATGTAGTTTTTGTACCACTCTTGCTAGTGGTAATCATGTCACTTCACTTGAGGCTTGTTTTTGTGAAGGCTCAAATAAATTATATACTTTACATCTAAAAGTAGCATCTCTCTCTTCCCTAGCATCTCTCTCTTCCCTCTAGCTCTCCTCTCACCTTCCCTTTTTGTCCCACCTCCCTCTCACCCCCCTCCACCCTTTCTCTCTCTTCCCTCCTCTCCTCTCTCTCTCGCTCTCTCTCCATCTCTCCCTTGCCACTCCATCTCGCTTTCCACCTTTATCTCTCCATGTCTTTGTTCTTCCCTCACTCTCCCTCCCCCTTCAACTCCATCACTCTCTCCCTCTCTCTCCTCTCTCTCTCTCCCTCCCTCTCTCCTTCTCTCTCTCTAATATCTACCAATATTTTTAGTAGTGGTGGGGATAGAGGGTTTAAATATATTTCAAAAGTAATTATAACTTTTTTTCTTTTTAGATTTAATTAAAAAAAAATGTTATAAAATTAAATATTTTGATTTTGAAATGAGTTATAGTTTTTGGGCATTGGTATTGATAAGTCATGATAAAAATATTTTTAGTAGTGTTGAGGATAGAGGGTTTAAATATATTTCAAAAGTAATTATAACTTCTTCTTTTTTCTTTTTTAGATTTAATTAAAAAAAAACGATAAAATGAAATATTTTGATTTTGAAATGTGTTATGGTTTTTTGGCATCTCGTATTGATAAGTCATGGTATTGACTCATGACATTGTAACAAAGCCTATTTACAAGTTAATAATATCCATGGTAAAGTGGAAGTGATATCCATGGTTAAAAATATTGTTATATTGTAAGTATTCAATTTGTATTTTTTTATTAATTAAATTTAAATATGGTTTTTGGGCATATGGTATTGATAAGCCATGGTTTTGTAACAAGGTATATTTACTAGCAATTTCACCGAAAGGTGAAAAAGGAACGTCGAAGCCAATGCCCTTAAAACTTTGCTCCAGAGCCAAGCCCAACAGTCACATCAGATTTCTATGTTGAAGAATTGATGAGGGCCAGGACAAGGCTGGAGATTTTGGAAGCCAAAGAACAGGAAAGAGACCACAAAATTTCAGAGATCACATTTGCAAATCAGTGTTTAATGGAAGGTAATAGAATTTTAAAAGAATAGGTAACAATGTTATAAGAGGCTCTAGAGACAGGAAAACAATAATGGCAAAACATGAAGACATCATGGCAAACCATGACAAGATCAAGGGTAGCAGACAAGGATGTGATAATTCCTAAAGCAACTCAGGTGGATACTCAAGTATCTCAACCAACAAATATTTCAAAAGAGAAGACAAAAAAGAACAATATGGATGGCGGTCCAAAAGAAATCAAAGATAGAGTTGAAGACGCTAATGATTACATAAGGACGGGGGAAGAAAAAGATGCAAGTGCTCGTAGAGCACAAGAAAGAGAACACAAAGAAAGAAAAGACAGGGAAACAAATTTTATTATCAGGAGAATAAGAGATTATGGGAGGAATGAAAGTACTCTCAATTTGGCAAGGGACTTTCTGAAAGAGAAACTACATTGGAAAGGGGAAATTTTCCAAACAAGGAGGGTGGGGAAGATATGTGAAGAGAGGCCTTGCCCCATAAAGTCACCATGGCAACCATGCACGACAAACACCATCTTTTGAGAACAAAGAAACTCTTAAAAGGCTCACACTTCTTCCTAGATGAAGATTTAACCATCAAACAACAAGAGGAGAGAAGGGAAGAAGTGAAGAAAATTAGGGCAACAAGAAATGAAGGGAAAAGGGCATGGTTGTACAATGGTAAAGCAGTTATTGCAGTGTTTGAGACTCAGGACAAAACAAGGCAGCAAGTTGACAGTAAAGAAAAAAAAAGAATTCGATAATAGGGAGGAAAACAACAAGAGCAACATGGATGGAAAGGGGCGAAGACTCAAAGTTGAGTCTTATGTGTCAAACTGCGTAGCATTCAAATCCTACCCAGATCTACCTAAGTTTAGTTTGTTGGAATTGTAGAGGCTATCCTTGGAGGAGGAGACCTGGGTTAGGGCCTATTGCGGAAGGTAGAGACATAATCTGTCTCACGGAAACTCATGAACATGATGGTTGCAAAACTCCTGTGTTTGACGGTTATTTGAAGTTAGCATTTTGGAACAAGGTAGCAGAAAATGGAAAAAGGTATGGGGGAATACTGGTTTTAGTGAAAGAAAAGGAAGGTCGTCACATTCAGTTGATGAAAGAAGATGAAAACAAGCAATATTTATGGTTCAAAATATCAGAGAATGAGAATCACAAAAGAATTGCAACATGCTATTTTGCCCCTCAAGTCTCAAAAACTTACAAAAATAAGGGGATAGGCAGCAAGGATCTGTATGCAGCTTTAAAGCAAGATATTTCTACGTACTATCAACAGGGAGAAGTGCTTTCAGTGGGCGATTTTAATGCTAGAACAACAAATCAACAAGCTAGTATTCTTTGTTGCAAAGAGGATCATAATCCTATTTGGCTCACTGAAGAGGAGAATCCCCAATGGGTGAGATGTTCAGAAGATGACAAAGTTAGCAACTATTTTGGAGAGGAATTGCTTACACTGTGTGGGGCTTTCAACTTAATTATTTGCAATGGTCTGGACAGATGGAAAAGTTCTGGGAACTTCACCTGTAGCACGTACAATGGGGCAAGTGTTGTTGATTATGTGATTTTTTCACAAAACTTGATAGAAAAGATAGATGAAGTTAAGATTGGAGAGCATAATTGGGACTTAAAATCAGACCATAACCCAATTATATATGAAGTTATCATGGGTAGAAGAAAGGCAACATAAGAGAAAAATCCAATGCTCTCGACAATCACTCCCAAGGGGCAAAATTTTTCTAACACAAGAAATTGTACTATCTTCAAGACAATGCTGGAAAGATTAATTCAGAAAGAGAAAACGAGCTTCCAAAGCTTCAACAGTCATGAGTTAACAAATATAATTCAAAGGGCACTTGAGAAGTGCAAAAGAACAAAAAATAGGAAATCAGAATCAAATTACTTTCCTGTAAATGCTTGGCTTGATGAAGAATGCAAAATGACAAGGAGAACCTTGAAAAAGACAAACAAGGAGAAGTTATATAAACAGATATTAAAAAGGAAAAAAGATGAGTTCATGCAAACAAAGCGAGAAGAGTTAATATATCTAGGCAAGAATAACCCAATACTTTTCTGGCAGGAACTTCAATCAAGGAAGAAGCAAATCGAAAATAATATTACAACTAATCAATGGTTTGAATATGCAAGACAACTCTATGAGAAAAAATCAGAGGTTGAGTGTCCCCTGGGGCTCAACACAACTACAAAGCTCTTCACATTACAGGAGGTGGAGATTGGAATTAAAAAGCTGAAAATAGGAAAGGCAAAAGACTTGGTTGAACTTCAAGCAGAGTATCTAAAATGGGAAAGGAGCACTCTTGCACTGCACATCATGGAAATATTCAACAACATCATTCAACAAAGATTCCCAAGAGACTGGACAACTAGCCTAGCAATACCCCTTCTTAAAAGTGGGGACATTAATAATCTGTCCAATTATAGAACCATTATGATCAACCCTTTGTTTGCAAAGCTTTTCGGCAGCATGGAAGAAAATAGAATCAGTAAGTGGGCAGAAGTGAAAGAAAAGAGGGCAAAAGGACAAGTGGGTTTTAGGCCGAAGCATTATATAGTGGATCATGACATCACGTTGAGACACATTATTGAAAAGGTTTGGGGGGATAAAGAATAAGTAATTTGTTGTTTCGTTGACTTCAAAAAGGCATTTGACATAGTCCCTAGAGATAAGTTATGGCGTAGAATGGAAGAACTTGAAATTCCTTTGCATTATAGAGCTTATGTCCATAGACTTTATGAAGAGGTGAAAGTCAAAATTAGAACCTCAACGGGTATTTCAGAAAGCTTTAGAAGTGACATTGAAGTCAAGCAATGTTGTCTGCTATCCCCTACTCTTTTTGGTTTATATATTGATAAATTGGAAGAGTGGCTAAATTTGCAAGGTGGAGATGGTGTTCGGTTGGGGGGGGGGGGTTTGTGATAAAGCTTCTTTTATACGCTGATGATCTTGTTTTGATTTCTAAATCGGCCCATGGATTGCAGATGCACCTATATGCCCTTGAGCATTTTTGTAGAGCAGTGGGGATGCAAGTCAATATTAGCGAGACCAAGATAATGATTTTCTCTAATAAAAAGAAGCAAAGTTAGCATACGCTCTTCTTTGAAGGCAACACTCTTGAAGAAGTAAATGAGTACAAATACCTCGGGATCGATTTCAACAACAAACTTCATTGGGAGGACTGCAAAAAGAAGAGAATCTTAGGAGGGTGGAAAGCATTGTATGCTTTTCTAAACAGATGCAGAGAAGCAGAGTTATGGGATTGGAAAACAATTGAAGTGCTTTTTGGACTCTTAGTTTGTCCAGTGATGCTATATGGGTGTGAATTGTGGGCTAGCAGCACCCCTATTTCAAAATGGAAGCAAAAAACCTTTGATCATGAGCAAGTTTAAAATAAAAAGTTCGGTACCTTATGAGATAATGTTGAGTGAAACATGATAAATTCTCATCGAAGTAATTGCTATGGTGCAACTTATAAGATATCTAAAAATAATTGAGCAAATGGGAGTAGGTAGATGGCCTAATGTTATATTCAAGGAAGGCGTGAGTAAAAGAAAGAAAACATGGATGAGACAAAACTACACATGGAAACAAAAATTGAATATCTGCCTCAGTGCTTGTCCTACAAATAGCAAAGAGCTAAAGAATTTTGTTATGGATAAATTTCGTAAACAGGTATGGGGAAAAGAGTTGGGTAGAAAAAATAAGTACTACATCGAAGAATTCAACCCTATGTATGATATCCAACAAAAAGAGTACATTGGAGCTACCATTCCGTGGAAAGCAAAGGTTCTTATTGCTCGATTAAGAACCAACTCGCATCATCTTCTATGTGAAACAGGGCGGTGGAAAAGGCCTAAGGAAGCTTGGGAAGAATGAGTGTGTACATTTTTCACGTCTGGAGCAGTGGAATCAGAAAAACATTTCATTTTGGAATGTGATGCGTTCAAAGACATCAGAGAAAGTTATGGGAATATGTTAGCATCGGTTTCTTGGCATTATATTTTCAGCCACGAGATAGTTGGAAGGTTGGGCCAGCTCATCATCAATTTGAACAATAAAAGGACTAAAATGCAAAAGGCGAAAACAGAGAACCCATAGTCCCATAGGCTATTTTTAGTCTCGTGGACGTTAAAATTTCATTCATTCATTCATCGTTGTGGGGGACACCGGCGACGAAAAACCCCGTTGAGGGAACCTTCAGCCTGCCTTTCCATTTTGTTGTGATGTGAGTACTTTCTGTGAACTTGCATAATGTGCCAATGGAAACAAAAAAGAGACACGAACACTCAAACAACCATGTTTTAAGATACACACCATCCCTTCTTGATGATGTGCTTGAAACGACGTACACCAACCAATATTTTCATTCAGGTGTACTCCTCTGACTATGAAGTGAATGGGATGAGTGCACACTCTGCCATAGAAAGATAATACATGCCCTCCGTAGCTATGTGACGAGCCAATTTTAATTTGAACCGTGTCCAGAAAGGGAAGAACTGCACTTCGTCCCTTTTCTTCTTGATGGATCCTCTAAGGGATTTTGTAATCCGTCGTATAACATGCGAGGGATGCATATAGGCTTCTTCTTGGTGATCATGAATAAGGTCCAGTCCACATTCTCGAAATCCAAGAGAAGAATCATACTTGTTGTTTGCAACATAGTTACCAAGTTTGACCGTATTGGCCAAAAGAATACATAAATTCGCCAATACGGTTCGATTCGCTTAATAATTCGGTACGGTGATTCCAAGCTCGCGTGCACTGTCGCCCCTAAGGGATCTCCGAATAGAAGAGAGAAAGGGTCCATTTTTAGCTCTCGACTTGGATCCTCAACCCTAATATTGGCATGCATATCTCTATCATTGTCTATTGTCAAAGCCATGCATGATTTGTAGTTGGAATTTGGTGCAACTGCGATTTCGAATCCCTGTCCATGGAAGAGAATTCGAGTTTATTATTTTGTAAGAGTTCTTGCTAAAGGATCAGAAAGAGAAAACCAAAATATCGTGTCACTTCAAAGGTGACATTCAATCTTCGTTTCTGACGATCTCCGAATAGAACTTACTCTGCCACTGGATAATCTGCTATCTCTGCCCCGACACTCATTCAAGCCAATTGGTTCGGTTGGTCTAGGTCCAGGCCCTTGGCCAATTTCCATATAATCATACAATAACTAGACCGGTGGGTTGACTGATCTAGTTTGATTCTGCCTTGTCATCGACCATCCAATCAATCGGGCTGGTTTACTTTGACCACGAAGACTTATCCAATGTTTGTTGCTTTTATAAACTTTATTTATATAAAATATTAGTAAAAATAATCATTTTTATATTGAAAATTTATAAATTGGTAGTTGTAAATTGAATATATGTAGTTATAAATGGGTGAATCTGATTAAAAAAAATTTAAAAATGGTAACTTTCTTATTAGAAGAAATTATAAAATGGAAAATTCTAATATAAAAAGAATTTATAAAAAAAACCATAATTTTTATATTGGAAAAAATTAGAAAACAACAAATTGCAGTTGTAAATTGGTAACTTCTATATAAAAAAATAAAAAATGCTAACTCTCCTATATTAAAAAAATAGAAAATAATTAAAATTTTAAAATATATGATGGTTTATTTACTTTTTATTTAAAATTAAGTTAAAAATTTTGTTTAAATATTTGTAAGATAAGTATGAGGGGTTTCCGCGGTGCATTATATTAGATATCATTTTTGGGATTCAACTGTGTTAATTTAGTCATTCATCTATGACCATTTCCATGAGCGCTTGAGCCAGAGGAGTTCTGGGATGGGTGACCTCCCGGGAAGTCTTGGTTACCGGGTGCAAGCCCCAGAAGTGATGATTGACGCTATGTGATTCATTTCACTAGTTTCAATCCCACTTCTTCACCCCTGTGAGCATCACCCGATGCAATGAGTGCTAAGTGGACTATTCAAAAATCATGAGAAATTAGTCAGTTACGACTACCTCTCATGGAAATGGTCATAGATGAATGACTAAATTAACGCAGTTGAATCCCTAAAATGATATCTAATATAATGCACTGCGGAAATCCCTCATACTTAAAATACTAAGAGTAAAGGGATCTCTTCTTGAATGGTTCATGAGGCACAATAGTTGCTAAGGTTTTGAAAATGGGGTAGCAAGCTAAGTGGGCTTGATTGTGGGGGAAACCTGCCGCTAAGCGCTTGAGCCGCAGGAGTTCGGGATGGTGACCTCCCGAGAAGTCCTAGTTACCTGGGTGCGGGGGCCTCCAAGTGATGATTGACGCTAGTGTGATTCATTTCACTAGTTTCAATCCCACTTCTTCACCCCTGTGAGCATCACCCGATGCAATGAGTGCTAAGTGGACTATTCAAAAATCATGAGAAATTAGTCAGTTATGGCTACCTCTCATGGAAATGGTCATAGATGAATGACTAAATTAACGCAGTTGAATCCCAAAAATGATATCTAATATTTGTAAGATGTATATTCTCGATTTTTTTTCCGTATTAAATTTTAAATTGTCAATTTTTTTTTTGTTGGTATCGAATCGAATTTGAATCCGAATTTGGTAACTATGGTGTGCAATCCTCAAATCGAAGGTTATTTTGCCTTCCTACCACATCGTTCATCGAAACAGTCATGGTCATCGACATTATGGCAGGAGAATAGAACAGGAATATAGTGATGGCGCTAGGTCGAAATAATGATGACCAGATAGTGGAAATCTATGATTTTTTTCGAGAAGACGTGGAGGACTCATGTGGGGCATCTACCAAGAAAGGTGAATGCAATCTACTCCCGTGATATCGTTTTTTGCGAGGGTTCATTCTATTGTATCACAAAAAATATGGTCAAACCAACACAGATTATGGGTTTCAACCTTGGAAATGGTACTTCCACTTTTGTGCCATTGCCACATTTTGGTGATATTCCTGGTGGTCAGATATCGCCACAACTGTTGGCATGTGGGTTGCGGATTCTTTTAGCGAGACTTGTATACTATGTTGCTAGAAATATTGTAGTTAAACGGAAGATGATCATTTGGGATCTTGAGAAGGTGAGTACGGGCTTAGGTTTAAGTTGTTCCCCTTTTGCATCTTCTTCCTTACCATGGAAGGAGACATACACTTCAAGTGCAAATACACTTTTGTAACCCAAAATGTTGTTGAAGTGTGATCTTCCAAAGAATCTCCAACATGGATGGTGGCATGCTTGATGCGACCTTCTTCCATGATAAGGAAGAAGACACAGAAGGGGAATTTAATCCTAAACCCACAATCACCTTCTCAAGTTCCCAAATCATCACGTCCTAATTCATTCAAACATTTGCAAACACAGAGTATATGAGTCTTGTTGCAAGAATCTACTACCCACAAGCAAGCAATATTTGCAATATTTTAAAGTAATTAAATGAGAGTACCATCTCGAATGTTGAAACCCATATTGTGTGTCTGCTTTGTCATCTCTTTTGTGATACAATAAAAGAAACCCTCACTCAAAATGACATTACATGGGTAGATTGCATTCAAATTTCTTGGCAAGTTCCCCATAGTCCTCCATATATTTTCGAAGGAATTGTAGATTTCCACTATCTTGTCATTATTATTTTGAGACAACATGGCTAACCGTTTCTTCCGACTTGAACACAATCATGCGCACCAAGAAGAGGCCTACAACTAACCTCTAGAATTAGAATTGGCTCGTCACATAGCTACGGCATAGCCAATTCTAATTATGGAGTAGAGGTTGGACACGATTCGATTCCCCGGGAAAAGCTTATGAAATTGGAAGACAAAGCGCAGGCATATCGGTTGAAAATGGTGAAATGGTTGAGCATGAGCAAAGTCTCATCCAAGATAGCCAGACATTTCCATGCCCCGCCCGACTCCCAAGATTTACCACATTCACAAATGACCGATCGTGATTTCGAGACCTCATAAAGGAGCTCACAGGGAATGGTTTTGAACCCGTGACGACAACACCTCCCACAACGTCCAACAACCGCTTGAAAAAATTCACTCCACCTCCACTCGGCCATACCTCTACAAAACGATCAAATGTCGATATGTTTCCATGTCCCCCATCCCGTTCATGTTCTCAGCCTTGACGGACAGGAACCCCGGTGAGGGATCCAGTGTTTGTGAGGAAAAAGGTCTCGTAAGCAAGACCCAGGTTCGGATTAGAGGCCAACAAGGATTTCTGCTGTAGTCTAGCACCACGCCAGAATTTTCACCCTACTCCGAGGAGCAGAGAGTCTCACCCAAGGCGTGCCGCATCCTCACTAAGGTTGGGAGTAGATTTGATATGAGTCTAGAAGATTAAATGTGTATGAACCTGAACTATCTCAAAGCTTAAGAAAACGCAACATTACCTAGGTGATATTCCTTAGAAGCGCATTCAGAAAGACAATCAATAAAATTTTAAAATACTACCATACTAATCAATCAGGACTACAACATATATTGGGAATAGCAAACTCTGATCATATTATAATTCACTTATAGGCAACAGACTATTACAACACTCCTTAACATGAGCTTTAACCGAACAGATTACAAAGAGGTCCTATCCAATGGATTAGAACACAGTGGTACAGAGATATAGAGAACAGAACAACATGAACAGAGCTCTCCTACGGCTCTTGTTCTCTCATTCCTCCTCTTCCAACGTCCTTTCTCTGCTGGTCGGCTGCTTATTTTTTCTGTTGCCAGCGCAACTAACAAGTCTTCCTTTCCTCTCACTCGATTGTCTTCTGCTTCTCTCTGTTCATCGAGAGTTCTACTGCTTGTCTCCTGCCACGTTCTTCTACCATATGTGCTAGCTCCCGCAACATCCGTGCCACCTGTTCTTCACCCTGTCGCAACCTTGATAGCTTTCTGCTTACCGTGGTTGTGTCCCGCCACGCACTATCCGCAACTCAAAACTGTTTGATTTCAAAACAAGGGCCCCAACAGGCCCCGACCACATCCTATTGACTCGCCCCGAGTCAATCACTTTTCACTGTCTCTATTTCCATCGGTCCGCTCGACCCTGTGTTCTGCTCTGCTTGTCCCCTTTCTCCCGACTGTCCAAACAAGGGCCCCAATTCTGGGACTTGTGTTAGAGCTGATGCCTTGAGTTCCTAAAAGGTTGTCAAGGCATGATGCCATCCTTGCATGAGCGATTCAATTTTTGCGCTGTGACCTGCGTGACTGCTTCCTCTCCTGAAATAGCTGGCAGGCTATTGAAAACATTTTGGATTTTCGTATCAGCCTCAGAGACCAGTCGTTGCATTGTTTGGGTGCTAGTTTTTATTGTTTGTCTCAGTTCTCGGAGGGCTTGCATTGTTGCAGTTGAGTTTTCTTCAATCTGTTGTATCTGGACCTCCAAAGCGTCCTCTTGAGCATATAGTTGATTGATTCCAGTAGGGTATGTGGCCTCCTAGATCTCCCTTGAGACTTTTTGCAGCTGTAATGAAACCGGTTGAGACTTTAGTGTGAGCGAGGTCGAACATTCCTGTAGACCCTTCAGTAGGTCGTATGCTTCTTTTGTTGCAGTACTCAGAACTTCCTGCATTTTTGTCACTTGGCTCTGTCTCTCGGATATCTGATTTGTGTATACAACCGTTGGGTTTGGCAACGCGGGCCGGGTTGCCAATGCTGCTCGGAGTTCCTCATTTTCCTGATGGAGGTTCGAACATGCCACCCTGATGTGGACTGCTCGTTCGACTATATCATTTTCCTTTATCCCTTCTGGTATTCGGTTTTTGTTGGTCGTTACTGTGGGAAAAATGTCTTGGAATATTCTTGTCACTGTCTCCAGTTGTTCTTATAGATTACCCTTTTATGTCCTCAACTGTTCATGCTCTTCAGTACGTGTGCTGATTTGTAATTGTTACTATTCGCATCTTTGATGGGGCTTCGAGTGAAGCCCTTCTGCTTGTTGTGCCACTCTCTGAATTAAATGGTAAAGTTGGGTTGTTCCCCATGTCTCCATGCTCTCAGCATCAATGTTTCCCTGATCTGGCTGTCATGCTTGAAGTGGTTGTCCACTAGCAATAGATTTTGTTGATTGTGCCTGCAGTGACTGTGGTGGCATTTGTTGCAGCAGACGGTTACTAGAGTCGGCCATGTTTAGATCGGGCGGCGTTTCTTGGGCTGTCTGATTAGCCTACTGGAGTGGATTCTACTCGGGGAGTGAAGCACCTGTTTCTTCCATAGAATGCTCTACCTGATTTAAAAGCTTTGTGAATGTCGCATGCTGAACCAAGGTTTGGCTAACAAGGGGTACTTATGGTGTACCCGAGTTAACTTCCGCCTCGGGGTCCTCATTTGGTCTTCCTTTGATGAATGGGTCTGATACGGTGGCTGACTAAGTGGAGGGTGTGGTAATGGGTGGTTCCTGAATGGTGGATGAGGCGGGGGCCGATGGTTGGTGGATGTGAGGTGGAGATATACAAATATTTAAGAAATCGAGGGGGTTGAAGGGTGGTAGCCCCCTGGTCACTTGGGGCTCCACAGCAGGCTCTTCGCTGATTGGTACTCCTATACTAAAAGGTCGTGGATGATCATCCCTGGTGAGATCAACCACTGTACTAGATACTGCGATATTGGCCTTTTTTGCTATTGGTGCCGCTACTGGGGGTTTCCCAGCTTTAGTCTTTCAGACCAGCGCTGTAGTCGCTGGGGCCTGTGGGCTAAACAGAATGTTGGGTATTGGTGCTATTAGGGAGGCCACTGTTGAGATTGCAACAAGATGGTGAGCTTAGTGAAAAGAGTCGCCTTCACTAAGTGGGCCCGCAGGCTATTTTTGGCACAAGTCTATTTTTAGACTATGTCTATTTTTAGACATGTCGATCATATTCTATGAGTTGCAGGATGCTATTTGTGAATGGTTGGTCAAGTTGGAAAAATATATGGACTTCTATTTTTAGACATATTGGGCGGAATCTATTTTTAGATTGCCAGTCTAAAAATAGATATGTCGAATATTATTAGCTCTTAATAATATTTGAACTCTAAACATTATCTTATTCTCTTGGAGCACTTCAGTTAAGTGCACAGATGTGGCACAGGAGCTGACAGAAGGAATTACGCTATTCCTGAAGGTTAAGTGGAGCTATTGCATGGATACTTCAGTTAGAACTCATGTGAGAGAGTTTGGTGGAGTTGATTGAGGAAGTTAATGGAGTTGTGTTCAGTTTAACTGAGTTAAACATAGTTGAGCTAGTTGTATCTAGTCTCACTGATTGATACACTAGTGAGAGTGGTGTGAATTAATTATTAATTAATTCACTAATTATTAACTCATTAATCAACTAAAGAATACATCAGTTAACTACAGTGCATGGACAGTTTCAGTGGAGACCAGTGAAGAGGTAGGTGAAAGAGCATTGTGACTATCAGTTGTGACTATAGTGTTGCATGATTTGCAACACACAGTGGTTAGAGATGCCAATGAGGATTGCATGAGCAAGGCTGGACCAATTCGAGTTCATTTAGAGCCATTCTTCAACAATGATTACGCAGTAGAGGCAGGCTAGTAGGTGGCAGAGATCGGTGCATGGGATTTGCTAGATCGGACCTGATTAGTGTGTAGCAATTGGAGATTGCACTGAGAGCTTGTGAGGAGCTTTGTATGATGATTGTTACATTATCTCTATGACATATAATATACAGATAGTTGGGGGTTTTCAACTTTAAGCTTTCCCATAAATTACTGTGTTCATATGTGTGAATTTTTATGGTTTTAATGTGTGCATGCAATTGATTTTATTTCCGCAAGTAATGATCAATAGTAGAAGAGATTTTGTATTATGCATGAAGTCAAATAGTGTGTGATAAGGAGAATCCTGGATGTATAACATATCATTTATATAATTTCTACAGCCGCGGCGGAAGATGGTCTGGAGTGAGATGCCTGAAACTCTGAAATGAAGGAAATGCAGTGGGATCACTTGTTAACACTTGAGCTAATTCATTAAAATTATGTACCTTTGTGTTTAACTACTCAATGATCGGGGATAGCTGCAACTATGCCATCCCAGTCACCGTCTGCTCTGAAGTCTCGCCCGGTAGTGGGTTTGGCAGGATCCCATCGAAGATATAGGTGTAGAATCCGCTTCTAACCTCCATCTCTACTCCTGGCCACGAGCAGACTTCTGTGTGGAAGGCTGTTTCATCAATTTGAACTTTAATGGCCTCATTTTGAAAGTGGACTCGGGTACGCATGTTGGCCTGATAAATGTTTTCTTGTGGGTAACTCCAAACCATATCTGCGTGCTATAACCATCCAACAGACTCCTTGGGACTCTTTGTTGACTCATCATGACATCAACCATTTGGTTGTACCATATCCTAAAAGCTTCTGTGTTTACTTCCTTCGTGCTAGGATCCCACGATACCTTCCAAGGCACGAACTTCATTACCAATGGTTGTCTTGTTGCTATCTCCACAGATACTTGAATGCCTGGAAACGTCCATTTCCACACTGCTAGTGCCATAATTAGATATTCGTAGATGAATCTGGTTGCCCTCTTGTAGTTTTCCTCGCAAGCTTCGAACAACTCGTTCAGCAAAAATGAGCACCAGTTCAGTTGTGCCCCCTAGACACAATGCTCCGCAACCAAAATCGTATCCAACGTGCATTCTCCTTTTGTATAGTGCCTCATCGTTTTACTTGCAATTAAGTAACAGGTGAAATTGACCTCTGGCTTGTTGATCAAGTCGATTTTGGCTCCTTTCCCCCCCATTAGTGTCGTACTTTGTGTAGTAGTAGTTATCTCCAGTCTTCTTCGCCCTCTTGGATACAATCTGGAATGCTGCTGAGACATCCCTCCCTTCCATTGACAGTCCAGTTAATCTGTGGATGTCTTCCGCATGAATTGGGATTTCTTTCCCCAGCCATAGCGAACCATTATGAATTCGGCTCAACAAGAACTTGGTGCACAACATTGCAGCACCTGTAACACCGAACACCGAGAGATCTCTTAAGTTTAGTATGGTAGACTGTTGAATGCCCCGGAACTCTAGTAGGACTCTCACCGCTTGCTGCCCTGCTCCTGTGGCATAATTCTCCATATATACTTGTCTCTTTGTTGCTGGAAACTCGAAAGAGTCTGTGAGGTCGGTGTCGATCAATGAGGCATTGTCATATTTCCCCACTAACGATTACATCTTTTAAACTCTGTTATCGAGCTCTTACTCTACAACTTCTGGTGTTTCTCTTGTCATTCTGGCTCTTCTTTGATACACCTGTAGAACAACTCCTTCTCTTTTCTCTTGAATTCCTTCTTCTGTGTGCCTTCTCTACTCTTCTTCTGGTTCTGCTTCTCTTGCTCCCTTGGATGTTTCTGGTTCTAACTCGGATTTTTTTGGCATTCTCGCACTTGTTTGCATGCGGGTTATGTAATTAACCGGCACAGGTGAGGTTGATGAGACCCCATAACTAATCAATTTCCTCCTGGCCTCATCCGTGGCTACAATTGTGTGATTAGTTACCGGCTGAGGTGGGTTATGAAAATGCTGACTGTGGCTTTGGGATTTGGGCAGACGCGACGGTTGGTGGTTATGCCTTATTAAGGAAAATTTATTACGGTATGGGTGATGCTAATTATGGAAATTATTTCCAAATCTTGGTAATCTTACAGACTGACATGGGTACTACGCGTAATGATGATGGGATGATGTTCGACACACTTTTCTATCTGACGTGGATGACACATTGGACACTACCCTTCCCTGACCACAATTGGTTGCGTTGCGGTCTCCGCAACACAACGGTACCTATTTTTCTACGTTTGCTAAAGTGGAAATCCTATCTATGCTCTTCTCGGGTGCGAGAGAGTTATTGATACTATTCTGCCCTATTGACTCCTCTCAGTTGCGAGAGTTATTGGAATTGGAAATGAGTGACTTACTCTTGATAGGGCTTCAGGCATGCGCCGTTCACCCATCCTTGTAGAACTTGGCCGTCCAGTTGTGCTAATCGAATTGCTCCTGAATCTTTGATTTCTATCACGTAAAATGTCCCTAGCCAATGCATCTGCAGTTTCCCTGGGAACTTCTGGTACTTACTGTCGTAGAGTAGAACTTTTCCTCCAACCCGAAAAGTCTTGCACTTTATGTGTCGGTCATTCCAAGATTTTTGTCTATCCTTCTGTATCGTTTGGTGAAATTCTGCCAAAAATCGTTCTTCCTCGAGGCCTTGTAATTCCTGCAGTTGTTCTTTTAGAGACTCCTCTTCTGATAGTTGGAGTGATGTTGCGACTAGGAGGCTGGGTATGATGAATTCTGATGGCACTACTGCTTCTCTCCCGTATACTAGCTTGAATGGTGTTTGGTTATTCAGTCGCTTTATCGTTGTTCGGTATTCCCATAAAGTCGCTGGTATCCGCTCATCCCAGTCATCCCGTTGCGCATTGCATATTTTTGTTATGCCCTTCTCCAATATTTTGTTGAATGCTTCTACGATACCATTGGCTTACGGGTGATACATACTGCTTTTGTGATGTTGTATCATGAAGCTTTCTAGTAGGGATTTAATGGTGTCATTGATGAAGTGTGTGCCCTGGTCGCTGGTCAAGCTCTTTGGACAACCGAATCGACTGATTATGTTTTCAAATATAAACCTAGCAGAAGTCTCTGTCGTGCAGTCCTTTACTGGCAATGCTTCTGCCCACCTCGTCAAATAGTCTGTCGCCGTTATTATGTACCTCGCCTGCGAGTGTCTTGCAGGTGGTGTAATTGGTCCTACAAAATCGACTGCCCATTTTTCAAATGGCTGCAGTACTTTTATCAGATGAAGTGGAAGTTCATCTCTGTGGGATGGTCATCCCATCTGCTGACATATATCACATTTCTTAACAAATGCTTTGCTATCCATATGTACTGTCGGCCACCACAACCCTGCTTGTAGTACCTTTCTTGCCGTCGGTTTTGCTCCCACGTGTCCTCCCGCAACCCCACTATGGCATTCCCATAGTACCGCTTCCCTTTCGTGGTCCATGACACATCTCCGAAGAGTATGGTCTAGTTCCATCTTATATAGGTGTCCTGCTATGAGTTGGTATTCTGCAGCTCGAACTACCAAGTGTCTTTTTTTGGACTGATGTATATTCTTGTGGACACTGCCCTGTCGTGAGGTAGGTTGCTATTTGGTCCAAATATTCTAGGATGGCTTCTACTCTGAAAAGATCAGCGTCTGGTAACTGATCATCTAAAGATCCTCCATTTTCTCCATTCTCTAGCCGAGATAGGTGATCAGGCCTTACGTTCAATCTTCCAGGTTTTACGATCACCTCAAAGGTGAACTCCTGGAAGAGTAGGAGCCACCTGCAGATTCTTCCTTCCAAGACTGGTTTGTTTACCAAATATTTCAAAGCTGAGTGGTCTGTGAAAAATTTAAACGTACCTCCCAAAAGATAGTTGCGGAACTTCTGAAGGGAATACACCATTTCCAATGCCTCCTGCTCTGTTGTGGTGTAGTTCCATTCTGCTGTGGAAAATTTCTGACTTGCAAAATATACCGAGTGGTCAGTGTCCCCTGGTTGCGCCAAGACTGCTCCTAGTGAAATGCTAGAAGCATCGATGTGCACATGAAATTGTTTGTCCTGTTAGAGTCGGTCCTTACAGCCCTCCGTCAGTGATCATTTCGTTTTTTGCATATTCATTCTTAGGTGTCTCGCTTGTTCCACTTCGTTGCATTTTGCTAGGAAGCATGCCATTGACTGATGAGGGGGTCTGTTGTCTTATGTTTCCTCATGCCTATACCTGCAGGGCTATTTAAAAATTCCTAAAAAACCATTGAAATTCATCATCACTTCACTCATGGTCATTAAATGTCAGTTTGGTTAAAAAATGTCTTTAGTCCTAGAGTCTAGGGTTTTCGAGTCATTTGCATACATGTCATAAAGCCCGCAGGCCATGAGGTTGGTTTTGCAAAGTTTTGATCTCATGTTTTTATTATCATCAGCATTTGAAGACATTTCTACTCCAAAACTCTGTTTTGGAAATTAGAAATTGTCTAATTTTATTTTTTGTAAATAAGTGTATTTATTTCATCATCAGAAACTTCAGTGCAAGCCTCTGATCTTTTCCAAAGCCACGTGCCACATCCCTGCAAAAGACAGCAAAGTTATCAGTCCAAAAACTCAGAAAAAGCCAAAGAGAAACATTGTATTAAAGGACCAAAGGACAAAGTGCCAAAAACATTATAATGTGGGTTATCAAACAAATTCAAAAATTAAATCTGATTTGGAAGGATATTTTCCTCATGTATAAATAATGGAAATCAAATTCATTTGCCAAAATCCACAGCATAGAAGTTGAATGGCAGTTTTGGAAGGCCGCAAAGAAGTTAATAGAGTTTTGACAGAGTTTGGGTGCGCGCTACCCATAGGAGCTGCGCGCTACCCATTGGGTCGGGCGCTACCCATTGGGCACCTACAGCCAGAGTAAAATTGCACGGGCGCTACCCATAGAGCTGCGCGCTACCCATTGGGCAGGGGCGCTACCCATAGAGCGACAGAGCCCAGAAATTGTTGTTTTGCGCCCAGTTTCATTTCAAATCGCCTCCATCCACTTGCAAACAGGTTTTTAATCATTGCTCAGTGATTTTTGAAAGAGGTTTTGGTATTTTTGAAGTTGGGAAACAAGCATTGCTTGAGGAGAAATCTATAAACCATATGTTCGTGCCAAATTCAATTCTCAGGGTTTTAAAGGATATAGTGACAGTTTAGTGAAGGGTTTGTGAATTTTCGTGATTGGTATATGTGCTCATGCTTATATTGCTTGTCGCGCCCTAGCACATTATGTACATTATCCTCATGCCTTTTAGCCATTCTATCACTACTATCACATCCTTTCGTGTTTTCACATAGCATCATGTTGACTTATCCATATAGTCTCATGTTTTCACTTAGTTTTTTGCCATTCACCATATGTTGTCATTGCTATTGTTTCATTGCCACTGTTTCCTATTGACAAACACAGTCCATTGACAAATCCTTGGCCAGCATTACAAAGATCTGTATACTACATTTTCACTGTCTACTCATTTGTCAAATTCACTTGTGATCCAAAAACAAAGACTGTTTCTATGCCACTAAAACAGAGCTATTACCACTATCACTTGTTTGCTTATGATGTTTTGGTACATATGCAATATATTTGGGTTTTGAGAATGCATCGAAGCCTTTGACTTCACTACACCAATATCAACACACATATTGCAGACAACTTCTTTTCAAAGCCATGTCGGGGGGAACGGAGTGGGTTTATGAGCGAGGTCGGACGGTGATTTCACAACGAGAGGTAATGTGCCCACGGAGGCCTCACAAGGGTGGAAGGGTCTCAATCGAGACAAAAGACATGCTTCGTCACATGAAACATTGCTATTGGGCCCGCATGCACGTTTGCAAAGCGAGAATGAAGATTCTGAAGAGGAGGTTGAGCCGAGCACTAAAACGGCGGAAAAGGCCTAATCCACTTCGGATTTTGGCCGAGGCTTCGTTGGCTGGTCATGGTACATGATGGAGGATCTTCGCTCCGAATTTGAGCAAATTGGGAGAAAATTTTGTACGTTTAAGTGCGGGCCTAAAAACAGTTTTTCGGTTCTGTGGGTGGCCCAACGCCGCGCGCCTACCCATACGATTGGGACACTTTCTGAAGGAAATCTTTGCATTTTTGGATTTTTCATGGTAAGTTATGTATGCTCAAGCAGGGCTGAAGCATTTCATCAGGTTCTGGATGGTCAAAAGGCTCAAAAACACCATGAAAACCACCTTGCTGCCACTTTTTGCACCAGCAGAAAGTACTTCTGGGAGAATGAAGTTTTGGAGGGGCAAATGAGCTCCAAATTGGGAAATTCCACTTGGTTTGGATAGCCAATATCTAGGGCTTTCCAACGAGCTATCATGAGCTCAATTTGGATGTCAGGAAGTACTTCAAAATCAGGTTGAAAGGCGCGCTACCCATACAAATCAGGGGCGCTACCCATAGAGATTTTTGGTCAAATTTTCAACTTCCAGCTCAGAATTTCGGCCAGTTTGGCCCAGTTTTGCTTGTGGATGAAATTTTTGGGTTTTCATGATGTAAATTGATGGTTGGCATGTAAATTTGGCTTATTT
Source organism: Pinus albicaulis (assembly GCA_034641835.2). NCBI lineage: Eukaryota > Viridiplantae > Streptophyta > Pinopsida > Pinales > Pinaceae > Pinus > Pinus albicaulis. The sequence continues at coordinate 246,225,762 of CM076577.1, read as the reverse complement.
TTACCTATTCTAGAAGATTCACTCTCAAAAAAGTGAAAATCATGTAAATGAATCAGTTTCCACCCTTTTAGAGGCAAGTTGTTTAGATGCCTAGATTCTAGTTCCTTGTTTAGAATTTGTTGAAACTGATCCCTGAAGAAGGAATTCGACCCCTAGAGGTGTGGGAAGGGGTTAGGATGGTCTATATGATGTAATTTCTCAATCATTTTCAGGGGTTGGAGAGGTTGGACTCTTGGGAAACTTTTGGCACCATTGTACATATTTTTCATATTTTGGCTAAGGAAAGATCAGAGGTTTTGCGGCACTTGTTGGGATCCTTGTGGTGTTTTGCTCTTGATGGTGTTTTCTTTCTGTTTACTGTAAGTTCTTCATGTTTAATGTATGCCATTTCTTTCATATGCTTCCGAACTAAATTGAATGAGTAGATGAGGTTGAATCCATTGTTTACCGTGCTCTGCCTTTGAATTCATTTAGTTCTATATGTTTTCTACTGTTTGAAGAGAATCCAAGTTCTTCTCTGCCCTCTTCAGCTCCTCGTCGGTCTGATCCGTCCGTATATCCAATTAAAAGCATCAAGACAGTCACCTACCTCGCCCCAACTCGAAATCTGCAAAGGTCTGACCTTATCCCCGAACCCAAAATTTGTTTTCCCATTTTTCCAGCGAAAACCCAAAAAATCAAAATCAAACATACCTATCTCTTTACTAGCCTAAAATCAGTTCCCATTGTAAGTCATCTCGCACCCTATTGTTCATTTTATCGAGATTGAAGGAGAGAGCCCTCTCCTGTCCTCGTAGGGCTAGCTACGAGGCTGAGCGTGGTTTGATGTGGCCTTGAGTTTTACCTCATTTCAGCCTGAGGTAGATTTGAGCGCTAACATAGTGGCGACCATACTGGGGAAGAAAATGGTTTGCTTGTTACTGTCATTTGCTATAGACGGAGTTTGAAGTCACGCCAGGTAGCCTTCGAACTGCACATTGCTCTGCGAGTGCATAGTAGATAAAAGCTGCTTCAGTCGATCTCCGGTTTAGCTTGTGAATGTGTCCCTTGATTTATAAATTTCCCCAGTACATGTATCAAGTTCAGATCTGATCTTTGATGGTGGACAACGATCAGACATAAGAAGGCTGAAATCATTCACCTGGTGACTCCAATTCAAAGTCTGGAAGACTGACTCTTTCTCTGAGAAAATGGAAGGATCTTACACAAAGTTCAGGTATTTAAAGTGGAATGGTATTCAGGATCTAATTTTCTTTCTTGTAAATTACTTCTTTGCTGGTCTTGAAGCTGTCCTGAAAGTTTTTCAAAATTTGTTGTATGAGAGAGGTGATCAAAATCTTCACTCGACCCATTCAAAAAGTGTAAATGCTGAGTTTCCCTTTGATCCTGGTCTACTTACTTTTCCCACATATTATGATGACTCTCTTCAGAGTGATGAGCCAGAAAATCAAGTTGATCCCGCAGCTCTTGTACATACCCCTACACCTTGTAAAATTCCAGATCGGTACAAACCTCTTGTTTTACCTTCTGTTCTTCATGCTTTCCCTAAAAATTATGACCTATATCTACCAAGATTTGATGGTGAATGTAATAATGTCAACGCTGAGCAACATGTGCAGAATGTTGAGACTTTTCTATATTTTTTCGAAGTTGATGAAGAAGATGTTAGTATTAGGCTTTTTGCTCTTTCTTTGCAAGGCCAAGTGAAGAGTTGGTTCAGAGCCTTGCCTAATGCGAGCATCACAGATTTCCAGAAGTTTGTCAAAGTTTTCCTTGACAGGTGGATGATCGGACAGAACTTTTTGTTGATTATAGAGGAGTATAACCAGCTGAAAAGATTGCCAGGTGAGACAGTACAACAATTTTCTGCTAGATTTAACCAAGTTTATTATTCGATGCCAGTTGATATAAGGCCTTCTCCTAGATCTGCTCTCTTGCACTACCCGGGTGCCTTTGATCCGGAAATGGAGTTTCAGCTGAGAGAAAAGAATATTACAACACTTCACGAGATACAGAACAAGGCAGTGAATGTAGAGGCTCATTTGCTGATCCGAAGGGCAAGGTTGAAGGAAGAAGAAAAGAAGAATGTTTCAGAGCAGCTGACACCTTCAGAGGAAAAGCTTGATCTTTTCGTAAATGTAGTAGAAGAGATGGTGCGGAAAATGACTGCAAAAAATGAAAATGACATTCAAGAACAAGCGGCTGACCCAAAACATTTTGTTTCTGATCCTAGTTGTCATAGTGATTGTTTTATAGATCATTGTGAAGAAGAGAGAGCTGTTGATATGATGTGTATGTTTGATGATGAATTGCCTCAGTTTGATCAGTATGATGATGATTATGTTCTCCAAACAGAAGCTAATCTTGCAGACGAATCAGTAGCTAGTTTGTGCGAGGAGGAAGTTCACTTTCAGCAGCTTGAGAACAGTGATCAATCGATGCATATCAGCTATGGCAATGATGAGAAAAGTGCAACAAATTTTGAAGTAAGTGAAGGATCTTTGCCTTTTTGTTTTGATTCATTTCAGTTCATCAGAGACAACTACCATGCAATCAGAAATCTAATGTCAACAAGTCTTGATCTGGATCGTCTTGAGGGCAATGAAAGCCTTGTTCGAGACTTCTTATATTCAGATTTTCAGCCCTCGAAAGCCATTAATTTTCAAGTTGCAGATGAGGACATGGAAGCTGGTACATGTGATCAAATGATACAAGGTGACTCCATACCATTCTGTTTTGAATCATTTCAGTTTTTGAGAGAAAAATTGCATAGTAAATCTTCAAATGAGCAGCCCATAGGAAATCAACAATCTCTCAGTGTTAATGTTGAGGATGAGACGGATAATGAAATTCTTGAGCAGCTTGTAGCATCAGATTTGCAGCCACCAAATGAAATTGAAGATCAGATTACAGATGAAGGTGTGGAAGATGAAATACATGATTTGATGATGCAGGAAAATTCTATACCCTTTTGTTTCGAAGCATTTCAGTTTATAAGGCAGAATCTTCGTAATATATCTCAAGAAAAAGAGGAACAGCCAGTAGGATGTCATACAGTTTCAAGGGATACAGTGCAGCAGTCTTCTCAAGTTTTTGATGATCCTATTGCTCATGTGTTGGATGATGTTTGTTATAAAAATTCTGCTCCATTAGCTAACCATGTGCCCGAAAAGAATGTTGATGATAATCTTATTCAAAGGTCACCTTCATTGTCTTGTTTAACAGATTGTTCATTGCATAGCACATGTAAAGATTTCCATTCATATGAGGAGATTGATGAAGGAGACTTTTGTTCTGTCTGGAATCAGCAACAGAGTTTGATTTTTCATGAATTTCAGGATCCTTTTGACAGCTTGCTGCAATCACCAAAGAAAAGCACCGCAGATGTGAGGAAAAGTTTAAGATCAAGGTATGGAGATTATCTGGACCAGAGCTATGTTTATGAAGATCCTTTCGCAGTGTTCTTGCAGTCATCCAGTCAATTTGTGCTTTGCAAGTTTATCAGCAGTCCACTTGGTTCAAATTTTTCATGGGAGTTGCCTTTCAGTAGTTCTTTCTTGTTGTTCACAAGCAAGCATTTGGGAAGAAATCAAACAGCTGCCAGAATGCTTATATGGTTGCATTGGCTGTTCCATTACACTTGATCGGGTGGTGTAAAGCACAATTAGAGTAGGTTGTATTGAATAAGCTTTACTTTGAGCATATTTCCAATTTTTCGGTTGTGTTTAAGTATTGAGGCAGTTCTTAGTTGAGTGAGAGTCAATTTGTGTCGTCAAGTCATCAGTTTTCAGTCATGCATTTCAGATTGAGTTTTTGATTCCATTGCCCAATGGATAAGGCACTGGTCTGCTCCCCCAAAGATCTGCCGTTCTTGGCATCTCCATGGAGCCACCATCCCCATTGGAGCCAATGTTAGAGTCGGTCCTTACAGCCCTCCGTCAGTGATCATTTCGTTTTTTGCATATTCATTCTTAGGTGTCTCGCTTGTTCCACTTCATTGCATTTCGCTAGGAGCATGCCATTGACTGACGAAGGGGTTTGTTGTCTTATGTTTCTTCATGCTTACACCTGCAGGGCTATTTAAAAAAATTTCCCAAAAAATCACTCAAAATCATCATCATTTCATTTATGGTCATTAAATGTTAAAAAATGTCTTTAGTCCTAGAGTCTAGGGTTTTCGAGTCATTTGCATACATGTCATAAAGCCCGCAGGCCATGAGGTTGGTTTTGAAAAGTTTTGATCTCATGTTTTTATTATCATTAGCATTTGAAGACATTTCTACTCCAAAACTCTGTTTTGGAAATTAGAAATTGTCTAATTTTATTTTTTGTAAATAAGTGTATTTATTTCATCATCAGAAACTTCAGTGCAAGCCTCTGATCTTTTCCAAAGCCACGTGCCACATCCCTGCAAAAGACAGCAAAGTTATCAGTCCAAAAACTCAGAAAAAGCCAAAGAGAAACATTGTATTAAAGGACCAAAGGACAAAGTGCCAAAAACATTATAATGTGGGTTATCAAACAAATTCAAAAATTAAACCTGCTTTGGAAGGATATTTTCCTCATGTATAAATAATGGAAATCAAATTCATTTGCTAAAATCCATAGCATAGAAGTTGAATGGCAGTTTTGGAAGGCCGCAGACAAGTTAATAGAGTTTTGACAGAGTTTGGGTGCGCGCTACCCATTGGGTTGGGCGCTACCCATTGGGCACCTACAGCCAGAGTAAAATTGCACGGGCGCTACCCATAGAGCTGCGCGCTACCCATTGGGCAGGGGCGCTACCCATAGAGCGACAGAGCCCAGAAATTGTTGTTTTGCGCCCAGTTTCATTTCAAATCGCCTCCATCCACTTGCAAACAGGTTTTTAATCATTGCTCAGTGATTTTTGAAAGGGGTTTTGGTATTTTTGAAGTTGGGAAACAAGCATTGCTTGAGGAGAAATCTATAAACCATATGTTCATGCCAAATTCAATTCTCAAGGTTTTAAAAGATATAGTGACAGTTTAGTGAAGGGTTTGTGAATTTTCGTGATTGGTATATGTGCTCATGCTTATATTGCTTGTCGTGCCCTAGCACATTATGTACATTATCCTCATGCCTTTTAGCCATTCTATCACTGCTATCACATCCTTTCGTGTTTTCACATAGCATCATGTTGACTTATCCATATAGTCTCATGTTTTCACTTAGTTTTTTGCCATTCACCATATGTTGTCATTGCTATTGTTTCATTGCCACTGTTTCCTATTGACAAACACATTCCATTGACAAATCCTTGGCCAGCATTACAAAGGGCTGTATACTACATTTGCACTGTCTACTCATTTGTCAAATTCACTTGTGATCCAAAAACAAAGACTGTTTCTATGCCACTAAAACAGAGCTATTACCACTATCACTTGTTTGCTTATGATGTTTTGGTACATATGCAATATATTTGGGTTTTGAGAATGCATTGAAGCCTTTGACTTCACTACACCAATATCAACACACATATTGCAGACAACTTCTTTTCAAAGCCATGTCAGAGACAGAGTCAGTTTATGAGCAGGAGTCGGACAATGATTTCACAACAGAGGGTAATGTGCCACGGAGGCCTCACAAGGGTGGAAGGGGTCTCAATCGAGACAAAGACATGCTTCGTCACATGAAACATTGCTATTGGGCCCGCATGCACGTTTGCAAAGCGAGAATGAAGATTCTGAAGAGGAGGTTGAGCCGAGCACTAAAACGGCGGAAAAGGCCTAATCCACTTCGGATTTTGGCCGAGGCTTCGTTGGCTGGTCATGGTACATGATGGAGGATCTTCGCTCCGAATTTGAGCAAATTCGGAGAAAATTTTGTCGTTTTGAAATTTTTTGGGCCTAAAACAGATTTTTCAGTTCTATGGGTAGCGCGCCGCGCGCTACCCATACGATTGGGACACTTTCTGAAGGAAATCTTTGCATTTTTGGATTTTTCATGGTAAGTTATGTATGCTCAAGCAGGGCTGAAGCATTTCATCAGGTTCTGGATGGTCAAAAGGCTCAAAAACACCATGAAAACCACCTTGCTGCCACTTTTTGCACTAGCAGGAAGTACTTCTGGGAGAATGAATTTTTGGAGGGGAAAATGAGCTCCAAATTGGGAAATTCCACTTGGTTTGGATAGCCAACATCCAGGGCTTTCCAACGAGCTATCATGAGCTCAATTTGGATGTCGGGAAGTACTTCAAAATCAGGTTGAAAGGCGCGCTACCCATACAAATCAGGGGCGCTACCCATAGAGATTTTTGGTCAAATTTTCAACTTCCAGCTCAGAATTTCGGCCAGTTGGGACCAATTTTGCTTGTGGATGAAATTTTTGAGTTATCATGATGTAAATTTATGTTTGGCATGTAACTTGGACTCATTTTTACCTATTCTAGAAGATTCACTCTCAAAAAAGTGAAAATCATGTAAATGAATCAGTTTCCACTCTTTTAGAGGCAAGTTGTTTGGATGCCTAGATTCTAGTTCCTTGTTTAGAATTTGTTGAAACTGATCCCTGAAGGAGGAATTCGACCCCTAGAGGTGTGGGAAGGGGTTAGGATGGTCTATATGATGTAATTTCTCAATAATTTTCAGAGGTTGGATTGGTTGGACTCTTGGGAAACTTTTGGCACCATTGTACATATTTTTCATATTTTGGCTAAGGAAAGATCAGAGGTTTTGCGGCACTTGTTGGGATCCTTGTGGTGTTTTGCTCTTGATGGTGTTTTCTTTCTGTTTACTGTAATTTCTTCATGTTTAATGTATGCCATTTCTTTCATATGCTTCCGAACTAAATTGAATGAGTAGATGAGGTTGAATCCATTGTTTATCGTGCTCTGCCTTTGAATTCATTTAGTTCTATATGTTTTCTACTGTTTGAAGAGGATCCAAGTTCTTCTCTGCCCTCTTCAGCTCCTCGTCGGTCTGATCCGTCCGTATATCCAATTAAAAGCATCAAGACAGTCACCTACCTCGCCCCGACTCGAAATCTGCAAAGGTCTGACCTTATCCCCGGACCCAAAAGTTGTTTTCCCATTTTTCCAGCGAAAACCCAAAAAATCAAAATCAAACATACCTATCTCTTTACTAGCCTAAAATCAGTTCCCATTGTAAGTCATCTCGCACCCTATTGTTCATTTTATCGAGATTGACGGAGAGAGCCCTCTCCTGTCCTCGTAGGGCTAGCTACGAGGCTGAGCGTGGTTTGATGTGGCCTTGAGTTTTACCTCATTTCAGCCTGAGGTAGATTTGAGCGCTAACATGTCCCAATCTGGGTGAACTGATATTGGCACACTTGCTAGTTTTTCTTTCAGGGTATTCAAGGTTGTTCTACAACTCTCTGTCCAGTGAAATTGCTTTGACTTCTGCAACAACTTCTCTAAAGGGGCTGTTATCTTCGCATAGTTGCAGATAAATCGCCGGTAGTTACCTGTGTGGCCCAACGGTGATCTCAGCTGTTTTACCATTTCTGGTGCCTCCATGTTGACTATCACTACTACTTTCGCTGGGTCCACGCAAACTCCTTGGGTACATACCACGTGTCCTAGCAACATTCCAAATTGTACTGCAAAGATACACTTCTTTAGGTTCAACGAGATTTGAAGTTTCCTACACCTATCAAACATTATTCTTAGTAACGTTGCATGGTCTTTTAATAAGCTGCAGACTGTCCAGTCATCCATGTAGACTTCTAAGAACTTGTGGATGTACTCCCGGAAAGTAGCTATCACAATGCGAGAAAATATTGCAGGTGCATTTTTCAATCTAAATGGCATCACATTATATGCGAAAGAGCCCCATTCGGTGGTGAATGTTGTCTTTTTCTTATCTTCCTCTAAAATCCGTACTTGATGGTATCCTGAGAATCCATTAATGAACGAATACGCCTCATTTCCTGCAACATTGTCTAGGACCTCATCACTAAACGGAGTGGGAAATGGGTCATGGATACAAGCATTGTTTAAGCTTCTGTAATTGACACAGACTTGAATCTCAGACTTCTCCTTTTTATTTTGTATAACTATAGGACTTACCCACTCTACTTCCTCTACTGGGAATATTAATCCTGCCTTTAACGTATTGTCGATCTTTGCCTTAACTTTTTCCTTCACCCTTGGATTCAGACGACATGGTCTATGTTTCACCGGCCTTGTGTCAGGCTTCAATATTATCCGCATCTCACCCATATCCCCTTTTATTCCCTTTAGATATGCTACCGAAGAAGGGAACAAGTCCTCATATTCCCGCAGCAGACTATATATTTCCTTAGTTGCCTGTTCATCCCAATAATCTCTAATTGTCGCTAGTCTTGGCTTATCTTCTGTTCAAATATTTAGTTTCTTGGTTTTTAGTGGTAGCAGGTGAATCCCTTCTGTCGTTGGGTCTTCTTTTATCTCCCTCTCCCCTTCCGTCTCTTCAAAATACATATGCCTAAGATATTCTAGATTATCATCATCCATTTCGCTGTTTATATTTTGACATGCTACCTTTTCTCTGACGCCAAGGTTCAGAAGCGTCTGCCCATCCTCCTTTTGAATTTCTGGGAATAATAGTACCTTATTTATAGCCTACAAAGCTTGTGTGACCAGTTCTGTTTTTCCCTCGAACAAGAATCATTGTGTAAAGTTATCTGCAACTTCCCGCTATATGCTGGTTCCTCTTTTCTTTTCTTCCATCAGGTACTAGGCCTGTGGAATCAAGTCCAGAGAGTGGATAAATATGAGTACCCATAGCTCTTCTGGTTATCCTGTAGTTATCCTTCGAAACTCACATTCCTTCGGATGGTTTCTGGGGTCTGAGTCCCCGTGGTATTTCTCTTCAACCCGAGGTCCTCCCTCTTCTTTAAATCTCGCTTTCAATGCTTGCGCAACTCTGCCCCATTGTGACAGTGAGTTGGAGTGGTTACTCCACCATCTTGCCGATGTGGACTGTAATGCCATGTCCATTAGTGGTACCCTATGTGCTTCTTGTACCTTATATTCTAATTCTGTTATGAAAATGTTTACATTGTTCATATTAGATAAAGTTGGGTAATCCCTTACCTTAGTCCTGATCCAATTGATTCTTCCGACGATGGCACATCTCCTTATATTGGTCTCATACCCTCCTTGCTACCAATCATCCCAAGCTATTTTTGAGCCTAATTATGAGCTTTGGATGCTTCTCCAGCTTACAGAGCCGCCTGCGGTTAGGTTGATGTAACCTTCCCTTCTTCCTGCGGTCATTTGATAAAGATGGTCCATCAGCTGAACATCCTCTCTGTTGTCTACAGTCTCTGTGTATCTTGGAACTTGATATGGGTCGAGAGGCTTAGTGACTCTAACCTCCCTATCCTCAAATATCATCAGTTCTTTTTTTAGATCTATTATTGCATAATTTTCAAAGGCTGAGTCAATTCCCAACAATGCAGGATAAGGATCTTTATCTCCCATGATGTCGATGACCTCAAAGTCCGTATATGTCTTTACTCCTGCAATATCAACTTAAACTTCCTCCAGTTTGCCTATGGGCACAATGCAGTACTGGTTTTCCATCCGAAGTTCGATTGGTGAGTATGTCAATCTTGGCTTTCCTAATGCTTCCCAGGTTTTTCGTGGTAAAATATTGACAGCGGATCCCAAAACAAGCATGGTGTCTTTAATTTGGAAACCTGAAACTTGTGTGTTTACTCAGAACTCTTTTCATGTCCTTATTTTATTTCTTTTCACTCTCTGTAAATACTTCTAGGTTGCGTCGGATGATTCCCTTGATCCTGTGTCCTTCTGCACCACTCCTTCCAGGTTCTGCTTTAGCTGCTCCAAAATTGGTGCGTTGTTAACAATCTTCAGGAATAGATGGAACCATTCTTGAATGATAGTACTTGAATTGGCTTGGTTTTCATTTTTTTCCTATGGTTTTTGTAACTCAATACCTTTGTTTCCCCCCAGTTGGGAAAATGTTTCTATTGCCTCTTGGAAAAATTGCTTCTATCTTTCTGGTTTGATCAATGGTTTTGGGGATGCTGGCTTGATCAATTTTATCAGGTCCATTGTAAGTGCATCTTCCCCCATTCTCTTGCCTCCTCGTGTCACTATGGCCACGTTTTGCATTGTCTGAGTCTCCATTATCCTGGGTTCTCCATTTACTAGATTTGTTCCCCTTTGTCTAGTTCTTTCCTCCCATATTTTAATGAGCCCAGGGAAATCTTATGTTGCGTGCGTGTTAACCTGGCACTGGGAACACTAGGGTCTCCTAGGAAGTGGAAATTACCTAGCTACGTGTCCTTCTTTTTCGCAGTTGTAACATATGACTGGACCTCTATCCCTTACTCGACCTCCTCTTCCTCGGGGAGTCTCATTCACTTAGGTATGAAGGTCGATCCAATCATTCCGCCAATGCATCCAGAGCTCTACATTGCTCTGTGATGTGTGTTTTTGAGGCATAGAACTCACAGTATGTGTTATTCGGAATGACGGAATATTTTTGCAAAATAGGGCATAGGCGAGGTGGATGACCTATGTTCTTACATATTTCACAATATTCAGTAGAGGTTGGACTTTGTTGCGCAGGGAACCCTGTGTATTGTTGTTGTGGTGGATATATTCCTTGGGTGTTTATCTACGCCACTCCTCCCATTGGTGGAGCCCCTGGTGCCCCTGCGGCCGATGTCCCCCCACTCTGACCCCGCAACCGAGGACATTTGGTTACCACATGTCCTTCCATTAGACAATGTGTGCACCATACATTCGGTCTTGTTGGCTGCATTGGTTGAATTTCCTTGAGTTTCTTTGTCAAGCTCATTATTTGATGCTGCAACCCCATTATGGAGGGGTCCTGTATTGCTATTCCTCCCTTAAACTCTTGCGGATAACCCGCCATGGCTTCTATCTTCATTGCTTGCTCCAGTGCGTCCTGCAACGTCTCGATCCTCTGTTGAGTTAATGGAGTTCTGGTCAAGGGTAGTAGAGCTTTGATGAACCAATCCCTCTGATGATTCGGATCGATTGGATAGCTGAGTTTTCCAATCACGTCTTTGAATCTCTGCATTAAATCCCAAGCAGTCTCTCCTTCCCGTTGCTTGATTTCCCACATTTCTAACAGACCCTGTTGGTCGGTTGGGGCAGTTTGAACTCCTTAACAAAGTCCCTCGTCACATCTGCCATCATTAGATTCTGATGAGCTTCAGACCAATTTATAAACTAGCGTAGAGCTCTCTCCCTAAGAGTGGTTTGAAATTCTATCAACTTCCCTGCATCTGGTGTCTGTCGTGCTCTCCATATGGCCTCGTAGACGTACCAATGATGTTCCACATCGTCATTACCCCTCCCAAAAAACTTTGGGTACCAGGTAAGTGATCCCGCCATGTTCACTTGAGTAGGCTTTACTAAAATGAAGCCGTTGGTTCCTGGTTGTGAGATGGTACCACTAGTAATTCTACTACCAGTGTGTATTACTGCTTGAGACTGAATACTATGCAACTTACTTATCTCATGAAACTTAAAAAAAATTTCACTTAGTGGTTGATAAAGCACCAGGGGAAGGTTGGGACTAGAGCTACTTGAACTTTGGGGAATAGGAGTACCTTGAGATATGAATGCCAAACTTTCTTGGAACAGTTGCTTCATTGCAACGTGTAACTCCACATCGGACATCTCCTCGGGGCGCGCGTCTGCATCTTCTCCCTCAGACTTCTTTCCTTTATCCCTCTAGGTTGGGTTACTATACGCCTATCGAACTTATTTAATGGTCCCCCCTATATCCTGGGGACCCACCTGACTTTCCGCTTCCTTTGTCGTCTGAGGCATCTCCTCTTTGTCCTTTTGACTACTTTCTCGTCTCTTTAACTCCTCCATCATCCTTTCTTGCCACTTCTCAACAATCTCCACCCTCCGATGTGCTCGTCGCTCCCTTAGCCTGATAGAGGTCTCGACATCCATACCCCGACTCCCCTCTTTCACTATTCTTGTAGCATCTCTCCCTCAGTCCCTTCCCCCAGCACCAGAGTTTTACGCTTCCATCTTAGATTTCTGGAACCCCATTAGTCCTTCATATACCATCAAGGCTTTAATCCACACTGGAATCTCCTTCAACAACCTCCCCCATAACCCAGATCTGAATATATCCTCTGCCCTCGAAAAGGACTGGCTGCACTCCGCTGCAAACTCCACTATGTATCCGTCCAAGGTAGATTCCACCCAATAATTTATAGCTCGGGTCAACTCGGTATTTAACCGATGAAGGGCCACCAGATCTCCATGCACCCACTTGCGACTGACTTTCTGCTACTTTATTTTGGTTACTTTGGTCTAGAGCCTTCACAACCAGTTGCAGAGTTCTTCTGGGAACTTTCCCCAAAATATCTCATAAACGTCGCTGGCGGATTCAAAAAATAGAACCAGATCTTTGACCATTTTCTCCCTCTGTTGTCTTAGCTCAGCTTGCTAAGTGATGAACCGATTTAAGTGGTTATCCCACCAGCTTCGTATTTCTCTTTCGAAGATTCGAGATACCATGATCTAGCTCCCAAATGAAATTTCAGGGTCTCGACAACGAAACCATTTGTTGGCGAGGAAAAAGGTCTCATAAGAAAGACCCAGGTTTGGATTAGAGGCCAACAAGGATTTCCGCTATAGTCTAGCACCACGCCAGCATTTTCACCCTGCTCTGGGGAGCAGAGAGTCTCACCCGAGGCATGTCGCGACCTCACTAAGGTTGGGAGTAGATTGATATCAGTCTAGCAGATTAAATGTGTATGAACCCAAACTATCTCAGAGCTTAAGCAAACGCAACATTACCTAGGTGATATTCCTTAGAAGCGCATTCAGAAAGACAATCAACAAAATTTTAAAATAATACCATACTAATCAATCAGGACTGCAACATATATTGGGAACAACAAACTTTGATCATATTATAGTTCACTTATAGGCAACAGACTATTACAACGCTCCTTAACATGAGCTTTAACCAAACATATTACAAAGAGGTCATATGCAATGGATTAGAACACAGCGATACAAAGAGATAGAGAACGAAAAAACATGAACAGAGCTTTCCTACGGCTCCTATTCTCTCATTCCTCCTCTGCCAACCTCCTTTCTCCACTAGCCAGCTGCTTATTTGTTCTGTTGCCAGCGCAACTGACAGTTCTTCCTTTTGTCTTGCTTGACTGTCTTCTGCTTCTCTTTGTTCATTGGGAGTTCTACTGCTTGTCTCCTGCCACGTTCTTCTACCATCTGTGTTAGCTCCCGCAACATTCGTGCCACTTGTTCTTCACCCCTTCGCAACCTTGACAACTTTCTGCCTACCGTGGTTGCGTCCTGCCATGTACTATCCGCAACTCAAAACTGTTTCATTTCAAAACAAGGGCCCCAACAACCAGTGCGCAGGTGGCGGATCTCAGGTGTGTCTGGCATTCACATGAGCATCACAATCAACAATCAAATAGTCTTAACACACGAAATTTTTGTCAAATTGTTGTCCACGTGTCATAATTTAATAGGCTTAAGGAGGACGAAATTAAAGTTCACTTATTGGCTGCAGTGAACAGTGTTTTCACATCAAAATCCATAGAGAGAATATCTTCGGCGTAACAAGTTAATAATTGATTTAATGAAACATCCGCAGTTTCCATGGTAAAGTGGGGGTGAATATGCATGATTAAAAATATTACTATATTGTAAGTTTATTTTAAGTGTTAAGTTTTTAAATGTTTATTAATTAAATTTAAATATGGTTACAAAATCATTACTTTAATTTATCTTACTATATTGTAAGTTGTGCTTATTAATTATATTTAAATATGATTAGAGAATCATTATTTTAATTTTATATGGATTTTTTGTTTTACATTTTGCATTACATTTTACATGATACATTTTGCAGTTTAGCTTTTACATTACATTTTACATTTATATATGTTTTAATTTGAATATGAAGCCAACACTTAATTTTGTTTTGTTTTTTGTTTTCTTATATATATATATATATATATATATATATATATATATATATTCCCGAAATTTAATAATAAATGTTGACAAACTTACTTATACTACATTACTTACTTACATTACACACATCTCCCTATACTGTGTTGTAGAGCACAACCCAATGATCTATATTAATTTAATTATGATAATCCATGTATGGGGTGTGATAATTCATATTAATGTAATTGTGATAATTTATGTATGGGGTAAAAAGGGATGCGATAAATGATGATCCAAAGGACATCATCAATTTATTCAATAAATGAGGCAGATGTGCTATCATCTCTCGTCATAATGGTTAAACGTGTGGTGGGTTTTATCATCCTCACCACCTGGGAATTTATGGTGATCCATTTCTATTCCTCCTCTATGATATTCATATCAAGATCATATTACACTCTTAGTAAATATTATGCTGGTATGCATTCATTCTCACGATGGAACTAGATTTCCTGAGAATGTGGCCTCAACCTCTCATTATTTTAGTTGAGCATTGGCCTCTCCTTGCAATTTTCCTCGTGTTAATTTTTTACTCTTTTATTTCTCTCCATTAGTTTTCACACAAGATTTACTTTTGTTCTCGGGCCAAGTATTTCTCCGAGTACCTCAATTGATTCCCTTCAGTTTAGCTATGCCATTCTTATTTTTCTTCCCACACTCCCAACCAAGGTTTTCTTCCTCATCCCCAGCTTGTAGCAATGGTGTAGCAAAGGTATCAATGTAGGCATGGTGGGGGTGGTCATGGCTCCCCCAAAGGCTTGAAGGCATGCCTTCACATAGAGTTATAAGATTGAATGCTTCAAGAGTATACTCCATTAGAAATTAAGGATGAGCTCTAAGACATAAAGGACGATGTTGTGGGTGAACATGCATGTCTATCTAATTCTGCAACAATTTCAGCGTGGGTGGCCAACTCTAGGTATACCCATGATTGATAAAAATAATACATGTATACTATCGAACTGTATTGGACGATGGATGTAATAGCCGTGGTGAAAACTCCATGTAATAAAGTTAAAAATAATAACCACGGTTGATGGGACACTTATTCCAAGCTAAATGTTGGGAAAAACATTCTAGTGGGTGTTCATTTTGGTTAATATGGCTAAGGAAATTGGCAAAGGCAAAGGCTTTGGAAAGACAAAATGGAATTTTTGGCACATTCATTTATGAAAATAATGGAAATTAGGAGAAAAGGGATATGAAAGGTCATAGATTTCATGTGACGAGGAAAATGAAGAAAATAGATGCCTCATCTATAAAAAGGATTATGAGGATCAATTGGTACCTTTTGTCAGTTCATTTTTGGATCTCTCTCATTATTCTCTCTCTCTCTCCTTCACTCTTGTACACTTAGAGTTTCTTGGAGCACTTTGGCATTGGAGCAAGAAAGGCAAGAAAGCAAGAAGAAGGAGGAAACAAGCAAGGAGGAGCAGGAACCAAGTAGTTGTAGTAGGATTCTTGGTAGGTATCGATTTGCATGTGTGTTTCCCTTGCTAGATTTTGGATGCATGGTATTGCATGTGCTTCTTTTCTATCATGGCATGGGTTTTTCCAAGTGTGACAGTTTTTTCACCCTAGCCTTTTCATTTCCGGATAGCCATGGTGTTGTGGAGTTCTCATGTTTTGGTTTAGCTAGATTGTCGGATGGATTTGAAGTTGAGTGAGGTGGATCTTTGAATGATATAACACAAAACCGTTTTATGTGTTTCCTTGGTTTAGGGCCTAGTGATCCAGGCTTGGATTGTGGTAAATCCTGAGAGGTGGTTTGCTCTCCATCGGGCCTAGGAATCTCGGGTTTGGGATATACGGTAAATCCTTGAGAGTATGTCTCAGTTTAGGGCCTAGTGTCCCCTGATTCAAACTGTGGGTTGTGGTAAAGTCTGAGAGACTAGGATACAAGAAAATTCCTCACAATTTAAGCGGAGAGAATTCAATGATATCCATGGTTGTGTTGGCCTAGTGATAAGGTGAAAATCACAGTAAATTCGGTTATGACATGTTTATTGTGTTGGCCTAGTGATCCAGTGTGGATCACGGTAAAGCCTTATTTCTATTGACGAGGGTGAGGTGGTTTAGCCTCGGGATACCATGGTTGGTTCTTTCGGTTTGAGTCCCACATTCATGCTTGGAATATGGCACGGGGATGATTGGGTAAAGAGAGAATTGGCTCAACCAATCTATGGACGGGTGGAACGTGGAAGTCCCATCTCCGGTTGGTTTCTACATTCATTAATGAGCAATTCATTCCCTTGGTATTTGGTATGAAAATGTGTTGATTTATATGTGGATTTTATTGTTGTTGTATCCATGGTATTTCTATTGTTATTATGTTGGTTATGAGCATGTGTTGTAACAATGATGATGCATGGATCTCCCCATGTTTTTACTTGTAAATGAATGCACAATGTATCTATGGTCAAATAGATTGTATGGCAGATAAGTATGAGACCCCTTTGCTCTTTTTTTTGTTTACGCCTGAAGATTTCATGTTTCCATGTTTGACGAAATGCTTGTCATGGCTAGTAGGGGTCCAGTTTAGTCCCCATGGATGTTTTTGTAAATATATCATTGTTTCATCATTACAATTCATCTATGAACATGTCATGAAGTTTTGGGCAGTGAATTGGGTTCTGGGCCTAAAAAAATGGCTCAAATCTTGGGGACGTTGGCATAACACTAGGTAATTTAATCCTTGGGCACTGGCATGTGGACTTATGCATGCGACCAGAGCCTCATAAACGCTGGCTTGCAGGCATGTGCATGCGTCCAGAGGTTCAGTGGCTAAAAAAGTCAGTGGGACCCAAGGGGCGAATTCTTGAATCGTTGGGTGGGCCCTTAGGGGTGTTATTATTGATGTACAAGGTCTGTATGAAGAGTTTATATCGATTCCACTTCTTTAAGGTCGCCTGGGAGGTTTAGTATGATCATAGTAGCCTCTCGTCATATGTTTACCCTAGTTGGCCGATTACTTGGGTAGCTGTTGGAAGAGGGTGTTACAGAGTGGTACCAGAGCATGGTTCAACCCTTGGACTGGGCGATGTGTTGGTTATGATTTTCTGATTGGTTGCATATGTGTTTCTCATACCTATAGTGTATGTGTTTGTTGCATATGTGTTGTGTTGGACATGGTGGCAGTGGTGTCACCACAGAAGGGTTGATGGCGTTGTTGTTAACATGTTATCATGAGTGTATGATTGGTTATGTGTTGTTCATGCTTATGTATTTTCTGTGCACGCTTGCTTACATGTTGCTACATGTTGTACATGCATTGCTTGTTTATGCTAAGTTACATATTGGTCATGCTTGTGTATTGTCTGTGTATGCTTGCTTGTGTGATGTTATATGTTGAACATGCATTGGTCGTTAATGATTGGTTATACATGTTAGTGGGTGCATATGGTCAAGTTTGCATTGGTTGGTTGAGGTTGTCATGCATTAGGTCATGGTGTGCATTTGGTATGGTCATGCATTAGGTCATGGTGTGTATTTGGTATGGTCATGCATTGATGACTAGAATCCAACTAGAATGATGTTTATGCGCTAATATACCATGTGTTACAAGTTTATATGTTGTTATGATTATGTATATACATGTATTACATTGATTGGTTGATCTTGCAATATGTATCATTCCGAAATTACACTAAGGTATGTTAGATTACTATGATTTGGTTTAGATTTCATATTATGTTTGTTAGGAAAGAGATCAAAGATGAATAGCAAAATGGTATATTATAGAGACTCTCCTTATGAGTCAGATGAGCAACATGGTGAGCATTCTTCTGATTTGGCAGACACATTGAGAAGCCTAAAGGAATAAATAAGGAGTTTCAAGGTAGATAATGAAAGAGGTTAACGCCATACTTCTTTAGAGCTTGTGAGTTTTGCAGAAACAAGGGCCATTTCGAATCATTTATGGACATGAGGACAAAACTAATGGGGCATAGGGAAGTAGGTCTCTTGGAAGACACAGGTCGGATAGAGTAGATATGATAAGAGATGGCAAGTTGTTGGACACTCCGAATAGGAGGGGTGATGAGTACAGGTACCATTCTAGTTCTAATTCGGATAGACATCATGATCATCATCGGTATCATCCTTACAGGAGGAGTGACAGGGGATACTTTCCAGATGAATTTAGGAAATCAAAGCCACCTACTTTCGATGGGGACTTGAAGAAAATAGAAGAGGCAGAAGCTTGGATACTTTGGATGAAGAAGTTATTTGAGTTGCACGAGTACGCAGATAACATGAAGGCCATGATTGTTATCTTCAAACTTAGAGGTAAAGAGAATATATGGTGGGAAGATGTGAAGTGGGTTAGACACATCAGGATAGGGGACTTGATTTGGAACGAGCTCAAAAGTATTTTTAGGAAGAAGTACTTGTCAAAGAGGTACTATGACAGCAAGGCCAAAGAATTTCATGAGCTAAATATGGGATCAATGACACATGAAGAGTACATGACAAAGTTCTTGGAGCTATTGAGGTATGTACCATATCTTGCGGATGAGAAGGCCAAAGTTCAATGGTTTATCGGTGGTTTTCCATTAGCATTCAGAGATCGGATTGAGTATGATGAGCCTCAGACACTGGAGGAAGTCATTGGGAAATTGAAGCACTTCTATGAATAATAAAAGCGCAAGAATGAGTCTCAGAAAGGATGGAAAGGGAAGGAAAAAGGTAAAGGTAAATGGAAACCGAAAAGAGTAAGGTCTTAGAATGTAGAAGAGAAAGAAAATGTGGCACCGCAAAAGAAGTTCAATGCAGGTAGACAGGGACATAGGCCACAACAATAACATGGAGGTAATGGTACAGTATGGTTGGAGTGTTGGAAATGCGGTGAGGAGCATATTAAGAGAGATTGTCCACAAAATCAGGGTGGTAGGCCTCAGATATATAGTGCATAGGAGGCATAGAATGTTGGGAATGTTGGGAAGAGCATTCCTCGTATTTATGCAGTCGTGGACAACAGGCAGGAAGATCACCAGGGTTTTATCATTGAGACAGACGGTAAGCTTTGTGATCAAGTTATTTCTATTTTGATTCACATTGGATCTAATTATAGCTATGTTAGTCCTGAATTGGTGGATAAGTGTGGTCTGCGTAAGGAAATGCATGCAAAATCTTGGTTAGTGCAGTTGGCCACAAGTACGAAGAAAAGAGTTCACCATTGGGTAAGAGCTTGTGATTTTGAGTTAAATGGTATGCCTACAACAACGCACTTGAACATATTTCCATTGGGATCATACGTCATGATATTGAGTATGGATTGGTTATACCTTCACAAGACCAAGGTAGATTGCTATGAAAAATCCATTGAGTGCTTGGATGATAACGGGGAACCAAGAGTCTTGCAAGGAAATAAGAAGGCCACATCAGTTAGGATGGTGATAGCTATGCAGGCCAAGTGTAGTCGCAGGAAAGGGTGTGTAATATTTGAAATTCATATCTCTAGTGAAAAAGGTAAGGAGGATGAGGACACAAATGTGTTGAACAGGTATCCAGTTCTACAACAGTTTTAGGATGTGTTTCTAGCAGGTATTTCAGAGTTGCCACCTCACAGGGAGGTAGGATTTTCTATTGAGTTGATGCCAATGGCAGCTCCAACATCAAAAGAACCTTAAAGTATGAGCACACCTAAGTTGGTAGAATTAAAGTTCAAATTAAAGAGATGTTTGACAAAGGGTGCATTAGGCCAACTGTATCGCCATGGGGTGCACCGATGTTGTTCATGAAGAAGAAAGATGGCACTATCAGGTTGTGCATTGATTACATTCAGTTGAAAAAAGTGACCATCAAGAATAGGTACCCATTACCGAGGATTGATGTTTTGTTTGATTAGTTGAAGGGAGCAACAATGTTCTCTAAGATTGACCTGAGATTGGGATATCATCAGGTACGCATCAAAGAGTAGGATATCTACAAAACCACATTCACTACCAGGTATAAGCATTATAAGTTTGTGTAGTTCCCTTCAATTTGACTAACACCCCAGCTACATTTATGTGTTTGATGAACAATGTGTTGCATCCTTATTTGGAAAGATTTATTATTGTGTTCCTTCAATGACATATTGATGTATTCTAAAAATGTGGAAGAACATGCCAGGCATTTGGCAGCAGTATTGAGATTGTTGAGAGAGCATTAGTTGTATGCTAATCTCAACAAATGTAGTTTCTTCTAGACTGAGGTACACTACTTGGGGCATGTTGTCTCCAAGGAAGGAATTGTAGTAGATCCAAAAAATATAAGAGGCATCATGGAGTGGGTAGCTCCTAAGAATTTAGATGAGGTGAGATCATTCATGTGATTGGAAGGTTATTACATGAGGTTCATCAGGAACTCTTCATAGATCGCTTATCCTATTACATCATTGCATAGGAAGGGTAATAAGTTTGATTGGACAGAGGAGTGTGAGGCTAGTTTTGAGCAGCTTAAGTAGTTGTTAGCACATGCTCCAGTGTTACATATTGTAGATTGGAATAAGGAGTTTGTAGTGTGTAAAAATGCTTACAAGATAGGACTTGGTGGGGTCCTTATGCAAGATGGACAAATGGTATGCTATGAGTCATGAAAATTGAATGAGCACGAGCAAAAATATCCAACACATGATCTTGAGGTAGCAGCGATCATACATGCACTAAAGATGTGGAGGCACTATCTTCTTGGAAGGAGGTTTGTCCTGATGAGTGATCACATTAGGTTGAGGTACTTGTTTGACCAATCGAATCTGAAATACATGAAGGCTAAATGGTTGGCCACGATTAGTGAGTTTGACTTCGAGATCAAGTACATCAAGGGAAAGGAGAACAAGGTCGCAAATGCTCTTAACAGGCAGGTACAGGTAAATCACATAGTAGCGATGAGCTCCTACATGACAGATTTATAGGATAGGATCTTGCAGGCAGGTCGGTAGGATCACAAGTATATGGAAATTGTGCACAAGTTGCAGCAGGATACATCTACAGGTACAAGTGGTACATGTATAGGTGGTACAGGTACAAGTACATGTAGTGGTACAAGACAGGTATAGGTGGTATAGGTATAGGTACATGTACAGGTATAGGTGCATGTGTACAAGATTTGGACTATTGTCTCAAAATAGATGGATTGGTTAGATTTAGAGACATGTTATATGTACCAGACAATAGTGAGATCAAGAAGGTGATCTTGAGGGAGTTTCATGCAAAACCATATTTGGGTCACCCAGGCTACCAAAAGACATTGACTGAGGTAAAGAGGTTCTATTATTGGCTACATCTAAAGAAGTATGTGGCAGAATTTGTAGCTAGTTGTTTGGACTGTTAGATGGTTAAGGCAGAGTGTAAGCATCCATGTGGACTGCTACAACCGATTGTGATTCCAGATTGGAAATGGGAGGTCATTTCCATGGAATTCCTCCCAGGGTTGCCTAAGACTGCTAGACAACATGACTCCATCATGGTTGTTGTGGACACGTTGACAAAGGTTTCACACTTCATTCCAGTGAAGACTACATATTCAGCTAGCGATGTCGCACAAGTATTCATCAGGGACATAGTCATATTGCATTATCTTCCAAAGAATATTGTGTAGACAGGGATCCAAATTTCACTTCCAAGTTTTGGAAGGAGTTGTTTGCAGGTTTGGGCACCGAGTTGGCCTTCAGCACAACTTATGATCCGTAGGCAAATGGACAGACTGAGAGGGTCAACAGGATATTATAGGATATGTTGAGGATGTATGCAATTCATCAACAACGCAAGTGGTAAGAATATCTTCCACTGGTGGAGTTCACCTACAATAATGGGTACTAGGAATCATTGAAGATGAGTCCATTTGAGGCTATGTATTGGCGGAGTTGCAACACTCCCATCAGTTGGAGTGATCCACTTAACAGGGTATTGGTTGGACCATAGATGTTGGCAAAAATGGAATAGGAAATGCAGGTGATAAAGAAGAACTTGAAAGCAGTGCAGAATAGGCAGAAGAGTTATGTAGAGAGGAGCAGGGTTTTTAAGGAGTTTCAGGTTGGGGAATAGGTGTACTTGTGCATCAAGCCCAAGAAGAGTTCCTTGTGGATTGGATCATGTGCCAAGATGGCACCACAATTTTGTGGACCCTTCATGATCATCGAGAGGATCATACCGGTGGCCTATCGACTTGCACTACCTTCCACAGTGAAAGTCCATGATGTTTTTCATATATCATTGCTTAAGATGTATGTTAAAGATGTTGATCATGTGATTGACTAGTCTGTATTGTAGTTGGAACCCGATGGAGAATTCTAGCCGAAGCCTCAACGTATATTGCATAAAAATTTTCTCATGCTCCGTAACTGAGAAATATAGGAGGTTAAAGTGCAATGGAAGCACTTTGGGCCCAATGAAGCTACATGGGAGATGGTGGATTAGATTCATGCCATGTATCCTTCTTTGTTTGCTAGTTGAGGCAAAGTAGTTTTGGTGTGATATTGGTATATGTTTGGAATATGTTTTGGTGATGTTTTGATATATGGTTTGATGTGATGATCGGGTATATGTACATATGTTTATGGATGTAAATACTGCCATGAGTTATGCTATAAAGCTCCAATAAGCGGTATGGGTGTCATGTCATTATATTTGTCATGTTGTTTTGATGTCATGTTTGTTTTCTTTTCAGTAGGGTGATCATTGTAAATACTACATCGAGCTATGTTATAAAGCTCCATGGGTAGTATGTTTGATTTTCAGCGGTGTTGCTGAGGTATATGTGTGGTTGAACACCGAGGAAGGTGTCCCCCAAGGGGAAGGGTTCTGTAACAGCCCTGGTGAAAACTCCATGTAATAAAGTTAAAAATAATAACCACAGTTGATGGGACACTTATTCCAAGCTAAATGTTGGGAAAAACATCCTAGTGGGTGCTCATTTCGGTTAATATGGCTAAGGAAAAGGCAAAGGCTTTGGAAAGGAAAAATGGCATTTTTGGCACATTTGTTTATGAAAATAATGGAAATCAGGAGAAAATGGAGATGGAAGGCCACAGGTTGCATTTAAGGAGGAAAATGAAGGAAAATAATGAAAAATGAAGAAAATAGAGGCCTCATCTATAAAAAGGATTATGAGGATCAGTTGGTACCTTTTGTCAATTTATTTTTCGAGCTCTCTCATTAATCTCTATCTCTCTCTCTCTCTCACTCTTGGACAATTAGAGTTTCTTGGAGCACTTTGGCATTGAAGCAAGAAAGGAAATAAAGCAGGAAGAAGGAGGAAGCAAGCAAGGAAGAGCAGGAATCAAGAAGCTACAATAATATTCTTGGCAGGTATCGATTTGCATGTGTGTTTCCCTTGCTAGATTTTACATGCATGGTATTGCATGTGGTTAGTTTCTATCATGGCATGCGTTTTTCCAGGTGTGACAGTGTTTTCGGCCTAACCTTGCCATTTTCGGATAGCCACGGTGTTGTGGAGTTCTCATGTTTTTGTCTAGCTAGATTGCCAGATGGATTCAAAGCTGAGTGAGGTGGATCTCTAAATGATATGACAGAAAAATAGTTTATGTGTTGCCTCGGTTTAGGGCCTAGTGATCCAGGTTTGGATTGCAGTAAATACTGAGAGGTGGTTTGCTCTCCATCAGACCTAGGAATCCCGGGTTTGGGATATAAGAGAAATCCTAGAGAGTCTATCTCGGTTTAGGGCCTAGTGACCCCTGATTCTGATTGTGGCTTGAGATAAAGCCCGAGAGATTAGGAGACAAGAAGATTCCTCACAGTTTAGGCAGAGAGAATATGATGATATCCATGTTTGTGTTGGCCTAGTGATTGAGCGTAGATCACGGTAAAGCCGGGTATGACATGTTTATTGTGTTAGCCTAGTGATCTGGCATGGATCACGATAAATCTTGATTTCTATTGATGAGGGTGACGTGGTTTAGCCTCGACATGCTCTGGTTGGTTCTTTCGGTTTGAGTCCCACATTCATGCTTGGAATATGGTGCAGGGGGTGATTAGCTAAAGAGAGAATAGGCTTAGCCAATCTATGGTCGGGTGGAATGTGGAAGTCCCATCTCCTATTGGTTTCTACATTCATTAATGAGAAACTCATTCCTTTGGTATTTGGTATGCAAATGTACTAACTTATATGTGGATTCTATTGTCGTTGTATCCATGGTATTTATGTTGTTATTATGTTGGTTATGAGCATGTGTTTTAACGGTCATGATGTATGTCTCCCCCCATGTTTTTAAATGTAAATGAATGCACAATGTATCTATGATCAAATAGATTGTATGGCAGCTAATGGTGTAGGGGAGCAATGCTTCTTAGTGATTCTCAGATAAGTATGAGACCCCTTTGATATGTTCTGTTATTTATGCCTGCAGCTTTCATGTTTGTGACATGTTTGACGAAATGCTTGTCATGGCTAGTAGGAGTCCAATTTAGTCCTCATGGATCTTTTTGTAAATATATCACTATTTGGTCATTATAATTCATCTATGAACTTGTCATTAAGTTTTGGGTAGTGAACTGGGTTCTGGCCCTGAAAAAGTGGCTCAAATCTCGGGGACGTTGGCACAAAACTAGGTAATTTAGTCCTTGCACATTGGCATGTGGGCTTATGCATGCATCCAAAGCCTCATAGACACTGCCTTGCTGGCTAAAACGGTCAGTGGGACCCAGGGGTCGAATGCCTAAATGATTGGGTGGGCTCCTGGGGTGTTATTGTTGATGTATAAGGTTTGTATGAAGAGTTTTTATTGATTCCACTTCCTTAAGGTCACCTAGGAGGTTGAGTCTGATCATAGTAGCCTCTCGTCACATGTTTACCTTGGTTGGCTGGTTACTTGGGTAGATGTGGGAAGAGGGTGTTACAATGGAGTCTCTTTTAGGAAAGATTCTCTTGGATAGAAATGATGCTAAGGATGAGATTTTGCTACAACTCAAGGATATGAATGGTAGGATGGCTATAATTAAACCAGGTGTGGCTCTAGACCCTAATCCAAATGGCCACAACCCCGTTGAACTAGTTCCCATCATGGTCAATTCCTCTACTTCTTCTAAGTTTTTATCATATTTCAACACTCTTTGTTATTTTTGTTTATGTCATCTATAGGCTTGATAAGGTTGTTATGCCATGTATCAGTGATCCAGGTGGCTCTAGAGACACACACAGGACAAAGAGGGCATATGAAAGCTCAAAAATCAAAGTGATCAGAATTATTTCGAACTAGGACGAGAGCGTAGATCTCGTCGTCTTGATTCCAGCGGTGCGAACGGTTCGTCAAACCGAGTTCGTATGTGAAAGTTATAGCTGGTCAAAGTTCCAAGGTTGACTTGATGATGTGGCAAATTAAGGAGGACACAATTTTGCATTTTTCCAGCCATTGGATCCAGGCTAGCTCTAGCCAGATTCATGGTAAATTTGTGGGATCATTAAAATCACTCCTTCCGCCTAAAATCGAATTTTTAAAAATTGTGTGGTATGGTTAATAAAAACGAAAAAAAAATATAAAAATAGGGGTAGGTCGTGACCCCCGCCCCTATCCCAACCATATGACATAATAATAAAAAATATATTAAAATGGGTCGGCGGGCCATGACCCTCGCCAGACCCCATGACATCGTTATATAACCATATAAATATATATATGGTGAGGTGGTCAGTGTTCAACCCCGCCACCCCAACCATAACCACCATTCAACATATATTATATATTGTATGCAACAGGTTTGTTGGGCTGGCCGCCCAAGGTGGGCCCAACCCTCCTCAAAAATTTAAATGTGCCCTAATAAAATATATGCATGCAGATTCTATGGGGAGGTGGGATTTCATCCCCTGAGCTCCCCTTAACGATTTCCTTTTTTTTACCAACGTGCCAACGACATTCTTTGACAAATCCACCCATCATATTATATTTAAACTCAGTCTTTCACCAATGCGCCCAGGCTAGTGTGGGCACATTTTTCGAGGAAGATGTTGATGCAAGCAGAATGGCACAAATTTCAAGACGCAGAATGTCCTTTTGATGCGATAAGATTCCTTTGAAGGTGATTTTCATTTTGTCAGAATGTATTCAAGTTTATAGTCATTTTTCTCAAATTTTCTTAGGGAACACCATGGAAAGGATGGATTCGCCTTTTGAGCAGTGGTTTTGCAGATTCCTTGTGGAGGAGAATCTTCAAGAATCTTGAGGGAATATTTCAGATTCCTTGGAGGCTGAAATTTTTCGGTGTCAGAATGAGGTCAACCTTATACTCATTCTTCTTAGAATTTCACAAGGATCCCAATGGTGAGATCAGATTCCTGTTTTGAGTTGCGGATTTTAAGATTCCCTGTGGAGCAACATCTTTGAGGAATCTAGGGGGAATCTAAAAGATTCCTTAAGGCCCAGATTTCGACAGTGTCAAAATTCAACAAATTGACAGTCGATCCTACACCTCTCGGCGACACGAGTTCAGCGGTGTAGTTAGATTTTCCATCTGAGCCATAGATTTTTCGGGCACTTTTACAAGTGGAGTTGTAGGTGTCAGCATTCAATGTGTGAGCAATCATTTTCAGGAGAGTCGATGCCACGAGATTGATGGTAAAACCAGATCCAACAGTTTATCATCCTTTTCTTCAGATAGCTCTAGGATGTGAGGTATATGCAGTGTGATCATGAACTTCTTTGTCTCTTTGCTATGAGATGCATTGTGTTGTATAGATCCTTGTTTGATGTTTGATGTGGGATCTTGTTTTGTTCTTGATGTGAGATGTAAGTTCTATCATGGATTTTTTTTATGTTGTTTGAGATCCCTTTGTTGCCATGTTCAGCAGGATACTCATAGTCACCATTGAGTGAGATTGTCATGCTGATAGGAGTCCTTTTTGTGAATGAGAGTTCCTGTAGCGGAACATCTCTTGAAGAGGTCCAACCACTCCTGCGTGAGGGAATTTTCCTTGTATGACAGAGAAAATACCATCCATGAACATCATCACTATTTCAGAACTTAATGCAGTGGCCTACACCATCTTGACATCGAGGCCTGGAGACGTAGTCCCTCCTGGACGAACTCCGTTATCAATATCTTATGTTGCTAATGCTTATTATGTTCCTCTTCTTTACAACATGCATATATGTTATTTTATGTTCATGAATGCTTTGATGCAATTATAACACATCAGCAGAAGTAAAAGGTCTTGGTTAAAAGGGCATCAGGAATTTACCCGGATCAAGTGGTCTCATAGCAGTCTTGCTGCTGATTTGGATTGCAGGCGTGAACCATTGAAACTTTGCTGAGTTAAGAAATGGAGGATGTCAAAGACATGTACGAGACCATGCTCAGGGTGTCCGAGAAAGCGAACATGTTGTACGAAGCTTATGAGAAACAAGCAGCAGACAAAACTAAGTTGAAAACACTCCTACAAGAAGAGAAGCAGGACAAGCAGCGATTGCAGCTTCAACTGCAAGCCACGACAGAGGCATTGAAAGAACTGAAGCACAACAATCAAAGTCTTTAGACAGATCATGATGCATTGAAGGCACTTCTACAAGAATAGAAGAAGGAGAAGCAACAATTGTAGCTTCAGCTACAAGCCGCGATAGAGGCCTTGGAGGAAGTGAAGCACAACGAAGGCTTAAAGAAGTCTTCTTCATCTGTTTCCAAATCAACACCTGATGTAAACAATTATTATCATTCTTAAGTTTCATCTTCACATGCGATTATTTCTATTGGAAATGTGGAGATCCCCATTACAGGAACTGACATGGGACTCCTTACCAATATGGGTTACAAAGGAGGAGGACTTGGCATTCATGACCAAGACATAACTCAGCCATTGGAGGTTGTGCAGAGACCTCGCTACGTAGGTTTGGGATACACTGAAGGAGGATGTTCTAAGGACATCAAAGGCAAAAAAACATTGTTGAACTCACCAGGGAAGAGGATTGATGGGAACACTCTACCATCATCCCATGGAAGTTCATGTTGTAATGAAAGAGCTGAGGCAAGCTCTCATCACCATGATCACACCAGAGACCACCAGGGAAGGTATAACAAGTCTCAATATTCTCGAGTCCATTTTAATTATAAGCATGTTGCTAAACATGAACGTAAATCATGGCATAAGAAAGCTTGTCATTTTTGTGGTTCACATAACCATGTCATTTCTGAGTGTTGGAAAAGAATGGCAACACAAAGGAGGATGAGGCGTGAAAAGCCTTCTCCACAGCAAAAAAGGAAACTAGTTAAGAAGGTTTGGAGGAAAAAGACCTTTTGCATCCATTGCAACCAAAGTGGCCATCAAAGAGCCACGAGTTCGAGGCTCCATCCAGAAAAACACCTTAAGGACGAAGCATCGGTGCATGAACCGGTTGAAACAGATGTTTGACAAGCAAACGTGCCACGAGGAGATGACCCATTCACTTTGATAAGTGAGAGATGGTTCTTCTAGATGTGTTAGATTTTCATGGCCTTATTTTTGTAAACCATGTGTTGCATTTCTTTATGTAAAAGTGATGATGTGTTTTCCATCGCTTGTTAAGAAACCATGATATTTTGGTTTTGTTTGGTAAACCATGTGATGCATTTCTTTTATGTAAAAGTGATGAGGTGTTTGGCATCGCTTCGAAATGTGACAATGATGTTTTTTGCCTTGTAATGATAGCTGGGGTGTGGTTTCCATTTGATGTAAACTTGACCACCGAGTATGTGTTATAAACTCATGGAAAGTATGGGAATGTTTGGGTCATAGTTGATCATATTTGAGCATGTAATTTGCCAAAATTGTACCCAGGTTTGCAAAGAATGTAGGTGTCAGTTCATCACTTAAGGCTCCGAAGAACAAAGGTGAAGGAGATGGAAGGGTGACCTTTTTCAGGACACATGTGGTGCAGACATAGTACACAACAGTTGCAGGTTTTTGTTGATGCTTTTGGAGGACCAAAAGCTCCTCAATGGGGAGGAATGATCCAGGTGGTTCCAGAGGCACACACAGGACAAAGAGGGCTTATGAAAGCTCATAAATCAAAGTGATCAGAATGCTTTCAAACCAGGACCATAGTGTAGATATCGTCATCCTAATCGCAACAGTGTGAACAATTTGTCAAACCGAGTTCGTATGTGAAAGTTAGAGTTGGTAAAAGTTCCAATGTTGAATTGATGATGTGGCAGGTTAAGGGGGACACAATTTCACATTTTTCCGACCATTGGATCCCGGCCAACTCCAGTCGGATTCCAGGAAAATTTTTGGGACCGTTAAAATCACTCCTTCAGCCTAAAACTGAATTTTTAAAAATTGTGTGGTATGGTTAATAAAAACGAAAAAAAATAAAATAAAAATATGGGCGGGTCATGACCCCTGCCCATACCCCAACCATATGACATAATAAAAAAATATATTAAAAGGGGCTGGCGGGCCATGACCCCCACCGAACCCCACAACATCGTTATATGACCATATAAATATATATATGGTGGGGTGGTCAGCGGTCAACCCCACCACCCCAACCATAACCACCATTCAACATATATTATATGTTATATGCGGTGGGTTTGTTGGGTGAGCCGCCCAAGGTGGGCCTGACCCTCCTCAAAAAATTAAATGTGCCCTAATAAAATATATGCATGCAGATTTTGTGGGGGGGGGGGATTTGATCCCTTGACCTCCCCTTAACCATTTCCTTTTTTTTTTTTACCAATACGCCAATGGCGTTCATTGAAAAATCCGCCCATCAAATTATATTGAAACTTAGTCTTTCACTAGTGTGCCCAGGCCAGTGTGAGCACATTTTATGAGGCAGAGGTTGATGCAGGTAGAATGGCACGAATTTTAAGACACAAAAAGTCCTTTTGATGCTAGAAGATTCCTTTGAAGGTAATTTTCATTTTGTCAGAATATATTCAAGTTTACAGTCATTTTTCTCATATTTTCATAGGGAACGCCATGGCAAGGTTGGATTTGTCTTTTGAGCAACAGTTTTGCAGATTCACTGTGAAGGAGAATCTTCAGGAATCTTGAGGGAATCTTTCAGATTCCTTGGAGGCCGAAATTCACCGGTGTTAGAATGAGGTCAACCTTATACTCATTCTTCTCAGAATTTAGCAAGGGTCTCAATGGTGAGATCAGATTCCCATTTTGAGTTGTTGATTTCCAGATTCCCTAAGGCCCATATTTCGACAGTGTCAAAATTCAACAAATTGACAACCAATCCTACACCTCTCGGTGGCACGAGTTCAACGGTGCAGTCATATTTTCCGTCTGAGCCTTAGATTTTTCGGACACTTTTCAAAGTGGAGTTGCAAGTGTCAACATTCAATGTGTGAGCAGTCGTTTTCAAAATATTCAATGCCACGAGATTGATGGTACAACCAGATCCAACAGCTTATCATCCTTTTCTTCAGATAGCTCCAAGATGTGGGGTATATGCAGTGTGATCATATACTTCTTTGTCTCTTTTCTATGAGATGCATTGTGCTATATAAATCCCTATTTGATGTTTGATGTGGGATCTTGTTTTGTTCTTGATGTGAGATGTAATTTGTTTGAGATCCCTTTGTTTCCATGTTCGACAGAATACTCTTTGTCACCATTGAGTGAGATTGCCATGCCGATAGGAGTCCTTTTTGTGAATGAGAGTTCCTGTAGCGGAACATCTCATGGAGAGGTCCAACCACTCTTGCGTGAGGGAATTTTTCTTGTATGACAGAGCATAATACCATCCATGTACATCATCACTATTTCAACACTTAATGCAGTGGCCTACACCATATTGACACCGAGGCCCGGAGACGTAGTCCCTCCTGGACGAACTACATTATCAATATCTTATGTTGCTAATGCTTGTTATGTTCCTCTTCTTTACAACGTGTAGATGTGTTATTTTATGTTAATTAATGCTTTGATGCAATTCCAACACATAAAACAAAGTAAAAGATCCTTGTTAAAAGTGTATCAAGAATTTACCTGGATCAATCGATAGCCATTTCGATACTTTATGGGATGGATAACATAGATTAGTTAATTTTTCTCTCTTTTGAAGATAGTCATATCTTGGAGTGAGGTTCTCTAGCTCTACCAATGGTCTGATTTCCTCAGTGGAAAACCAATACAATGCATATATGTAATTCTATATGAATAATCAAAGTTCTTTAGCTTAAAATAATAATAATAATAACTACAATAAGAAAATTAAATATGTTGTTTATGTTTAATATTATAAACATAGTTTTTTAGTTTTTAGACATTCATAACTTTTAAAAGATAGGTCCCTCACTTGAAAGAAATTATAGGTATTTTAATGAAACTATATATGTATTCTAGTTTATTTTATTTGTGTTTGAAGAAATAAGTTTTTTCACTCTCCCATGTATCAAACATATTATGTGAAAAGGTGGTATTATAACATTTCTCTAAAAAATTATCTCCTCTTCTTGATTTCTTGAATAAAGGATGGTATTAAATACTAACCAAAATATATGCTTGTTCACACATGTGGGACTTGGTGGAGATGTATCCCACAACATCCTCTGCTATGAATTTTTTGAAAAGGGATAAATTGAAATTTGTGCGTGAGAGAGAGAGACGGGGGGCATGGTGTTTCCTATTGATGGGAAAGTGGTGTAGATTTTTAGCACGTGTATGTAGAAATTGTAATTGCCAAAGAAATTGAATACTCACTATGGGGATATTGAAAAGAAATGACTTACTTTCTTATTTTATTTAAATAAAAGTATATGTCGCTTGCATGGCCCTCTTTTGTTAAGTGAAGGAAACTAGTTGAATTAAAAAAAGTTTGATGTTGTTGTTAGTGAGAGAAAATAAGATATTTCCATGGACCATGAAACCAAGGTGGTTTAATTTCTTTCATGACCTAAAGATAAATACAAGAGGGTTTTGGCATTGTAAGCCATTAAAAGAGCATGGGGTGCTTGATGGGATGAGCCAATATTTCTTTAGAATCTCTCAATATTCCCTCATAACTAGTGCTTTTGCACCACCCATACATCCATTTTGAAGATTATATTACAATTGAAATTCACTCCATTAGAAACATTGAATTTGAATTTGAGTTCATGGCCTTCCACCATGCCTTCAATTGAAGGATTTTTGGCAAGAAAATTCACCTTCTGCAAGATAGAACAACTAGTGGAGGCACGGAGGAAGAGAAATTAGTAGATTATTTTGAATATTTGTACATAATGGTGGAGATGTTCATGACCATAGGCTAGATATCGCTTAACACATAAATGAGTACTAAAGAGAGCATACATCAAATCAAATATCTAGATAAGAGTTTCAATGCAGTCATAAGTGATAGGCCTTATGAGGAGATTGGAGTAAATGCCAATCATTATTATCTCTGGAGAAAAGAAAATGTATTTGTATCTTTTGAACTAGGACTAGTTAGGGTTAGTGGAGGGTTTGGAGATATGACCTAAGGAGAAGAGTAGGAAGTTCTTATCTAAAGGAGGTGACTAGGGATTTGGGTTTTATTGGTAGCAATTGAACCTAAAATCTTTGAGTGGTAAAGATCAATATTTAGGTCATGCATTGGGGAAATTTTAGGTTAACCATGTGAGAAACAAATGGAGGTGTGTCAAGAAAAGGAATAAGTTGGTGAAGATTGCAGTCGAGGATATCATGCTAGAGTGGAATGCAAAATAGCATGGAAAGGGATTGATGGGTAGATCCTTCAAGGAGGAAAATGTATGAACACACTTTGAATGACTGGATGCATAAAATTCAATACTTAATGCTCACCTAGTATTCTTTGAAATTCCACCTAATGTTTAGAGGACGGATTGGATTTATGTTTAAGACCAACTAAGATTCAAAGGAAATTATGAGGAGAAATTTCTGTCAAGGGCAATGACATTGGCATTGAAAGATGATTTATTTGTCTTGACTGAAGGTTAGAGACAAACATAAAATAACCCTTATGGATGAAGCTCCCTGGCTTACCCTTTGAGCTATGAAGTGATCAGGTTTTATGGGTAACAAATAATGGAATGGGAAAAACTATTTATGTTAATTATTCATACAAATATTGTGTGTACAAAATTGTGGCCCACATTTTAATGCCATTAGACCTAAAAGAGGGAATTCCATAAAGTATATATATACTAGTGAGGGGAATCTACATAGATAGGTGGTAGTTTATGTTAGTATATCATTTTGGTGTGCAAGATACCATATATATGCACATATTGTGGATGAGTGCATGCACCCCTTTACCTAAAAAGTGTGTAGGAAAAGCATGATCAAAAGGCTAAGGAAGGTGAAGATATAAATACTTCACAAGATAGAGGGAAGTGAATTAAGGAGAAATATATGTTTTCTAATGGATCAAATATTGGTAAGACAATGGATAACAAGGAAGGAGAATTGAGGATGCAATGATGAATTCTCAAGCTTGATATAAAACTAAGAAGGAACCTCAAGTTTATCCATTGCAAAAATACGAATATTGAGAGAATACAACTCAAAAGACAAGTGTGACATTAATGGAAGCAAAATTCCTAGTAAGTGAGATTCTCCTAAGCCAACATTTCCATTAACAAAAAAAAAAAATCTAGGCTTAAGAATATGAAGTTATGTAAATTACGATGGTTTATGATAAAATACCATTAAGGGGAGTTGAGAATACATGGGCGGATAGACCCAAAAGGGATTTAGAGATTGAAATAGAAAACCTAAGAAGGGTAACTACCCTAGTACTTAATCCTCGACAGACTACTTGAAACCTATGACAAGCATAACACATTCAAATTCAAAGTATGTATCCATCAATAAGACTATATCTAAATACTAGTTAAGGTATAGGAAAATAAAGGGGTGGCATGTGCTAGGAGATCACCATCAATTCCTAAGGAAAGCTAGAGTTTAGTTATGCTTGGGGATAGGAGAAGGAACCAAAAATAGAGCATAAAAATTATTATCTTTTTAAGGGTTAAAGTTGCTAAATACTTGAGGGACAAAGAGGGAGATTATAGTGGGAGACTATAACCTTATTATCAAACATTTGAAGTTTTATAAAATGACAAAGGATATAACCCTAAAATAGTTGATCTTTTGTTTGAAGACATCCAATTATATCATGTTCTTGGAGAATTCAATGTTGAGGTTAATCAAAAGGAAAATGAAGCCACAACCCTTGATTGAAAATCTCCTACATTCCCTGAATGACTATAAAAACTATAAATGGGATTAGAGAGTTTCATTTGACAAATGAAAACTTTGGGTGGGAGGAATTACAACTAACCTCCCACAATTATCACCATTTTTGAATTTTATGGAGATCATCAAATGGTGGATAGCTCACACATGTCAAATATGAAGGGCCATTTCATTCCTTCAATCAAATCTCCTCTTACACATATGGAACCATATATGGAAGATTGGTCATAAGCTATACTAGAGTATCTCAAATGTGGAGTGGAAGAAAGATCGAGGGTCATGCATCTCTTCACAAGCTTTGTTGGCCAACCTATCACAAAAACTCTTGCATTGTGTGGTTGGCCTTTTAGCTTACGTTTGTTCTCATATTGAAAACATAGTAGTCTCTTATATTACTAAGTGACATTGATATCTCAGGAAGGAAGTTCTCACTGGGGACTATTTCTAAGATTCAGTCTCAACCAGACTGGATTAAAGGGGTCCTCAAAGTAGGACAAACCCCATCCAAGGTGGAACTATGATTGTTTTATTCATTGTTATAAGATAGTTGGGTGTCCCCTCTAAAAGGTTAGTCTTAATTAGACTAGTGGAATTACATAGACCTAACGTAATTCTAATACAATAAATTATGGGAGGGGGGAAGAAATTAATAGGAGTTCTAGGAAATATAATGAAGGAATGGAATTTCCAATCTATGGATGTTGTGGATAATTTAAGGGTTATTATTGATATATTAGGGAAAAATCCTTCTTCTAATTCCATCTATTCCTATATTAAGGATTTGGGGAAAATTCATGGTTCAAGAGCTAGGTGAGAGATATCAATAATAAGTTTTAACAATCCATATGAAGTCACAAATCCATTTTGGGAGCATTTCTTCACTTTTGGATTGTATTAGAAAATGAGAGGAACTTTATAGGGGGGACTTAAACTTCACGGTAAGAAAATAAGATACATGGGGGTATTATGATAAACTATACAAATTAGTAGACATTTTTAGACAGAAGATAGAAGAAGCAAGGCTAGTAGATGTTGAACCCATAAATCTAATGCTTACTTGGAGCAACAACCAAGTCAATGAAGACAAGGTTTCGAATAGGCTCAATGGTTTATTAATAACATAAAAAACTATTAATGGAACTAGTTAGGGTAAGATGTTAGGTGGATTTGGGGGGTGGAATTCATCATATATATATCTTAATTCAGTTTGATAAATAGGATGTGAATCCAACTAACCATTTTAAATTTAGTTGAATTTGGTTAGAAGATGAAGAGTACCTAAAATTAGAAAGAGATCAAGCAATAAGGTTTCATGGATTCTTAAGGGACATAACAAGCTTCAATTCAAAATATTATTGAAGAAGGTCAAGGTTGCAATGTTAATTGGCTTTCGTTAAGATTAAAAACATGCATAATGATTTAACTAGGTGGAGAGTTAGATGACAACTTTATTTGACCAAAATGTAGGAAATATATTCAATGATGAGGAGAACTTAAGGTCAAGGAAATTATAAAATACTAAGAAGAAAATGTTGGATTGGAGAAAAGTAGAATGGAAAATAAAGAATAGGAAAATCTCACTAGAGAAGGGAGATGAAAATACAAATTTTTCTTAATTATGAAAATCACATGAAAGAGGTTAATATTATATAGGAAATGGAAAAGTGCGGTGGAAGCAAAGCTTGTAAGTTTGAAGACATGGTAGATATGGGTGTTACACTCTTTTAGTCTATCTATAAGAAGTTAAATGGAAAAACATGATAAGATCCTAAAGTTAACAACATTATATTTGAGATTTATGACAAAGGCATTAGTAACCTATGACAATTTAAGAAGCCCCATAGGAAAAGCTTAAGATTTTTTAAACATCATTTAGAAAGGACAAAAGTCCATGACTAGACGGCTACACAATGGAATTACTTTTAAGATTTTATTATTTATTAGAGCATATCTTGTTAAAGTTAATAAATAAGCAAGAAGTGTAATGAAGGTCTTAATGATTTTTAATGCCACTTTTTAAACCCTTCTCCCAAGCAATGATAACCAATAATCATTTTTAGAGTACATGTTGGCATCCCCTTACAATTATACATACAAATTTATGGTTAATATCTTGGCAATAAAAGTGACAAGATCCTCTCAAAAGCTATATCTATAAAACAATTTTTCTTTTTAGAGGGTAGAAAGATTCACAATGCCATTGGAGCAACATACGGGAGACTTCATACTATGAAATAAAAATATCTCAACAATGATCATGAAACTTGATTTTCAAAGGAATATGATAGAACAAGTTGGCTCTATATTAGATTAACACTACTCCATTTGGGGTTAGTCTTCCTATAGTCAAATGGATCATGGATTGTCTGACTTTGGTCTCCTTTGCAATTCTAATTAATGGCTCAATGTTCAAGTTTCTAATCCCACCAAGGGATTGAGACAAGGTTTCTTGTTGTCCCATTTCCTCTTATAATCATTATTGAAGGTTTGAATAGAGTAATATGGAAGCTCAAAGGGTGGAAGCTATCCATGATGTTAATCTAGGGAGGGATTTGTAATCATATCATATTTTTCGGTAGATGATAAAATTTTATTCAACAATGGAATAATGACAGAAGAAAATAAACTCAAGGAAATTATAGTAATGTACAACACAAAACATGTATGGAAATATTTTTTCTTGTATTTTCAATTGCATTTAATGGGTTTGAAGGTGAGTAGGAAGGGGATGCATTATATATTTTTCCATTTAAACATGTTGATTTCCAATTTAGTTTCAATGACCATAGTTTTCTCCTCAAACTCAATTTATATGGGGTCAAATATTGGGCTGATCGACTCTTAGAAAGGATATAAGGCACAATTTATAATTGATTTAATAGATAACCATTTATTGGGGGAATATTGGCATTAGTGAATATGGATGTAGAAGAAATTTTAGTCCGCTAACATTCAATGACATTTAATCCCAAAGGGGTCTTCGAAAAATATAGGAAGATGTGTTTTACATTTTTATGGATAGGAAAGAAGGAAACTAAAGGCATTGTTTTAATGAAATTGAAGAAAATAACAAATCTTAAATATAAAGGTGAGAGAGGTTTAAAGAATATTTTTGCTACAAAGAGTCCATGGAGTGTCATAACGAGTAATGGTTTATGAAAGTGAATTATAACACATAAATGTATAATAGATGGGTCTATGCTTGATTCAATAAGGAATCTAAGGAATACTATATACAATGTTTCCATACATTGGAAGGCTCTTGTATATGCATTTCTAATGATATGCAAGTGGTTGGCTTAGAAGGTGGGAAACAAAGAGGAGGTCAAAAAATGATTGATCCTTAGACAAATTGCAAGACTTTGTTTATATTGCTAGATGGGTTGATTGAAATTTTTCAAGAAAAAGTCCTCTTTACTCTTAATCAAATAGTTGATCTAGAAATAACCAATTTATGGCAACAAGGATGGATAAGTACATAAGGGTTGGGTTTGAAAGGAGACAATGTAGATTCATGAAAATCCAATGTTAATAGTTAAACAAGAGTCAATCTCCAAGCATGTTACCCTCAAATTTTTTGGACAAATGTGAGATATTTTTCAAGGCTCAAGGTCATATAACAACAACACTTGAATCCATTACAATAATATACACAATAAGTGCTCAAGATGTCATTTGTAGGAATTGAACCGAACACTCAGGTTCGATTCCCACAAGTGTCATGTTGAACTCTTATTGAATATATTAAGAGTCAATTTCATTTGTGGAAAGAAGAGAATGTTATTATTCAGTCAACAAATCTAGCTTTGGGCAAGTGTACAACCAATTTGGGCTATAAAGCAAATGTTCTCTAATGAGATAGAAGTACTACATTTTTGCCTTAAGGTACTATGTAAATTAAATACACTAGAAAACCACACATATTTATGTGGTTAGCGATAAAAAATAAAGCCTTGACATGGGAGTAATGTAGAGAAGAAGTAGACAAGGGCCTATAATTTGTAATCTTTATAGGAAAGAGTAAAAAATGAAATATGGACAAAAGTTGAGAATTTAACTAGAGTAAAAGATGGCTAGATAGGTAACTCCATAAAATATTGTTTAAAATCTTGGGTAAACAAGAAATAAATGAAATAATATAAAGCCTTAACATGTATAATCATTTGGGGGATATGGTTAACGAGAAATTTGCAATTGTTTGAAGAAAAATACATTCCAACATTTCAATGTTTTTTTCTCAATTACAATCTATATACTCTAAGTGTAAGTTGGAATTTAATCAAAAGGGGGTTAGACACATTTAAGATTTGGTCAATGAAAAAACATGGCCCTTGGGTTTCTTTGGTAGGGAAAAGTCGAGTCCACCAACATTTAATGGTGCAGGATGACATCTTGTACTTTTGAGAAACTTACAAATTCATATTTATTGTAAGTCTAGGAATATACACAAACAATTATGCTAAGGTGATGACTCTTAGATTTCTTTTAAAATGTATAAAAAAAATAAAAGTGAGTAAAAATCATATTTATGTAGATTCTAGATTAATTATTAACTAGATTAAAGGTACAACCCATCTAAATATCATTGCCCCTGGCCTTATAGAAGAACAACCAAAAGAAGTTGCAAAATCTTTTCGATTTATCTATTTTACTCAAATATACAAATAGTCAATGAGTAGGAAATTGATAGACTTTTAAAGGAAGGATATAGTTAGCAACATGTATAGTGATCAAAGAAGAAGAAAGAGATGGTTTTATTGCCATTTCTACTCACAATTTCTAACTTGGGTAACAAGTTTGAAGGGTTTAAGTTATACAGACATTATTTAGTGATAATAGTTTATATTTTAATGTTAAAAGAGTACTTAAATTATCATATATAGGGATAATATAGCCTTTTTTTTATATCCCTTTAAAAGCTTTTAAAAGCAAAATTTTGGATAATTAAATGGAAGGATAAAGGTAGTTCTACATGAAAATGGTGTGGGTTTTTGTTTCCCTTAATACATGCACATGCACCAAGCACATAAGAAATGTAAATTTCGATTCAACTATGAATATAAATCGTGTTTTTTCTTTATGAAAAATACGCTTGTATATATATATATATATATATTTTGGTAAAAAAGGTATTATATTCAAAAATACCAAAAGAGGTAGAGGACTTATGATATGTAACTTGAGAGGGTATCACAATAGCCTTGTTATTTGAAATAATAAAAAAATTATAGAACAATAAAAGGTTGAATAAACTAACTATTTACAACATTATATCCATCCTTTATATCTTCTTGGACTAAGAGTCGTGAGGCTAAATCTAATGGTTTTTTTGACCTTCCATTTTTTGAATTTATTCTAGGATTTGGACTTTTTCCAATTTTTAAAGCTAAATAATGGCTTACAATGATCATTTCCATTGATATAGATGAACTTCCATCTCATGTAGGATATGGAAAACAATTTGAAGGAGAATAGTTAAAATCATTGGCTCCTTAAATTAGTGGAGTTGAACAATTCTAAACAAGCTTAGGACATTTCCTTGGTGAGTTTGAGGTGACTAATTTTTGCATATTAGCCTTCTTTTTAGGTGCTTGGACCTAGAGATGGGGTAATTTTTTTTTAATCTTTCTACCATGTGAATATATAAGGCTTGATATTGGTAATTTAGGCAAGCCTTTACTACATCTCCATACTCAAAGCATGTTTATCTTTTCAAAGCTACATGCTACTTATTGAATCCTTCATCATTGTTTGCAATCTATAATGAGATATGAAAATCTCTATAGATATCTTTGCAAAAGGTAATCCATGATGTTTATTTACTTCAATCAAGGTATAAAACCTTCTAATAGATTTTTTAATGACTTTTAATGCCTTATCATACATATACTTTAGAAAAGGATTAGGAAACTTAACCCAAATGGGTAATCTTGATAGATTTTGGAGGGTCAATCTCGCATTGCTAGGGAAAAAAATCAACACGTCTTGAAAAATAAGGGTCTTCTTTCATGATTCAATCCCAAGGGATTGAAAACCCCAGGCTAAAGAACTCATTTTCCTCATGGTGGATAGGTACATAAACTCTAACATGTCCTTTTCAAGAATTTAATACCGACATTGGAATATTTTTTTAACAAGAGCCAAAAATTATTAAATGTACATGTTAATCCCCTATCCTCAAATAATTGATTTCTTCTTGTATATAATATTGATCCACAAAAACTATAGGAATATTCACTAACTTCACAATAGGAGAGGATGAGCTGAAAAGCATTATCACCCTTGATATTTCCATCCTTTCACAAATTAGAACCTTGAAATCAAATTGAAGAAATGAGACTTGCATAAGAGTGTCTTGACCATTGTATACCCAAAACCAAGGAATAAGAAATATGTTGGAGGTGTCTAGGAGAGATATAGATCTACCCCAAGCCAATTATTAATGCTTTGAGCCACCATTATGCACACTATATATAGAAGCTTGGGCAAGCTAGTAAATAGAATCCTAGAGCTAGTAGTAGAAACTCACCATAAGTGTAAGAGCCTCTCATGGAGAAAATGACTACTTTGATATGAAGAGAGCTTTAAATTGAACCAAACAATGAAAATTTGAGAAATAACCACACATTCAAGACAAATCCACAATATTATAGTGAGCAACCATAATGGGGTGGACAAAAATTGATCCCTATTCACCTGTGGCTTGAAATAATCCCTTCACGCTCTGTATCACAATATGGAAATAGAGAAACTCTTATATCTACACAATGAAGTAAAGTAAAGCAACAATAATGCTAGTGTCGAGGCAAGGTTTCCTTTGAAGAAAAGTGCAAGTGTTGTGTGCTGGAGAATTGAGTTGGAAGTGAGAGTTAATGCACGAAGCAAGGGCATACACTGCACAAGTCCACCATGGGAACTAATACAAAGATATTTCCCTAACTATTCGAGGAATTATAGGCAGGAGTTTGTAATTATAGTGATTTTATAGCCAACTAATTGATGATTAGGTTTGGCCTATGTAAAACACTATGAAAACGTGTAAATATTATATTGGATAGAGAAGAGAGTGAGAATTCAAGAGTTATACCTTTGGAGAAAATATTTTGTTTAGTCTTAGCTATAAATTGTAATATTTACTCATCTCCATATGGAAATAGGCCTTAATTATGATATATGTGATGCAAAAATTTGGTCTATTGAAGGATTTAATGTATTTTATGCCATGTTGAATTATTTCTTTAGTATATTTATGTATTCTTTAATATGGTTCTTTTGTGAAAATTCCTACAGATTTGTTGTTTGAATGAGACAATGAAGTGCTAAATTTACCTTTATGGATGGATCTTGTATGTTGAGGTCAAATGTCTTTATGAAGTGCTTTCCTGGATAGGATTTCACATGAATGAGTAGATCCATAATGCTATTATAACTACAAGAAGAACTTGACTACTTTGTTCTTGAAATTCTTGTGATCATCTTGAGTGAGACCTTATCTGATGTGGACATTGAAAATGTTGTTGCTTACAAGGTATTTGTTGGAAAAGGCATTAAAACCTTAGGTTTGAATCCTTGTGCCAACAAATATTTCATTGTAGGACCTAAATTGTCAAATTTTCCTTCAAAAAATGGGGCTATGACATGAAATCCATCAAGAGAGGAAATCCAAGATTGGTTTTCACAAAAGGATAAGGAATTTTCATGAAGGGGGACTAGATATCTCCAAATCAATATTGAAATATGGAAGCAAAATTACAACTATTTAGATTTGTATGAATGTTTTTGTGTCAAATTCCCTTATTTGCTTGAAAAGTGGATAAATATATAGGTAACAACCAATCCTATCCTAAGGCTTGAATAATCGATGGCTTGGAGCTAAGAAGTGGTGGCAATGATAAATGTTGTGGATAATAAGTGGACCATGTGGTTTGAGTGAGTGAAATAGGGATACCTGGTTGAATTTTCCATTGAATGTAGAAAATATTTCAATAGTGCAAAGAGGAGGTTTGAAGTCGGTCCTAAAGGAATATTATTAGTCAAAATTACCTTTTGAATCAAAATGGTGTTCATGGAAAATGACTTGATGTATGTGGAGCTTGACCATATGATAATGTAAACATCAACACAAAGGTGGGGATTATTGGAAATGTAACTAGTGTCGATCTTCATAATTCAATACACGTATCATTAATGTAATTATTTATTATTATTATTTATTTTTAGTCAAAGTGTGTTCTTCATGCTTATGGGGTTTGTTGAGTCAAAAGAGAATTTATTATGAATCAAAGAAATGCAATTGAGTCAAAGTCCCATTTGGACTTATTGTAAGAAAAAAATAAAATTATTTGAGTCAAAAGAGTCAAATTGTCCTCCACAAGACCACGTCGGCCGTCCCTGGACAAGTCAGCCTAAAGAGGCAGTTATTCGACCTCATGGACATGTATAAGTACAAGGCAACTCAACCTCATTCAATGGCACATCCATCACTTCGATTTTTGCAAAAGAAGAAGAAGAAAATCAATGAAAGTCAAAGGAGAGAGAAATTCTTGTTTTATGCCCTAGATTTTATTCACACGTGTGAGTTTCCTAAGGTAGATTTTGTGCTACTGCAGGCCTGAAATTTCAAGGGCCAAAATTTCAGGAGATGACCTGATTTTAATGTTTTGACCAGTGTTGAATTTTGTTGACTATGACTTGTTGGAGATGACTTGAAGGAGGTTGACTTGGTTCTTTATGGCAGTCTTGGTCTTGGGTATTGGATATCTTACTTTGATTTGATTATGTAAGAGTAGGATTTCCTAGGTTCCCCCCCTTGTGGGTTTTTTCCCTAGCTTGGAGCCTAATTTGTGGTGTTCCCTATCTCTTTGTGATCCGTTTGTTATGAACATTTGTATAATTTCTCAATGAAGTGAACGTAATAAAAATAAGAAAGCATATTACATTCACAAGTCATTATCAAGTTAATATAAATCAAAACTAATCCACACACACATTGGTTTCTCAACAATGTATTAGAGGTATGGTAAAGGCAGGAGCACCTTTGAAGAATCCCTAGAGGATTTTCGACCGAAACCTGTAAGAATAGTTCAAGATCTCTATCGTAAAAATCAGAAGCAAAAATATGTGACTTGTGTAAGTCTGAAGCTTGTACCTATGCAGATGATCCAAATTTGGGATTACTAATCCATCCACATGATCCAAACTCTATCAAATAGTGACCAAATCTAAGATTGATTGTAATAAAAATCTGAATTTGTGAGGCTAATATGATAAGGATATCCAAATTTATGAAGCTATTGTGATAAGGGCATCCGAACTATTGTGACCAGGCTACAAAGATATGAAAAAGACAATGAATTTTTATATATCTCTGAAATCTATAAAGCATAAAAAGGAAGAAAGGATAAATTTGAAATATTCTCACTCAAGCAAAAGGAGAATTTTGTTTCTAAGGCATAACTGTGTGTTTTACAACAGTTTGATATATATTTAGGCATCACAAGACAATGTGAAGGGTTTTAGAGGAAAAATAACCCATGATTACAACATCTACTATAAATGACACCCAAATATTCTTTGACACTATGGATTACAATGTTGTATGTGGAAATTCGAGCATGATTGTGCCTTCCTTTTGGATCAAAGACCAAGTATATTCATATATGTATAGTCCAAAATGTTGTAACTGACATCTATTATTGTTCGAGTTCAAAGGCTATCCTAAGCTCCCTCATCATAAAGTATGAACAAGTCATAATTATTGGACACCTAATCCTCTATGGGTAGGTGTGGAAGCTGAACAATCACAAAGGAGTCCAAATGACCTTGGAATGTGGAATCCAAGGTTCACCTCATTGTATTATAAATGTACATCATATCAATGGTAATATGCAGCGAATGCTTATCTTTCTATTTGTGTGTTTTATCTTCTCATACACCATGTGTGTGTTTAACATGGTATCAGAGCTTATGATTTGTGGCCTTCTTAGTGGGTTTCTAAATCATTTATTTTGTAATATTCTTCCTCATTGAGCTTATGTGTTAGGTTTTCTGCCCTGCAACTTTGCCAAACTTAACATTTGTCTATTGTCAAGCCAAACAACATCTCGGGATGTTTTAAGCTACCTTGAATGGCGCCGATATCTGTGTTACTCTATGTTGTGGGCCCAACACCTAATCCGCTGCACCTACCACAATACCAATGAAACTCCACTGTCTCTCTGCCCAGGCGTTACTGTGAAATTCTAAACAAAGAGAAAAATTGATTGGAAATTGGGCGTTATTGTGATGGTGGGTGGTTGAGTTTCTAAAGATGATTGTGTAGCCTTGATGTTTAGAAGTTCTATACTGCTGAGTTCTCTTCCTCATTTCATCCACTCCTTACTGTCTCTCTGTGCAACATCGTCTTTGCCCTCTCAGCTTCATGAAAGCATGGCTTGGCTTTCACATTGGCTCCTCATGGTGATTTCGTTTGTCCTGCCGTATCCCAAACTTTAATTTTAATGGGTTTGTTGCCAATGGTGATCATGCGCACCCCAAAT
Source organism: Pinus albicaulis (assembly GCA_034641835.2). Lineage (NCBI taxonomy): Eukaryota > Viridiplantae > Streptophyta > Pinopsida > Pinales > Pinaceae > Pinus > Pinus albicaulis. Next base: position 246,181,116 of record CM076577.1, on the reverse strand, counting down.
TCCACCCCAATTGTCAAGTCATGCACTAGCTGGAACCTCTTGTCTGTGAATTGTAGTAATAGGCATGATTTCCAAACTCCAGTGTCTATGATGACAATGTAACTGAAAATGAAGTTGATCTATGTGATATGTGTTTCCATTAGCTCCGCTCTAATGCTATCCATATATCGAATGTTGTTCATATAGTCATGCTTTCTTCCACATAACTACACCAACAAGTTCAGAATAAATGAATAGGATTTTCCATTCTCTCCGTGGAGACATTGGTGAACCTGTGTGACAGTGGCGTCCTAAAAATTCTGATCGTCATTGCGTTCATATGATGCAGATGTTCACATTCCCTGTCCCACCGTGGAGCACTCATAATCCTATAATTTCTGTGATAACTGTTGAGCCCCAAAGATGTCCTTCTTTTCCACCACATTTCACTTCATTTCCTTTGTCCCTCATCAATTATAGGCTTAAATGATCAATAGGATTGATTAGGATTACTGTAAGAATGTATATAATGACTAACTTGTTATGTTTTTATGATTTTGTTGTTGTAGTAATTTTTGACTAGACTCGGCTACAGAACGCAATCATTCTGTAGCCGGTCACCTATTCCGCAGCTATCTTCATGTTCACGCAGGTTCCAGGTGTCACCTCAAGGAAAAACGCATATGGTCGTATTCCACATCACTCCCCCATCATTTCTTGCTCTCCATGAAGTCTGAGCTCGAGTCTACGAGTGGTTATGCATGTGGAAAAGATAAAAAATAGGAAGCATATTCCTACTAGGACAAGGACTGTACAGATGTCCTTAAGCAAAATACGAGGCTTTCACCAGAGTCCTAATTTGATTTTAATTTGGAAATACACTTATCCTTATGTTATCTCAAAGACAGTTATGTAATTTTGTTATAAGTATGGCTCGGGAGACCGAGAAACAACGAGTTAGATTTTTTTTTGTTGCTAGATCTCAGAAGACCGTAATAGTCTGTTTTAAAGTATTTTCCCTTTAATGAAAGAAGCATCGCTTTATTGCAAGAGCTGAGTTAATCTTGAGTAGATTTGCGTGCTAATCCGGTGGTAGAGGGCCCCTGCTACCTGAGAAGCTTTGTTCATATGGTTTAGATAAGTAACTTAGCCTTGTTTCATTCCTAGTTTAATCAATTTTCTGAACTTTGTGTTTTATATTCATTTGCATTGGATGCTACAGACTAGTCTTGTTCTTACGAATTATTCAAAGATATCACTAATATTGAATGAGATATAACTCTAGTATTTAGGAGTTAGTTGCATTTCTCTGAACTTTATGATTTTGTGCTCAATTACATCAGTTGTTATAGCTAGTCTTGTTCTTATGAACTCTTCCAAAATATCACTAACGCTGGATGAGACATAGCTGTGGTGTTTTAGAGCTTTGTTGTGTTTTGTTGAACTTTATGTTTTATGCTCATTTGCATTGAATGATACAACCAGACTTGTTTTTACAAACTATTCCAAAATATCACTCATATTGAACGAGATAGGGATGTAGTATTTCATAAAATTAGTTGCATTTTAGTTCAGTTGAAATACTCCAGACGTAGATGTCACTCTACTTTAATTCTGTCACTATATTTCAAGTTTGATAATGGCACTCTAGTTCAACTCTGTTCACTATATTTTAAGTTAGATTAGTGGCATTCTAGCTCAGTTCCAGTTCACTGTATTTCAAGTTAGGTTACTGGCATTCCAGTTTAGTTGTGGTCACTGTGTTTCAAGTTTGATCAATTGCATTCTAGTTCAGTGTTATCCATTGTTCTTTAAGTTGTATTAACTGCCAAAATTAGACTTCACGGCCTTCATTGTTTACAAACTACTCTTGTTCTGACTTTCTATTAATGCATCATCATATGGACAGGAATTAGTGATATCAGTTTAAGGCCTTGATTGTTCTGCAATCTTTTGCAATTTCACAAATAAGCCTTTTCCCAAAAACTATTCTAGAAAATCTCTAACTTTCGAATGAGGCTTAGTAGTGACAAGTTGAGCTGTAGAATGGATTAATCTTAGCATTACAAGTTAATTCAGAGTAGAAATATTATTGTGCTACAAATAATCTTTGCCAATTGTGTTCCAATAAACTTCTAGCCATGGATGAGATTCTTTATAATATTGTAAGATGATTGTTTACTTAGGAGAACCTCATTTTCACTAAACTTGTCCTTTTCTCAAGATATTCCAACATATTTCTAATGAATGAATTGGATGAGTTCATGTTATGAATTATTGAGTTCATGTTATGAATTATTGAGTTCATGTTGTGATTTATTTCCTTGCTATGAGTCATTATCAAGCTTTGCATTTTCTGTTCTTTAGTGCCATACATAGTTTAGAATAGGTTTTGCTCTGTTTTAGTGTAACCATCCACTTCTCTTTACCAACACTTGGTTCTTTTCCCTTTTAACACAAAACCATAAAACCAAAAACATCAGAAAAACACTAAACACAACGTAGTGAGAAACAGATACCTAGGCACATATAGTGCACCTCACTTTAGCAGTTTACTAGCCCTGGTTGACAATTTATGACATCAATTTAGGAACACTAAGTTGAGCACACATTTTGGCGCCGTTGCCGGGGAAGTGAAAACTAGGTAGTTTTGTTTCTTATCTCCCAAAAACAATGATATGCGTAGAGAAAGAGACTCAAGGGGTAGATTCATAAGAAGCAGAAACTTGATTCCTAGAACATCACTTGTTTCATCAAGACCAAGAGCCAGCACACCTTCAACTCAAACCCACATTCCATCCTTTACTGATCCTAGAATCTCAGAGGGCTTAAGATCAGATATTCCATTAGAAAGACCTTCCACTTCATCCACTGAACCTGTCTTAGAAGAAGATTCAAGGACCCCTGCTAGAGATACAAACTTTTCCACTTCCACAGAAGAATCAACTATGGCGGAAGAAGGGGGAGGAGGAGTCTTTAATGGAGAACACACACTATTTGGAGGGGGTAGAGGTAGAGGTAGAGGAGAAGGAGGTAGAGGTGCAGAAGGAGAAGGAGGCAGAGGAAGAGGTAGAAGAGAAATGGGAAGCTCTTTTGGGTTTTCTATAGTATATGAAGAAACCAATGCAACTATGAAAAATATTTCACCCTCTGTCCTTCCAAAATTTTATGGACTTAAAAATGAAGATCCTGAAACCTTCCTATTTGAATTTGAAGTCCTATGTAGAACCTATGACTACTTGCAAGATGCTCAAAAACTTAAACTATTCCCTTCAACATTGAAAGGAGCAACATTAAAATGGTTTATGAGTTTGATTAACAGTTCTATTAGGACATGGGAAGACATGAAACAAACATTCCTAGGGAGGTATTTGGATTACTGTATGCCAGTTAACCATAAGGAGGAAGTGTTTAAGATGCTACAAAAAGAAGATGAAAATATGGAAGATTTGTTGGAGAGATTTAACTATAACATCAAGAGGGAAAAAAAGGAAAACTTAGACCAAGACACCTTGAAAGCTCTCTTGTTGAAGAAAATTAGGGATGAATGGTTAGATATCCTTAACATGATGGGAAAAGGGGATATATCTCAGCTTACATTACCTGAAATAGCTGAATTATGTATCAACCTTTCAAGAGGGAAATCTAAAACTGTAAAAGGACCAAGAGACCCCGCTCTTGCAAGGGCAAGTAAGTCTGCCTCTGGGACAGTAAGTAGGGTAGAAATAGGACATATGCTTGGTGAATTCAAATTTGATATCTTAGGGAGTCTTAGTGAACAAATAGACACCCTTAAGTTACAAAAAAAGCAAAAATCTGAATCTGATGCCTTAGCAATATTTTGTCCCAAATGTAGAAAGAAACATGCCTTGAGAGAGTGCCCTTTGGATGCCAAAGTTGTGGAGACTTGTGTAATTTGTTCAGAAAAACATGAGACCAAGAGTTGTCCTTCACTTCCTGGTCTTAAAGCTGTCTTTCAAGAAGAAACTCCTACAAGCTCCACCGAATCTCTCAATTTTGTCTCCAGGAGGCCTTGGCAAGGACCTCAAACACAAGGATTCCATGATCAGATGTATAATCAACCCCCACAAAATTGGAATTCTTGGCAGCAACCTTGGCCCCAATTTCAAAATCAATCACAAAATTGGGCGCAAGGAGCACAAAATCCCTATGGAAGATACTCTCAGTATTACCAATATCCACCATCCTATCCACCATATCCACATTTCCCTCCTCAACAAAATTTTCAACAAAATCCTCAAAATCCACAACATCAAAATAAACCACTTCCATTACCATTTCCTTAGAAAAAAAATCAGTTGCCTGCCCAACCCATACCAAACCCCAACAATAAAAATCCTCAGAACACATACATGATAGAAGGCCAACAGTTTCCAACTTATTTGATCACTCCTTTAGACCTTAGTGATGTTAAACTTAGGTCTGGAAGAATACTTGAAAAGAGGAAACCTTCTGTAATCATACAAGAGCAAGACAATTATAAGGAAAATTCTCTATGGATAAATAAAAGTCTTGAAGAGAACACATCTTTCCAAGACTCAAACATTGAAAAATCAAAACAAAAAGAACCAATAATTTCAACTCCTATATTAGAGCAGCCATCAACATCCACTTCTACACCTCCCTTTCCAGAAAGATTACAAATTGATAAGGGTGTAGAAAAACAAATTATGGTGCCTAATTATGATTTCCTAGATGAGCTGAGAAATATTTGTATTAAGATCCCATTATTGCAAGCTATCAAGGAAATTCCAATCTTAGCAAAGACAATAAAGGAGTTGAGTATGAAAAAAACAAGAAAAAGAAAAAGAGAGATAAAGAAAATTCAACTGGCAGGAAAAATAGCAGATATCATGATGGGTAAGATTGCTATTCCAAAGTATCTAGACCCAGGAAATCCAGTTGTTAAAATTCACATCAATTGAATTGAGATCCAAAACACACTTATTGATTTAGGAGCAGCAATCAATATTATGAGTAGACAAATCATGGATAAACTGAAACTTCTTAATCTTCTTTTTACACCCACATTATTACAATTAGCAGACAGATCTGTGATTAAACCTGATGGGGTAATAGAAGACATTCCAGTGTCCCTAGATTCTTGGGAATATCATGTGGATTTTATGATCCTAACTCCTAAGAATAATCTAGGAGGGCATCCTATTATATTAGGAAGACCTTGGTTAGCTACAGCTGATGCTTTCATTAGTTGTAGATCCGGTGATATGTACATCTCTAATGGTAGTTCAACCAAGAAATTTACCTTGTATCCTCCAGCAAGAACAATTACAGAATTAGATGATACTCAATGGATAGAGGATGAAGAAGACTTACAACCTCTCTTCACAATTTCAGAAATTAGTGAAGATAGCCAGATTCTAAATACCTTGGAAAACTTTGAATCCTCTTCGGAATATAAACATGAACAATTTCAAGAAGAATCCAACATTGAGTTTTTATCATCAAGACAGATGTCTCTCTATTCCATGGATAAATTTGGCATCTCTACAATTGAGATATTTCCAGGCAAAACTTTAAACATAAACAAGAACCTAGAGAAATCTCAACAAGAAGAGCTAGTCAAGATCTTACAGAGACATCTTTTGCATATGCATGGGAGTATACTGATATGAAAGGGATAAGCCCCAAGACTTGCACTCATCACATCTACATAGAGGAAAATTGTAAACCAATCAGACAACCTCAGAGACGAATGAATCCAAATCTTAAGGAGATTGTTAAGGAAGAATTGCAGAAATTGTTAAATGTTAACTTCATCTATCCCATTTCAGATAGTCAGTGGGTTTCTCCTTTGGGAATTGTGCCAAAGAAAAATGGTAAATGGAGGGTATGTATTGACTACCGGGAATTAAACAAAGCTGCTCTTAAAGATCATTTTCCCCTACCTTTTATAGATCAGGTATTAGATACATTAGCTGGCAAAAAGTACTTCTCATTTTTAGATGGGTTTAGTGGTTATAATCAAATCCAAGTAGCACTTGAAGATCAAGACAAAACCACATTTACCTGTCCTTGGGGTACCTATGCTTACCGAGTATTGCCATTTGGATTATGCAATGCACCTACAACATTTCAAAGGGCAGTACTAGGAATCTTTTCAGATCTAATACATGATTGTGTAGAGGTATATATGGATGATTTCACAGTTTATGGAAACACATTTGAAGAAGCCTTAACAAAGTTGGAAAAAGTTTTAAAGAGATGTAAAGAAGAAAATTTTTCACTTAGTCATGAGAAGTGTTTTATGATGTTTACTGAAAGAATTGTTTTAGGACATCACATTTTAGGGGATGAGATTAGAGTTGATGAGTCAAAAGTTGAAGTCATCTCTAACTTATCTATTCCAAGTTGTCAAAAAGATGTTAAAAGTTTTCTAGGAGTTACAGGATATTATTGAAGGTTTATAGAAAACTTCACCAAGATAGCATCTCCACTTTTCAAATTTAACACCAAGAGCGCGAATTCGGCTGGAATCCGGTGCCCAGGTTTGCCTTTGAGACCACAGCTCAAAAATCTCTAAAACACCTATTTTAAAGAGAGAACTAGCTAGGAGATTACCTTTTCATATTTCAACGAATGCCTCAGATACAGCTCTAGGAGCAGTATTGGGACAAAAAGACCTGATTCCTTATGCCATCTACTATACCAGTAAAAATTTGACTCCTGTAGAGTTAAACTATACTGTAACTGAAAAAGAGTTTTTAGCTATTGTTCATGCCATAAACAAATTCAGACACTATATAACAGGCTGTGAAACTTTTGTTCACACTGATCATTCTACAATTAGATACTTAATGAACAAATCAATTACTAATGGCAGAGTCATAAGATGGTTATTTCTTTTACAGGAATTCAACATTACCATTCTAGATAGGCCTGGAAAACAAAACACAGTAGCTGATTTCCTATCTAGACTCCAAAATATCAAAGACAATACTCCAGTTGAAGATCAATTCCCTGATGAATATGTTAGTCATCAGTATTTTCTACTTGTTAGTGATGACTAGTTCTCGCAGCCAAGTTTTCTAGCAGCTGATCCAAAATTTGTCATATTTGCCAGCTGGGAAAACACCCATAAAACTTTTTTTGCTCTCCTACCTTTCAGTCCGCCCATAACGAGATGAAACCCCATTATCAAATCCTACCTAGCCTGAGCCATACTAGTCTGCCCACTAGCTCCAAAGAGACAATCCAAATCTGTTCAAAAAGCCTCCCCTAAGTTAGGAAGTGGCGCTTTAAGGCATTTCACCCTTGGCAACCATCAAAGAGCCAAAAACCTCCATCTGCTTTAGACCAGTCACAACAGACCTCCCACCCTAATAATAAAGTTAGTCACAGCCCTAAGTCGCGCCACTTATACACCCTTAAGTCTCAGCAATGCATAGACTATGATCTCAAGCTAATTTTAGGTGTTTTACACTGTTTATGGATTTTACAAGCACAGGAAACATGTCAGCATCTCAGAAGACAATTCTCGGCTCTACATGAGAAGACAACTGCTTCTCAATGTGATCATGAGCCTGAGAGGCATCTGCAGGCAAATAATCTCTCATCAAGCTCCTGCAACTTCATTCAGCCTGAAAAGACAGTAGAAGAAAAACAACACTGTCAAAAGGCTGATTGATCTGTCAAGGCCAAAAAGAACCTCCTTCATCTATAAGCAGAGGGTTTGAAGGTGCCTCCTTCATCTATAAGCAGAGGGCGATGGCCAATGTTTGACTTGAAGAATTGCAACTGACTGTGAGACAGATTTGTTTTTAGCAAACAATGAGACAATGACTAGGGTAAGGTGATGTTTGAAGGCATAGGTGAAAGTACTGTTGTTTGAAAGTTTGTTTGCCTATCATCATCTGTAAGAAAACCTTTTTCAAACATATTCATCAAACTCTCTACATTGATTGAGACAAAGGTTAAAGAGCATCAGACACCTTGCCAAGTGAAAGGCCTCCTTCATTCATAAGTAGATGGCTAGGGCATTGACTGTTTTCAAAGTTTGATTGATTAAAAATGCAGTGGTAAGAGAACAAGAGGGAAAGCAGGGGTACCACTGCAATCCAAGGAGGTCAAGCTTATCTCTTAAACAACTTTTCCCTCAAAAAGACAGGTTGCAGTCAAAACAAAACCAAATTGAAGAATGGTGATAAGATGAGTCATTGCACAGGTGAAAAGACATAATAGTGATTATAGTTCAAAGGACACTGGCCCCCTTACTCCTAAGAAGATGTCTTTCAGTTTACTTTCATAAGGTTGACAAAGAAAATCTGAGCCCAATTCCCCAAGAGGTACTGCAACTAGTATACAGGTTCATAAAGTACAAAAGGACTTTGACATACTCTCATATTCTGGAGAAGATTTCAAAGCAGATATAAACATGCTCATTATTAAAAGGCCAGAGGGACCTTATCAATACATTATGAGTAAAGAGAAGAGTGGTAAAAAGTTCCATTTTCAAATAGATAAAAGTGGAAGGGCCTAAGCAGATGCAGCTACATTTTGTACCCACAGTCAGAACATGAAGTTAAAAGACACCTATAAGTCAAGATTATTTTCACTGTAGGAAATTTTTCCTCCAAAGCAGCTATAGCAGACACTTTAAATTCAAAGTCAAAAGGGGTAAATCTACCTCCTTGCAGAATGTCAAAAGATGGTTCATCAAACAGTGGTGGTTGCCGAGTGGATTCTCCATGTTGGAAATGTCACCAAAGGTGTCTGCAGGGGAAGAAATCACTTTTCAAATGTATAAGGCACAAAGAACAAGGTTTGACCTTTTGGAAAGTTTTTTATAAAGTAAAGAGGTTAATTCCTATTTTCGAGCTCTTTTAATATACGCACATTCTTTGCATATAGTTAAAAACTCTTGGGTATTCAAAAGGCAAACCGAGGCTGTTTCAAAGAGAAAAATGTTTAAAAACCCTCACAATTCCAAACCAAGGGATTTTCGTGTTGTTTGCATTTCAAAAGACACAAGACCGTCGCAAACTCGTTGAGCAAAGCATCCTTTTGCAATTCACAAGGCCAGAGATAGAGTTTTCAAACCCGTTTGCAGAGTTTTGAACGTGTTTAAACCGCGCGGCGCTCCTGTGCAACCGCGTGGCGCTCCTGTGCGCATAATTTCCAAAGGGGAACAAAGGCGCACAACGCTCCTGTGCAAGCACACGACGCTCCTGTAGCCGCGGGTCACAAGGGCCCGACAGTGACCCGACAATAAAAGTTTGCGCGATGTTTTTCACTGCAAAAGTGCCGCGCACAGTTGTGATGCTTCTAACGCCTCCAAATCATTTGTAAAGGTTGCTCAAGCTCTTCAAAATGTCTTTCATCGATTTGTAGAGGTATTTTTATAAGTTTCCCTCGATTTTTCAAATTTTCTAGGTGATGTGAAAGGGTCGACAACCACAGTTTGACTTATATGTGAAAACGAGTTTTGCTGTGATAATAAGGCTAGAAGTAGAACATCAAAAGGTGGAATTTGTATTAGCATGAATAACCATTGCAAATACCCTCAAAACTGCGACGAAACAAGATTGAATCTGTCAGCCATGTGGTTTGTTTGAAACTGTAAGAAAGCTACCATGAACAGTTGGAAGGTGTGTGGATCAAATTGGTGCAAAGAACTGTAGAATTTAAAGAGGGCAGAGTTTTGTTGAAGGGGAGTATATATGGTTGAATGTTACAAGATTCTATGACCAATCAAAAGCAAAATAATCTCTGTCACTTATTAAACAGTAAAACTTGGACTGTGTGTTGATACTTGTTGAAATGACTGGGCTCATATCATTATATATTTGGTGAATTGTATACAAGGAGGGTAGTGCTCTGCTAAAAAAGAAGTTTATTGGCATTCGACTGCTGCAAGACCTTTGCTACCACCTCAGAAACATTTCAAAACTCTGTCACCTTGTCCCTTTAAGCACAGTGACTTTGGACTGTATAAAGACACTTTGGTTGACTGTGTGCATATTTTTGAGTTTATTGGTTGAGTGGCCTTAAAATGAAGCAGTACTTTGGTTGAAGGGAGCCTTGATTGTTTAAAAAACAAACTCCTACAGGCCTTTTTTAGAACCTCAGAAGCATTTCAAAGCTCTGCCACCTTTGTCCTATGGACAGTAAATTTTGACTATGTGTATACATAATCTGGTTGACTGTGTATATAGTGTGGACTTGGTTGGTTGAGTTGCATACCAAGAAGAGGGCAGGATTTTGAAATTAAGGAGTTTGTGATTTTTACCTTGGTAAAAGACACAAGAATATATTGTTGTCCTCAAAGCTTCAAAGGGCAGGGTGACCTTATCACAACACACAGCAAATTCACTTTGACTGTCTATCTTCATTTGACTGTGTTTTTCTTCTTAAAAGTCTGCCTGTTGGATTGCATATTAAGGGGAAAGGCAGCTTTCTGAAGGAGCAGGGGTTTTATATCAAAAGGGGGCATTTCGCACAAGCATCCAAAAACATTGTTTCCTTATCAACAGTGAGTTGACAGACTGAGACAGAGTTGTGTTTGAAAACACATTTCAAGAACTTTTGAGGCATCTTGGTTTTATAGAAGCGCCCGGCACGGAAAGTGAGAAAAGACACATCAGGACTTCATATTTTGGCTTATGCTTCAGAAAATGTTGCTAGGGACCCTTGAGGGTCATACACACCGATTTTGGGCAAATTTTGACATGCTTTGGTTTTTGGCATTTTTGAGTTTTTGGTCAAAACTCACGAAATTCGCCATTTCATTTTGAGGATTCGTCAAAGGAGGAGAATGGTATCATTGGATGCCATAAATTCAGGAGCACACCCTTAGCGATTTTCAGGACATTTGGAGATCATTTACTTCCCCGAAATGGTGAAAAATGCTCGCTTTTTGCACACTCTGCCCGGTCTATCAGTAGATTGTAATTTTTGGTTTTTTACACACAGGTGTAGTTTTGGAAGACTTCCAGGCATCGGATTGGGAAAATTTTAGTTGTTACAGAAATTAGACACTCATAGCTTTCCAACGAGCTATCATGAGCCTCGTTTCGACATCAGGAAGGCTGCCAAATGTTACTGGCAAGTCAGGGGACTTTTTTCTGATGTAAATTTGAAATATTTTTGTAATTTTTGAACCTCTAAAATATGCTTTTTCCAAATGTGAGTTTAGCTATTTTTGCACATGGAAAATAATGCAAAGCCAATTATTTTTCCTTTTTTAGCATTTTCTAGATATTTTATGAGATATTTTTGTGCCTTGGGCTTTGCAAAGCCTCAAGAACAAATCTAGATATTTTGATTAGGCCAATAGGATGGCAAGTTGCACAATGAGGTTTTCCTCACTTTGGCCTATTTATTCCAAAGGCTTGCAATGTAAAAGAAGGCTGAAATTGAGAAGAGAAGAAATATATGTTCATATAAGCTTTGGAAGAAATACTTGTCTTATGCTTTTGGATTGCCTCTTGGATGCTCTTGGATGAATGAAGAAGGATTGTTGTTGGATTCCATGACTTGGTAGAATGGTATAGTGTCTCTTGCTTTGTTGTTGTCTTCTAGTTTACATTCATGAATACATGTTTCTTGCTTGCTATAGATCAATAAAGAACAAATTTGAGACATGCCCATGGAGGCACCTCAAATTTCCTGTTTCTTCATAGCTTCTTTGTTTTCTTCTTCCTAAGTAACATTAAAGAATTCTTGACTACTCTTTAATATTTAGGATATTGTTGCTTGTTTCATTCATGGTTTTATACATGCTAAGTATGACTTACGGTACACCCTGCTTACCTATGGCTAGCTATAGTTCCATCCATGAAATTTCTCTTTGATTGATTAGATTATCATTTTGTTTGAACCAAGGAGGCCTAGTTTCGATCTAGCCCTTTGCCTAAAACTATGCAAATCTTGTTGTTCAAAGTGCCCAATAACTTGAAGTACCGTGTTTAGGCATTTCAGCATAGTAAGTTAAGTTGTTTGTCTTTCTTAATTGTTTTCCCCAAATTCTGATAGCCATTTCCCAAAGTTAGAGGGTCTTATACTTCTATGCATGGCTTGAATGTTTATTTCTATGTATTGATTAGCTTATAGTTACATTTTTCATGATTAATGGTTTGCCCTACCATGTTTATGTTATCTATTGAACTAGTTATGCTTGAAACTCTTTGTTGTTCACAAACTTGATGTCCATTTACTCCATTTTTCCCAAAGATCCTTTCTACCTTGAAATCAAATCGACCCTTCAACAGCCTTGTATCACCGTCTGATAGCTTTCTTGACCTTTTTGACCCCATAGCCCAGTTAATCTGACATCTTTTTACCTATCTTATATCTTTGATCAGTTTCATTTCTCACAACTTAAAAAAACCAAAACCAAAAAACTTACTTCATAACTAGCCTAAAATCAGAACACAATAAACAAACACACAGATATCCCTCACACATATAGAGAGAGCCCTCTCTAAGTCCAGGAAGGCTAGGTCCTTGGGCTCCAAAGCTTGGTTTGATGTTACACTGTCATTTGGCTTGCCAATCAGCCAAATCACGGGAACCTAACAGAATATATTTTTACAATTTCTACTCAGACTCCTTGGTTTGCTGACATTGCTAATTATTTAGTTTCGGGGAAATTTCCTTCAATAATGAATGCAAGAAACAAAAGAAAGATCATTTATGACAGTGCAAAATATTCATGGGTTGCTAATGAGTTATACAAAACAGGTCCATATTTTATCATTAGGAGATGTGTTCGGGAAGATGAGATGCCTGAGATCCTCAAGGCATGTCATGATGAACCTTGTGGCAGACACTTTGCTGATAAGAGGACAACTTATAAGATCCTTCATTTAGGATATTATTGGCCATCCATTTTTAAAGATGCTAAAGAGTATGTCAAAAGGTGTGACAATTGCCAAAGGGTAGGGAAACCTTCTCCTTCAGGTGAGATGCCATTGCAGCCTCAGGTACATATTAAACCTTTTGAAAAATGGGCTTTAGATTTTGTAGAACCTATTAGTCCTCCATCAAGGCAAAATAAATATATATTAGTTTGCACTGACTATGTTACCAAATGGGTAGAGGCCAAGCCATTACTTTCTGCTACTCGGAAGCATCTGTAGTTAATTTTCTTTTTGAGGATATTTTTACTCGTTTTGGTGTCCCAAGGGAAATTGTTACAGATCAAGGAGCTCAATTTACATCAAAGCTAGTGGAACAAATGATGGAGAGGTACAAAATCAGACACATAAAATCTACTCCCTATCATCCACAAGTAAATGGTCAAGTGGAATCTACTAATAAGGTCATTGAAGGGATCCTAACAAAGACTGTCCATTTACATAGAAGAGATTGGGTAGACAAGCTTCCTGAAGCTTTGTGGGCCTATAGAACTACATGGAGAAGCACAACAAGCCATACTCCTTATGAACTTGTTTATGGAAAACAATTTTTGTTTCCCATAGAGTTTCAGATTCAAACTTTTAAAATGGCAGTTCAGCTAGGACTTGATCTAACAGAGGCACAAAAGCACAGATTGGAGTAGATTAATGAATTGGACGAGATCAGACAAGATGCAGTTCAGAAAACAAGTATAGTCCAACAACAAAGGACTAGATGGCACGATAAGTACATCAAGGAAAAGAAGTTCAAAGAAGGTGACTGGGCTCTCTTGTTTGATTCAAAGTTCAAGGATTTTCAAGGTAAATTCCAAACACATTGGCTTGGGCCATATGAAATTATAAGAATTTTTGACAATGGAGCAATAAAAATCAGGACAATAGATGAAGAAGAGGTCACTTTTCTTGTAAATGGTCATAGATTGAAGCTGTATCATAAGCCACTTTCAAGAGAAGAATTTGTCAAGAGATTTCAGGAAAACAGTGATGTGAAGTTAATGAAGAAGAATTTTTCTTCTTCATCAACTTAGTTGAATTTTCTCAATTCAAAAGCATATAAAAAAATAAAAATAAAATAAAATAAAATAAAGTATAAACATGAAAACTAATATTTGATTAGCATGTTTATACAGAAAATATAGAGTGAAAATCAGAATCTTTCTGACACTTTAGCTTTTCAAGTTTGTTCTTTTTCTGCAAGCAGCTATCATAAAATCATAAGTGATTCACATTCCACTTATGATCCATTACACTCCATTCATTCATATCCATTTCATTTCATTCACCCATACTTCATTCATTTCATTCCATGGTCCACCTCATTTCCATCTCAGAGTTTTAAGATTGATTTCTTTCTGCAATTGAATAATACAGATCATAAGTTGCAGGTCACTTTCCATACTTCACTCCACTTCATAATTGTGATTCATTTCATTCCATTATTCACTTCACTCATACTCCATTACCCCATATTTTATTATCCATTTTTAACTCATTTCATACAACATTCCATTCATGCTTCAAACCATTCCATTCCATGTTTCAAGACTTCTACAGGTACATTCTGCAAACAGTCAGACATTCTGCAGCCAGTCAGACATTCTGCAGCCAGAGATCCTGAAGGCACTATCCAGTAATCACTTGATTTAGCAGCAAATTGATCTGCATATCCAAGACAACAAGAAAAATCAAAGGAGTTATGAGGATTGAAGATCAATGATTTTCAAAGGAGGACAAGGCATGTCAAAACCACAAAAAAAAAAATCAAAGGAAAGGCAAAGGTAAAAGTTATGAAATTATTATGGTGACAGATCATGAAAGTTTTAGCATAGTTAAGTCATGTATGATTCAAAAAGTTATTTTAATTAGTCGTGTTGATCATGCCTATTAAACCTATCATAAAAACTTTGGACAAAATCCCTTTCACTCTGCCATTCCAAATCATCATTTAAAACTTAACGATTAAGTACTGAAATGACCTAATCAGTCACGTCACTAGCCCGAAGCATTTAATGATGATTTTGAAATTTACACGAGAATTTTTTCTGCGGTCTTTTCTTCCGTGATAGCTCTCAACTCATTAATCTATGTGAATCATCCTCACCGCATTATACTCATTTCATAACCACTCCATATCATTTCTTTTCGTAGCCAATTCTTAGCCATTCCGGTCTGTAAAACAGAGGAAACATGTTTGGAGTAAAAACATCTCTTTAACAGCCATTTTCACCGTGAGCAGAGGAGCAGTAATTTGAAGGTTGAGAAAAGAAGCTATGGGTCTCATAGTAAGATCTGAGCCTGTTGGAACCGAGTACTTGGAAGGTTATCCACAAATCAGATAAATGCTACAGCAGGCTGGGTGGTTACAATTTTTGAAAAATTTAATGGTTTTCATAAAGAGGTAACCAAAACATTTGCACGGTCCTTCAATGGAGCAGAGGTTGAAATAGGAGATATTAAATTCACTATTACAGAGGCTTTCATTGCAGAAGCAACGGAATTACCCAGACAAGGAGAACGCTGGTTCAAAAATAGGGAATTTCATAATGAGGCATGGAGGCAAATACTCAAAACACCAGGTATGGATGTTTCCATTTTTAAGAAAGGTATTCCTAGCTCGACACTGAAGAATAAATGGAGGAATATGTTGCTCATTTTGCAAAAAATTATCACTTGTGAAGGAAGATTTGGTGCCCTCTATGTTTATCATATTCGGTTAATGATGCATTTTTTAGATGAAGAAATCAATTTGCCCTTTTTCCTACTTCATAGTCTGAAAAGAATGGCCTCTAATGTTCAAAAGAGGGTTCAATTTCTAGAAACCACTTTGTATCACCATGGTTTAGTCAAAATCCTAATTGAACATAATTTGACAAAAATGGGAGATAATTGGGATGAGTTTCTAGTGAGGAACCACTTTGAAGAACCCAAGGAATCTCCACCTGAAAGCAAACCTACAAGAAGAAGCAGGAGAAGGAAAATTTCTGAAGCTGTTGAAACTAAAACTGGTAAGTCTATACAAGAGGACAGTGAAGAGAAAATTTATGAGAAATTGACTGAAATTATGAAGCAGCTTAAAGAGGAAAAGATGATAAGAAGGTATGCCAAGGAGAGAGGTGAAGGACCATCTCAACCAAGACGAAGCCACAGACTTAGAGGTATATTGAAGAAAACAGGGATTAAACAAACAAGAGTCATAAACATTGAGGATGAAGAGACACCAACCGCTAAATCACCTGAGTACCAACATGAAGAGGATCTTGATAAAGGAGCTCCAGAGATAGACCCAGCACAACAACAAATTTATAATTATGTTGAGACATTAGAGAAGAGAGCCTTGGAAAGTAGAGACAGAACTCTTAGCCCACCAAAACCTGCAATTGATGTACTAAGAAGAGACAAATATGAGTTAGAAGTGCTCAATAAGCATATCAAGAATGAGAATGAAATTTTAAGAGAGTAGGTTAAGCTGAAAGGTGATATGAATACAACTTTGTCTCTACAAATGAAAAAGTTGTACAAGGCCAGTGAAAAATTGAAGAAGAAAAACAAAAAGTTAAGCAGGGCACTTACAAATTTGAGAGTCAAGTTGATCATAAGGAAGCCCAGGAGGCCATTCACTGTCAGGCAAAGCAGAAGAAGGGGCCTAGATTTCCTAGCAGAGGTCTCAGAGTACATGGATTAGTTGCACGAGGACATGCAAAAGCCTTGCAGTGGGGGTATGTTGAGCCCCAAAGATGTCCTTCTTTTCCACCACATTTCACTTCATTTCCTTTGTCCCTCATCAATTACAGGCTTAAATGATCAATAGGATTGATTAGGATTACTTTAAGAATGTATATAATGACTAACTTGTTATGTTTTTATGATTTTGTTGTTGTAGTAATTTTTTACTAGACTCAGCTACAGAACGCAGTCATTCTGTAGCCAGTCGCCTATTCCGCAGCTATCTTCATGTTCACGCAGGTTCCAGGTGTCACCTCAAGGAAAAACGCATATGGTCGTATTCCACATCACTCCCCCATCATTTCTTTCTCTCCATGAAGTCTGAGCTTGAGTCTACAGGTGGTTATGCACGTGGAAGAGATAAAAAATAGGAAGCAAATTCCTACTAGGACAAGGACTGTACAGATGTCCTTAAGAAGAATACGAGGCTTTCACCAGAGTCCTAATTTGATTTTAATTTGGAAAGACACTTATCCCTATGTTATCTCAAAGACATTTATGTAATTTTGTTATAAGTATGGCTCGGGAGACCGAGAAACAGCGAGCTAGATTTTGTTTTGTTGCTAGATCTCAGAAGACCGTAATACTCTGTTTTAAAGTATTTTCCCTTTAATGAAAGAAGCATCGCTTTATTGCAAGAGCTGAGTCAATCTTGAGTAGAATTGCGTGCTAATCCGGTGGTAGAGGGCCCCTGCTACTTGAGAAGCTTTGTTCATATGGTTTAGATAAGTAACTTAGCCTTGTTTCATTCCTAGTTTAATCAAATTTCTGAACTTTGTGTTTTATATTCATTTGCATTGGATGCTACAGACTAGTCTTGTTCTTACGAATTATTCCAAGATATCACTAATATTGAATGAGATATAACTGTAGTATTTAGGAGTTAGTTGCATTTCTCTGAACTTTATGATTTTGTGCTCAATTACATCAGTTGTTACAGCTAGTCTTGTTCTTATGAACTCTTCCAAAATATCAATATCTCTGGATGAGACATAGCTGTGGCGTTTTAGAGCTTTGTTGTGTTTTGTTGAACTTTATGTTTTATGCTCATTTGCATTGAATGATACAGCCAGAATTGTTTTTACAAACTATTCCAAAATATTACTCATATTGAACGAGATAGGGCTGTAGTATTTCATAAAATTAGTTGCATTTTAGTTCAGTTGAAATACTCCGGACGTAGATGTCACTCTAGTTTAATTCTGTCACTATATTTCAAGTTTGATAATGGAACTCTAGTTCAACTCTGTTCACTTTATTTCAAGTTAGATTAGTGGCATTCTAGCTCAGTTCCAGTTCACTGTATTTCAAGTTAGGTTATTGGCATTCCGGTTTAGTTGTGGTCACTGTGTTTCAAGTTTGATCAATTGCATTCTAGTTCAGTGTTATCCATTGTTATTTAAGTTGTATTAACTGTCAAAATTAGAATTCACGGACTTCATTGTTTACAAACTACTCTTGTTCTGACTTTCTATTAATGCATCATCATATGGAAAGGAATTCGTGATATCAGTTTAAGGACTTGATTGTTCTGCAATATTTTGCAATTTCACAAATAAGCCTTTTCCCAAAAACTATTCTAGAAAATCTCTAACTTTCGAATGAGGCTTAGTACTGACAAGTTGAGCTGCAAAATGGATTAATCTTAGCATTACAAGTTAATTCAGAGTAGAAATCTTATTGTGCTACAAATAATCTTTTCCAATTGTGTTCCAATAAACTTCTAGCCATGGATGAGATTCTTTGTAATATTGTAAGATGATTGTTTACTTAGGAGAACCTCATTTGCACTAAACTTGTCCTTTTCTGAAGATATTCAAACATATTTCTAATGAATGAATTGGATGAGTTCATGTTATGAGTTATTGAGTTCATGTTGTGATTTATTTCCTTGCTATGAGTCATTATCAAGCTTTGCATTTTCTGTTCTTTAGTGCCATACATAGTTTAGAATAGGTTCTGCTCTGTTTTAGTGTAACCATCCACTTCTCTTTACCAACACTTAGTTGTTTTCCTTTTTAACATAAAACCATAAAACCAAAAACATCAGAAAAACACTAAACACAACGTAGTGAGAAACAGATACCTAGGCACATATAGTGCACCTCACTTCAGCAGTTTACTAGCCCTGGTTGATAATTTATGACATCAATTTAGGAACACTAAGTTGAGCACACAATAACCACCAAAAATTTCATTCCTCCGCATGCTCCCATCGCCTCACCTTCCTCCTCCCTACGGGCTCGGCTCCTTCCCAACTTCCGCCGTCTCCTCGGCTCCCCACGCCGACTCTCCTACAGCTCCTCTGGCTCCCCTACAGATCCTCGGCTCCTCCATACCACCGAATCCTGCCGGCCTTCCCTTCGACTGTTTCAACTCACACAACACTGCTGGCCTCCTCTCAACACCATTGGCCCTCCATCCCTCATCTCGTCATCTCCTTCACGCAGCCTCCGTCGACCTTGCCAACTTATTTGATAGAACCAAAGTGTGTGCATGAAGGGAGGATCCATCAGAAGTGAAAAATAGCTTGCAGAGCCACAAAATCTTCATCATTTCTCACTGTAATTGCAGTGATTATGAAGATATCTTATATGTAAGGCGCAATTTTTTAATAGTATGTTGATGAAATTGAACAAGATACTCAAATGAATCTTTCCTTATTCGAACATCAGCAAACAATGTTGTTTCACAAATAACGCGCATAATATAGTTCCTTTCCATTTCATTTTCAAAGACAAAGATAAAGTAGTTCAAGCGAGCCTAAGCCACAATTCATCATTCCAAATTCAGAATTGTAGCCAGAGACACAAATGCCCATGAGCATGCCTTTGGTTGGTGAACAGCCTTAAACCATCTATGTGAGTTTGATATTCTTCCTCTTTTAGAACACTTCCTCTAGCAGAAGACTTTAGCTTCTTGCCATCTTTGGAAGAGTTTCAAGAAATGCAATAAGCATTCCAGTGTTGGTGGTCATCCTTAAACCATCATAGGTTGTAGACCTTCCTTCTTCTAGGTTGAAGGTCTCCCTCTTCAAATATGAGGGACACTTCCTCTAGTAGAAGCCCTTAGCTTCTTGCCAGTTTTGGAAGAGTTCTGGGAACTGCAATAAGCGTTGCATTCCAGTGTTGGTGGTCATCGTTAAACCACCTCTTTATGCCAACATTTTAGAGAGCTGACTCAGCCTAAGTGCTGCCATGCATACTTTGCAAATTTGTATTGCAACTCTCTTCTTGGACTCACACATACCCCTTCGGATTAAGGGGGGGAATGTTGGACACCTAATCCTCTATGGGTAGGTGTGGAAGCTGAACAATCACAAAGGAGTCCAAGTGAGCTTGGAATGTGGAATCCAAAGGTCACCTCATTGTATTATAAATGTACATCATATCAATGGTAATATGCAACTAATGCTTATCTTTCTATTTGTGTGTTTTATCTTCTCATACACCATGTGTGTGTTTAACAATAATGATGATCCTTGTCAAACCAAATATGTTTATGAATATTACGAAAGGATTGAAGCAAGTTTTTTTGGGAAAATACGAATTTCTGAGGTAATGTTATTCAACAAAAAAATGTTTTGTGACACTTCTATGAGGTATCTGATGCCTACTATAGCAACATTTTTTTGAAGATTTAAGGTATCAATGATGACACCAAGGAACAACGATACAAGTTATATCTAAAAATATATAAGGCAATTCGATTCATTTGGGAGACCATCCACTTTTGACATCCAAAAGTCCATCATCTCTATAATCAATGCAAGTTTTTGGCACTGTGATTATATACTTAAGGGATGAGGGATAAATTTATATGAAGGATATAAGTGTGTTGTGATCTGAATTTAATGGAATTATGAAAGGAACCCAAATCATATGGATCATCTCTAAGGCATGTAATTATATGAATGATGAACTTAAAGACATACAAATCAAGTCTTATATGTGACATAAAGGACTGACCCTCTCTATACCTTTGTATGCAATGAATCAAAAGTATATGATCAACTCTATGCTAAAGGACCAAAATACTAAGGTATATAAGTCCGCGAAAGGAACCAAAATCATCACTAGAAACTTAGAATCTAAGCCATATTTGTGAAACAAATTATCAAAAGTAACTATAATAATAAATCTGAAAGAATATGAAGCTCATTTCACCGACAGAAGAATGAGAAGCAATTATACCATTGATATTTATACCTGAAGGGACAATAATTACACCATGAAGACAATCTATATTGAAGTCTATAAATTATAGTTAAAAGGGACTAAAGCTCAAAGAAGTCTTTGTGGTTCATTGGTTGAAAGTTTGAAGTATCTTTGTTGAAGGAAATAAATATATGTCAACTGGAGTAATGTCAAAGAAATGATCTCTGCAAGGATGGACTGGTAAGTTCAAAATGAGGTATGTATAATTTTTATAAATATGGTGCATAATCCAATATTCTCTTAGAATATAGTAGTGCATTATGAAAGGATATGTGTAGAAATAATCGATATATGAATTTTTTCCTTACATATAAAGTTTAATTTTATGAAATCAAATAAATTATATATAGAGAATTTTCTAATGACATCTCTAGGGTTTGCATATATGTAGAAACTTTCAATTTGTAAGTTGAAAAGTCTTAAAGACTTTAGAATCTAGGGTTTTTAAACCCTAACAAAGTTTGAGTTAGGAAACCCTAGGAACAAAAACCTATAACTAATAATTTACGTTGTTAAAAGAAACCTAGCTCTTGAGAATGACAGGAATGCCATCATGTTGATGTGAGGATAAGGTTAATAAAAATCCAAGATTAAGAGGGAGTTGACCTTCTTAAAAAAGATAAGTACTCTACATCTCCTTGATTACTGCTATTGCTATTATCTTTGCACTCTTCCTTTTGTCCTTTCATAGTCTTCTAACAAAGGTTGTAGGTCAAAATAAGAATTATCTAATATTGACTAACAATGAGAATCAGAAGAATGTGGCAATGCATGAAGGGAGGAAGAAAAATTTGATAAAATGTTCACCTACCTTAGTTGGAAAGAGGGAGCTCTAATTGGTTCGATTCAGGAACATATTGACAGTACTAATGTTGATAGAGATACTATTGATGTTTGGGAGCTAATATGATTTCTTGAAGAAAGTGAAGATAAACAATGAGGAGGTAATATCGATTTCAAATAGAGCTACAGGAAGCTATTGACTTGAAGGATCTTACAATTTTAAATTTGGAGCTATAATATCTTTGATGGATACAATATTAATTGAAGTTTGACAAAAAATCTAGACAAGCTTGTGATAAAAAAGAGAAGATGACTGATCTAGGCATATATCTCATAGAAAGAATATAAATAGTTACGATATCGTTGTATCGACAAATGATTAGTGATCCAGGAACACATTTATTGGGTTGAAAATACTGATGAGATTACTATTTATTGGAAGTTGATATAATTTCTTAGAAGAGCATGAAAGAAAAACCCCATTACATAGAAAGAATATATGAAGGCTTTTGCGATCAACTATGAAGAAGTTTGGCTCCATAATATGTTTGGTGAACTACTTGATGACATTTTGGATTCAAATCTAGATTAATATTATTAAATAACCAGGAAGGTCGAAGCTTGTTATGATGTGATGCAGACAGGAGCCAAGAAGCTACAACAAGATATCCACAAAAAACAAGTAATCGATGCATTAATCAATATTTTTGACCAGCTTAGGCTTGTGGTTATTTCTCCCTGTTCAGAGGGATTAAGGATCTCCTCCCTGGTTGAGAGGGAGTGAGGATGGACATCGTATTCTCCATGTTTCATGCACTATGGTCAGGACTAACAATAGTAAGCCTAGTGAACCCACTTGTAGGTAGAATAGTGGATTGGATAAGCATCTAGGAATGATATTCTTTTAGGATTTGTATCCAATATAAGAATAATCCCGAGGGTTGATATTATTTGAGGATGCATATCCAAGATAAGAATAGTCCTGTGAGGACATACGTGGAGAACATCCGAATGGGGTATGTTCTCAAAGAGGCGGTGGTGTCCAAATTTATGCCTCCCAACATTGTGCTTTGATCTAGTGGAGAGATAGAGCTTATTAGTCAAGGCCTTGCTATTTTTTTGACAATGCTGATTATGTTGATGCTTATCAATCCAAAACCTTCTTATGAGAATATTTCAATTTGAGACTATCCTGTTGTGTCATTATGAATACATCCCTAGTTAAGAGGGAGTGTTGGAAATGTAACTAGTATTGATCTTCATAATCTAATACAAATGTATCTAGTGGTACCTGCATCTTTCAGCAAGTGTGATTTTAGGCCTACCTATGAATGATTTATGTATGGAAGGTGGAAAAAAAAAGTTTCTATCTATGGGAAGTTGGTGCAAGGCTATAAGAAGTGTGGGGCATAGGTGAGATAAGTCTTTAGGTTGGTGAAGCACGTGGGTACCCGATTTGTTCCAGTCGATCCCAAAAACTTTGGTAAATGCGGCGCTTTGTACTTATATATTATTACTATTTCATTTTTAGTCAAAGAATGTTGTTCATGCTTATAGGTTTTTTTGAGTCAGAAGAGAATTTATTATGAGACAAATCTATTTAATTGAGTCAAAGTCCCATTTGGACTTCTTGTAAGAAAAGAAAAATTATTGTTATTTGAGTAAAAAGAGTCAATTTTTCCTCCACAAGACCAAGTCGGCCCTCCTTGGACAAGTCGGCCTAAAGAGGCATCTATTCAACCTCATGGACTTGTATAAATACAAGGAATTTCGACCTCATTCAATGTAACATCCATCACTTTGATTTCCATGAAAGAAGAAGAAGAAAAAATAGTGAAAGTCAAAGGAGAGAGGAATTCTTGTTTTTCCCCTAGTTTCTATTCACACATGTGAGCTTCCTGAGGTAAATTATGTGCTACTGCAGGCCTGAAATTTTAAGGGCCAAAATTTCAGGAGATGACCATATTTCAAAGTTTTGACCAACGTTGAATTTTGTTTCCTATGACTTGTTGGAGATGACTTGGAGGAGGGTTGACTTGGTTCTTTGTGGTATTCTTGGTATTGGGTATTGGATATCTCACTTTGATCTGATTCTATAAGAAAATTATTTCATGGGTTTTCCCCCTTGTGGGGATTTTCCCTGGCTTGGAGCCTAATTTGTGGTGTTATCTATCTCTTTGTGATCCTTTTTTTATGAACATAATAAGTAATAAGAAAGCATATAACATTCACAAGTAATTATAAAGTTAAGAGAACTCAACCCTAATACACTAGCATCTTGGTTTATCAACAAGGATGAGAAGGGGGGATTATGAGATAAATATAGGAAAATGATGGGTCCATAAGAGTAAAGAAGGACAAGAACAAATAAATTAGCAATAAAAGATGAGATTATGGAGCTATTCAATCAAGAAAAGAAATAATAGAGAGAAAAAGGAAGGAAGGAAGAAAGATTACAATTGAGGGATGAGACGATGTTCTAAGGAGATCTAGAAATGAAGGGAGGGAAGAAACAAGAGAAGATATAATTTGAAAATAAATGGTGCTAGAAGGGAAAATAAAATAAGAGGAGAATCCATCAAAGAGACACAATGTGGAGGGAAAGGTGTATGGAAAGGACGTTGAAAACAATACAAATAGAAGTGTAGGTAAAGATGTTGAAGCTCAATGGAAATTATGAGATTTGATAGAGTCAAGAGTATGAAGAAGAAAATAGTAGTGATTGTGAGATAAGAAGCAGTGAGGAAGAAGATCCTATGGAGAATGAATGGATATTGGCAGTGATATGAATATTCAAGTGTTTAAATTTGGAAGGCTCTTTTTGGATTCATTGAAGACCACTCCCCATGCATATTTTCATAGAAGGAGAAACTGAAATAGATCCAAAAGTTATGAGTTCATAAAAGGAGAACATTTTAAGATACCATAAGTTAAGATGCTAGTAGAAGGAGACAATTCAAGAAATCACGGGATTAATAAAGTGTTGTAGTTGCTACAACCCCCCTCCAAAATGTTGCCTACGCTTCAATTTTGGAGCCTACTTTTGATCATAATAATTGTTGTTTTAACTAGCGTCGAGTGTTCTTATTAGTGTCACATTGACATATTCTTTCATGTTAGGCTTGTGATGTCTTAACTGTGTTTTCATGATGACAAACAGGTCTTGTTGACAACAATTTCACAATTTTTGAGACTGACAAAACACTCCTGAAACATAAGCTAAGTCTTGTTCTGATTAAACATCGATTGCATGCCTTGTCTTAAGAATTTGTGCAATCCTCTGTCACGAGGAACTGCACAACTCCTTGTGAGATTGAACTGCGCAATCCTTGAGGTATGAAACTTTTGTGAAGGCAAATTTTTTAATCATCTTGTGAGATAAAACTGCGCAACTCATTGTGAAACATAACTACATAGTCCCTTGACATAATGAACTACACAACCCCTTCAACTAGTGAACTACGTAGTCCCCAAGATTAGTCAAATATGAACTACTAGAAAATAGGATGTGTGCATGTCCATTTAGCAATGTGGCACAAGTTTCCAAGTTTGATCTGAAGACAAGTGTCAGTCCCTCCTTGATTTTAGGCATGCATGTCAGAAACCCTAAACCTAATCTTGTGAGTGATAATATATATAAGAGAGGTTCATTGAGCTCATTCTCACACTCACCTTTGGAGATCTAGCCATTATCATGAGTTCAAGGAGCTTTAGATTCCATTTGCGTTGCTTTTTTCAGGTAAGTTTCTCAAGTGTCACTTTTTGTTGTTTTTTTTGTCTCCTTTTTGTTTACATGTGTCATTTTTCTTGATTCTTCTTGTATAAATTGGCGTTTCTGTTATTATTAACTTGCGCAAGTGTCATTTTAGTCTTTTGAGCTTCATATCAAGTGTCGCATTGCATTTCTTGTCTTTTTGCCTACCAACAATTATTGATGTTGGGTGTACTTATGCATGCATATCTTTCTCCTTTCACTATTTTGTTTGCTCGATGTTAGTGACTGATTTGAATGTTTATTAGGTTGATCTACACCCTTCCCTTCTTCAGGCACATATCCAAAGTCTACCCCTATTCCAAAAGAAACTACACAATCCTTGAATCTTTCTTCCTTCCTGAACAGCACATTGTGCAATCTTTCTCAACATAGGTCCTTCCTTTCCAGCTACAACTGTGTAGTGTGTAATCACTAGCCTCTCCCAACTGCGCACTGCACAATCACAAGAAGCAGTGGCGCATGTATGTTAGTTAAAATTCCGTATTGTGTAATCCAGGACTCCTCTCCCAGCAAAAACTGTGTATTATGCAGATCCAGTGCACAACCGACTCCCTTGCAATCAAGAATCTATGCAATCTTCCTCGATAGTTGCGCAATGTGAATTTATAGTGCGTAATCTACCTCCATGATGCCCAACATTGTGCAATCCTTTCCCTAGGTGATTTTTTTCTACTTAAAAGTTTATTGTTGAAATTATCTCATTTAAACTAACTTAATATCACCACAAGTGCATATTTTGTAGTAGGTATTGCAGATCTTGAACACCTCAGTCTTTCATCATAAGGTAGCACCATGCCTCCCAAGAAATCCCCATCAAAGGAGGTCATACAGAGCAATACTGAAGAGGCCAATGAAAATAGTGTGATAGGAGTCCCTATCTTGTTAGACACACAAGGCTATATCGAAAAGGATTCTACTGTCAAATGTATCACCATCAAAGATGCATTCACCTCAATAGAGTTTGCAGAAGATATGGAGGACAGGGAAGTCTATGTGAACATACAGTGATCAGGGTTCCATAAGGTGGCCTGCAAATATCCAGTACTACCATGTGCAGATGTTAACAAGTAGATATTGCAGGGTCTAGAGACCAGGAGCATGGCATTAAACAATATCAGTGGGAAATAATTTGCCTCCTATCAACCACATTAAAATTCACTTGATTTACAACTTTACCTAGCCCAAGAAACACTTAGACTGTCAATTCTATATAGCTTGGAGTTATCTAAATACCGAAGAAGTGATTAATTCATGGTGGAGATATTTAATTGGTTGCATCTAGTGTCTCAATAGTTGACAATTAATTTGAATAAGGCGAAAAACCCACCTAAAGGAAAACTACCACAAATTTACATGTCTATGTATTTACTTGATGGAAGATGTGCTTGCCATGAATTCACTACTCTAAGATGGAATTGGACCCCAAAGCTGCTCTTTGTTCATGTATATTGAAAACTGTTGTCAGAGTACAATTACAAGGGAATGCATAAACTCGCTGAGAATTTCTTCAAGTTTTTGTATCATATGATCTTTGAAGAAGAAGCTCCTTGCATGTCCCATGAGGAAATGAAGATAGTGGGAGAAGTAGCAGATTAGTTTGCCTCACCTGATAACACATGTCTCAGAGTATTCAACTCTCAAAAACCTCCACATCTTTTTCTGATATATGTGATAGATAAGGTGGTCATGAAGGAGGTTTCCTATCACCTTAGCACATGTATTTCTCAGTGGTTGTAGTAGAAGAAGGAATCTTGGCCTTCCTTACCTTTATAGGTGGGATCCTATGAGCTTAATATTTTCAAGGTCGTAGAGGTAGAAGTAGAACAACTTGAAAGCTTTTATTTCAATAAGATGAGCTTTCACATGTATGATCCCAGAGGAGTATGCAAAAGACACTAAACTAAGTTGCATTTTTCCTGGGCCTATCGGTGTTATTTTAAATTGTAGGAAGAGAAGATAAATAATTTCTTTAATTCTTCCCTGCCACATGCTCCAGGCAAAGAGGCAAGCCCTTCCAGTATAGTACCTGAGCAAAGTGTTACCTAGGAATGAAAGAAACATGAAGAGGAGAAGAAGCATGAGGAGGAATGAAAGCAATAGGAATAACGAGTACAGAATGAAGAGAAATGAAATAAACAAAGAGAAGATATGAAAACACATGAATAATTGAGAAAGAAGGAAGAAGAAGAAAGACATAAAAAAATTGAGGAAGAACAACATAAATAGTTGGAAGATGAAGAAAGTAGGAAAAAGTAGGATGAAGATTTTACACGAGAAATTGAGGAGCACATATAGGCCCAATACATGGAGGTTGAGAAGGATGAGGAGACTCAAGAGGCCAACATTGTGCCCATTGCAGAAAAAGTCAACAATCAACCTTCACCTCCTCTTATAGGTGGCCACATACCATTCAACGAGATGGGAATATCTCCTCTATATGAAGATATGGTCATGGATATTTCCAACCTTACCTTTGATCAACTAAAGAGAAAAATTATAAAGGAAAGGTGGAAGTATTTTCACAATGATCCTATTCATTTTGCTTCCATTCATAAAAAGAGGGTGATTGTGACCGATACGAGGAGAAATATGAAAATAGCTGGAGAAAAAAATTTGGCCTTTGGAACAACTACAAAATTGAATACATATTTATTGATGGAGGAGAATAAGCAATTGGAAAAGGATCTAGTTGCTACAAAACAACATATTTATCATCTCAAAGTCGAGAACCAAAGACTGCCTTCCGCTGATTCTCACTAGAAGGAGCTACGATCAACGATATATGATGAAATCTAATCATTTGGAGGCACCTTGAGATAATTGTATGAAGATATGGCCACTTTGCATAAGGCGGTGGTGCCCTTGCATGGCATGCAAAAGAGATTGCGGGAGAATGTGAAAGTTTTGAGGGTGATTCATGAAATCATCAACATGATCCAAGAATGGGGCACTAATGATGGGAATGCACCATTATAGTTGGTTAGGAATACAATACAGGAAGAGAAATTGGATAAGGATGAGGTTATAATAATTTTACAGAGTAACAAGTAGCTTGGTACATATGTTGCCAACATTATAACCACCTATGCAAGGTTGTATCATAGTATGGAATCCTTTGTCAAAGGACACAAGATTCCTTCTGTTGGATCATTTGCAGAGACAAAGGACATAAATTTTATCACACAATAAATCCAAGAATACTTGAATAACGTGAAGCAAGTCATTACTAAAGAGTATTTGGAGATTACAAGGCAGAATATGCAACTATATATAGCCGAACCTTCCAAGGAAAACATGAAGTTATTTTTATTATGGAATGAAGCTGAATATGGTTCCAAAACTATCTATCTAGATGCTATAGAGGCAAGAGTGGATGATATAAGCTATATCTTCTATCCAAGTTTGAGGACATAACAACATAGTATAAATCTTGGTACCAATATGTTACAACATAGTTACAAGTGGAAGTTACCGAAGAAGAGTTTCCTCAAACTCAAGCATAATGTATATAGCTTTTTCTTATAAGGATCTAGCCCATTTTTGTCTTGAGTGGGGAATTTTGTCTTATTGTATTTATAAAATAATAAAAATGTAAAGGGAAGTGGAAGTCCAAGAGTCAAATGTGGAATATGAAGAGTCATTAATTAGAATAAAGACAAAAGAATTCCAAGAGTCATGAGGGAAACCCAAAAGTCACAAGGGGAGATGAATATTCATCCCATTTATTATAAATAAGCCCTCATAACCAAAATAAAGGACTTGTCAAGTGAGATTTGTAGCCCTGGCTTCTCTATTCTAGCATAGGAGTGAGTATCATTCTTTTTAGAAGCAAGTAGAAACTTCATGTTCCACTATTAGGGGTAGTGTCATATCATTGTATTGTATACTTGAAACTTTCACTTAATGATCAGAAGCTCTAAGAGCCAACACACCTTCATGCATGTATCATGGATGTTGTAAGACTATTCTTTAAATGTTTATAATATATATTATTTCGTTCATGCTATGTAAATGAACTATTTTGTTAACTTAGTATGTTTTTTGTTGGACGTGTGTTTTAATTTACTTTCATGATCGTTGTTACCTTGTGAACTATTATGCAGGCTAAATAATGATTCTTTATATGTTCATGTGTCTCTTCTAGGATAGTATTATTAATTTTCTTTCAGAGGCTCACTCTTTTCCCTTTGCGTGAAAGAACCTCTTATGCATTACAACTGATATTACACAAAGTTTTCTTACTTGTTGTCACCAAAGGTATGTGTATGTATTCTTATGTATTTATTGTAGCCAAGGCCCATTTTTGATACCATTGTTATGGAAATTGGCCATGTTTCTGGTTGGGGCTCCTACTCCAAAAGGTGTGAGGTATAATTGGGACTTCATATCGGGGATATCCCCCCGGTTGAAGAAATTCCAACACCATCAACATAAATTTTTGCAAGTAGGACCCCACGTATTGGGTGGATAACAAACTATAATACCAAAAGTAAGTTATAATATGGCGATGTAGAATTTTACTCTTATAATTACAATATTCCATGAGACTAGGAGACATGATGCAAAGCAACAATGATCCACATATGAAGAAATTTGAGCAGTGAATCAGATTGTGGATGTAGCAAAAAAGATAAAAAAATTCAAAACTTCCTTTAGAGATAGAGTTATGACATGGTATATGAAGCATAAGGTGACTAATCTAGCAGGATATACCAGATGTTGAAAATGACACCAAGAAAGGATTCTAATTTTATTTTACCTTGAATTAAATTAGAATAAAATTGTAATTCCACATCACATGACAACTTGCATGAGTTAACTAAGTTGGGATGTCTTAGTTGGTTCAATTAATTCGAGTTGAGGGTCAAAGTAGAGGCATGTAGAGTGTCTCCTACGTTATAGGATCCTTGGTTGAGTTTAATTTGAGTTGTAATTAATTAACTCAAATTATCTGAGTTAAATTCAATTAAACTAGTTCTAAATGATGGAGGAAATAGCAGGAGGTTAGATAGTGGAGTGTTGCTTCATGTGTTCAATCAATTAACTGATAATTCACTCATAAATAACTCATGCATGTCAGTTCTGAGAAAGACCCAGTTGAGATTGGAGTTCAAGGGCAGTGTAATATCAGTTGGATAATTATCCAAATTGTACAGGTGGTGCATGTAGTCAGAGGAAGGCCCCTATTGTGTAACATGGATTGGGAATTTCCCTAATTAATAGGGCCTAATTACCCAAGGAAACTGCGCAAGGAAATAGGGACTTGGGAAAGCCAAAAAATTGGTTAAGTATTGAACCAGGCTTGTCTAGGAATCATTGAGACAAATAGAGATAGTGCATAGGTGTCTCAGCTTGGAGAAAAGTATTGTAATATTCTCATATTCTTTGGCTTATGAAATATACAGATAGTGGGGTTTTTAGCTGAGGCTTTCCCCAAATAAATATTTGTGTTGTGCAATTGAAATTCTTTCTCTTTCATGTTTTGTGATTTTAAGATTTAAATTGGTTTCCGAAATTGGTAGAGTATATTCAAGTATAATATTTTAGCATATTATAATTATAAATTGAATATACATGGATTTTCTACATGGTATTGGATCAATAATTACTCTAGAAGAGAAGAATACGAGTTTTTATGTGCAGGTGAATTGAATTTGCAGATATACTCTTTAGGGCTAGCAACAGGATCATGATGTCTTTCTCTAGATTGATATTTGAATATGCCCTTGAGGGTAGTTCAAATTACATAGTTGGAGAGAAATGATGGAAGAAATGTTGGAAGATAACGTGTTGAACGAATTCATAGACAGTGATATATCTAAGCCTATAGCAATAGATGCTCAAGATCTGGTGGCATGGAAGAAGAACATAGCAAAGGCAAGAATAATTTCTATTGGAAGGTGTTCGAGATCATATTGTCTCAAACCTCCATGGAAAGGAAAATTCACATGTTATGTGGAAGGCCTTAATAGATATATATTTTTAGAACAATAACGACCATATGAAGCTGGCGCTGAAGGACAAGCTCATAAAAATCAAGATGGAGAAGGGCGACACAATACCAAAATACTTGACAAAGTTCACTCAATGTCGGGATGAGATTGGAAGTGTTGGTGTTATAATTTTCGAGGATGATCTGGTGAGCCTAACAATTTTAGGCTTTCCCAATATTTGGCACAACTACCAGGATTCCGTGAATGGGAGGGAGAAGCCACTAGAGTGGGAGCATTTGTGGTCCGACTTGGTGCATGAAGAGGTTCGACGGAACACCAAAGATATATCCTCATCAAAGCATGATGATGAGGAGAATTGTGCCTTAGATGGAAAGACAAATAAAGGAAAAGGGAAGACATCCCATTCCAATTCAGATTCTGGTTAGGAAGGTACGAAGAAGGACTTGTCAAAGTTTAATTTTTTTTACTGTCACGAGTTGGGACACTATGCCATGAAGTGTTTGCACAAGAAGTTCGACAAGAAGCCATCAGGAGGAGCAGAAAGTGAAGCACTTGCTGCATAATTCAAGTTGGATTTCACTCTCATTGCATGCATGGGGTCACCGATGATGGGTTTAGTGTGGTACCTGGATAGTGGAGCCTCATTCCATATGACCGACAACAAAGATTTCCTTAGTGACTTGGAGGAGAAGAATCTCAGAATGCACATCGAGATGGGAGATGATGGGAGGTATAGCATGGACGAAATTGGTACTGTTTCCTTTCAAAGGGAGTTTGGTTTTCCTTTCAGATTAAAAGATGTCATGTATGTTCCTGTTTTGAAGAATAACTTAGTTTTAGTTGCTATGTTTGAAGACTGTGGCTATGATGTGATATTTAGCAAAGGAAAGGCATTCGTTCATCACATAGCCACGGGACAAGTGAAGAAGATCGAGGTTCGAGTAAAGAACCTCTACAAATTTGATGTAGAATAGTGTGTTGCCTTGAGCATGAAAGAAGAGAAGGTTGAGAAACGAGACATCAGTGGGTTATGTCATATAATATTGGGCCATCTACACCATGGAGCTTTGAAGATCATGCAACAAATTTCTACAAGACTTCCTAAGGGTGCACTAGAGCAGCATGATACATGCAAATGGTGTACATTGGGGAAGTATACAAAAGCCATATTTATGATAAGGATAGTTGAGTGAAATAGATCCTTGAAAGAGTTCACTCAGATGTGTGTGGACCATTCTCGATAGCATCCATGGCCAAGCACAAGTACTATGTGATTTTTGTAGATAATTTTTCACGCAAGTGTTGGATTTTCTTTATGCAGAAGAAAGATCAGGTGTTCTCAAAATTTTATGACTTTAATAAGGTGAAGGCTCCTAGGAACGAAAATGGTAGAGAATATGTGTTGAATGAATTCAAGAGCTTCTATGCTTCAAAAGGAATTGGATAAGAGTTGATAGTACCTCATAACCAAAAACAAAATGGGGTTGCAGAAAGAAATAACATAATTATTGTGGGAGCTTCACAAGCGATGTTACATGATCAGGGCCTGTCATTGCAGTTGTGGACAGAAGGATGCAACACAACTATGCATGTGCAGAACATAAGTCCTCATTAGACCCTCGGGTTGAGTACACCAGAAAAAGCCTTTTCGGGTAAGAAGTTAAATGTGGCACACTTTAAAATTTTTGGTTCATCAGTTTATTGTCATGTTACCAAAGATGCATGGAAAAAGATAGAACCAACAGCTGAGTTTGGAATATTTGTGGGGTACACTAATACACCTCACAACTATCGGGTGTACCTGCCATCTCACAGGATGACAGTGGTTCATAGAGATGTGAAATTTTATGAAGGAAAGGCCATGCAAATTTCCCTTGAGAGGAAGCTTCAAATGCATGCGGTTGAGGAGATATTAGCTCCAAAAGAAGATCGTCAAGATGTGGACAACCATAAGAATAGGAGCAGAGAGTGGAATCATCCGCTCATTTAGAGACATCTAAAGACAGAAGGAAGTGCACCAGAGAGGCTGAAAGGTTGACAAATTATGCTAGAGAGAATGTGGGAGCACCCATATCACAACACAGGTAGAGAAGGTCCCCAAATAGATACACATGCTACATAAATCTTATGAGCGAGAGTGTAGAGACCAGACCATCCTCATGCGAGTAAGAAGTGCAACAACTAGTATGGGTTGATGCCATGATTGAGGAGTATGACTCCATTATTAGAAAAAATGCATGGGAAGTTGTCCCAAGGGCGGAGGAAAAGTCAGCTGTAGGATCCAGGTGGATCTACAAGGTGAAGCAAGCAACATATGGGAGTGCGGAGAAACACAAGGCTAGATTTGTGGCCAAGGGGTTCTCTCAGGTAGAGGGAGTAGATTATGAGGATAAATTTTCTCCAATATCAAGGTAAACTTCAATCATATCTATCCTTGCACTTTCAGCGCAGATGGGATTGAAAACATATCGGATGGATGTAAAGACAACATTCCTCAACGGGGTGATTAAGAAAGAGGTGTACATAGAGTGCCCAAAAGGATTTGATATCTTTTATAGAGAGTCTCATGTGTGCAGAATCAAGCGAGCTCTATATGGATCGAAACAACACCCCATGCTTGGTACACTAGGATCGACAATTATTTAACCATTTTATGATTCTATTATGAAACCAGCTCCCAAAATAAAGAAAAGAGAGATCAACGCCTTAGAAATCAACCACTTCAAGGGGGAAACCTCCTTTACATTACATAAATGAATAATTCTTGGATGACACAAATGAAAAAACCTCATTTCTATATATAGGAGTCCATGGGGTCACAATATAATCCTAACGACCTAACAATAATAATGTAAGGGCACAATAATAACGATATGGGGACTACAGGGGTACAATAATAACAATAAGGGGGATACACTAACAAAAATAAGGGACTACACTAGTAATATAGGGCCCTAACATGCCCCTCTTGTTCAAAAAATTGTTGTCCTCAACGCTTGAGTAGTTATGGATGATTTTGTATAAAATTCTCATCCTCCCATGTGGAATCTTCAATGGGTAAGTTCTTCCACTTGATGAGATACTCTTGAATTGATCGATTTCATAGCTATCGAGTTATCATTTCCATGATAGCTTCAGGTTCCAATATGATCCTCATCAAGTTTTGGCAATATTGTTTGAACCAGAAGGTTTTCACCTATAACCTTCTTTAAGCATGAAACATGGAAAACTGGGTGCACTCGGGAAGATGCAGGAAGCTCCAATTTTTATGCCATAGTACCAATTTTTTGCAACACTTTTTAAGGACCATAGTACTTTGGCGATAATTTATTATCCTTATTAGCTTGTTTGAGGGACATTTGTTTGTATGGATGTAGCTGTAAAAATACCCAGTCAACTACATCAAAACTTCTCTTACTGCGATGTTCATATGCCTATTGTTTCATTCGATTCTGTTCCAAATTTAGGTTATCCTTTAAGAGTTGGAGAACTTGTTGTTGATGCTTGATGTAATCTTCCACTGCTTTAATATTAGAATTTTCTCTTAAATATGATGTGATGGATGGTGGATGATATCCATAAAGTGCCATAAATGGGGTCATTTTTGCTGCAGTGTGGAAGGAAGTCTTATACCACCATTCAACCATAGGTAACCAATTGACCCATTGTGTTTGTTTATTAGATACAAAGCAAAAAAGATATCCTTCCAAACATTTGTTCACTATCTCATTTTTCCCATCAGATTAATGATGATAAGATGAGCTATGAGCTAGTTATGTACCCAAACAAGAAAATAATTTCGCCCAAAAATTTCTAGTGAAAATGGGATCTTTATCACTTACAATAATCTTTGGGTTTCCATGTAGCTTTTGAATTGTTTCCATCAATGTAGAAGCAACTGTAACTCACTTTAAATGGATGAGATAATACAAAAAAGTGTGCATACTTGGTAAAGCTATCAACTACCACCATGATGACACTCTTTCCTTCGGACTTAGGTAAACCTATGATAAAATCCATTGAAACCTCCTCCCAACGTTGATTTGGAATGGATAAAGGGTGTAGCAGACCCGGGGTCTTAATTGTCTCAACTTTATTTTGTTGGAAAACTAAACATTTCGCCACAAAATTTTGAATATCAGATTTAAGGCCATCCCAAAAAATTCTTTCTTCACCCTAAGGTAAGTTTTTAAAAATCCTGAGTGTTCTCCTAAGGGAGAGGTGTGCAATTCCAAAATAATATTTTGTTTTAATTGGGAATTATTACAAAGATATAAGCGATCTTTGTACCATAAGGAATCATTTTTCGAACTAAATGTATCAAATGTACTGGGATCTTGCAACAACTTTTGAATGAGTTTCCATACCTCTTCACCATTCTTCAATTCCTCCCTTGCTTTGGTTATCCAATCTGGTTGGATAATAGAAATGACACAAAGAAATGCTTCCACATCGTCATCCTTTCTTGAAAGTGCATCTTCAACAACAATTAGCTTCCATTTTTTGTAGATGATTTGAAATTCATAGCCCAAATCCTTTGTGACCAATTTTTGCTACTCTTCTGAAGATATTCTTTGTTCCTAAAAGTATTTAAGACTATCATGATCAGTTTTTACCTTGAAGTGTCTTCCCATTAGATAAGGTCACTATTTCTTTAGTGCATGTACTATTGCCAACATTTCCTTCTCATAAATAGCTTTCTGTAAATACTTTCCTTTGATTGGATGACTTTCAAAAGCAACGGGCCTTCCTTCTTTCACTAAAACAACACCAATTCCATTTCCTTAGGCATCACATTCCACAATAAAGGTTTTTGTGAAGTTTGGCATAGCTAAGACCGGTGCTTGGCACATTGCCTCTTTAAGATGTTCAAAGGCCTTAGTTGCTTTAGGATTCCATGAAAATGCATCTTTCTTCAATAATGTTGTTAGAGGTGCTGCTTTTCTCCCATAATTCTTAACAAACTTGTGATAATACCCTTTTAACCCAAGAAATCCTTGCAACTACTTTATGGTTGTGGGGACTTTCCATTCCTTAATGGCTTTAATTTTGTTCGGGTCTACCTTAACACCCTCCTGAGATACAATATGACCCAAATAAGAAACGTTTGGAGGTTTTTGCATATAATTGTTTCTCCTCCAATAGTTTGAGCACCCTATCAACATATTGAACATGATCCTTCCAAGACCTGTTGTGGATTAATATATCATCCAAAAATATTAAATTTTTTTTCTAAGGAAGGGTTTGAAAATGGAATTCATCAACCATTGAAATGTAGAAGGTGCATTCGTAAGGCCAAAATGTATGACCACAAATTAATAATGACCCTCATGAGTTCAAAATGCTGTTTTCGAATTGTCTTCAGTCTTCATTCTAATTTGATGATATCCTGAACAAAGATCTAAATTGGTGAAATAAAATGCTCCATGTAATTCATCTAATAATTCATCAATCACAGGAATGGGAAATTTACCTTTAATAGTGAGCTTATTGAGCTACCTATAATCTGGACCCATGCACCATGATCCATCCTTCTTGTGCACCAAAACTGTTGGAGCAGATAAAGAATTTTGACTAGGTTGAATTATACCAACCTCTAGCATTTCTACAATCATACGTTAAATTTCGCTCTTTTGGGCATAAGGATATCTGTAAGGCTTGATGTTTGGAGGAACACTTTCTGGAATCAAATGAATAACATGATCATGATCATGAATAGGTGGGAGTCCTTTGGGAGTTTCAAATACCTTCGAATGGTCGTCCAAGAATTTTTGGAGGAGAAATAGATGATTTTGATGTTGGAACTTCTAATGAGAATAATTGTGCAATGATGCCTTGTTTTTATTTCTTAAAAAGCTTTGTCATGACGTTAGAGCTTTGTAGGTTTTAACCCTGTACAAAAATTATCTACAAACGAATCTTAAAAACAGAAAATAAACAATAGCGAGAGCATAAAACATAAAACAGATAAGCACAAAGATTTTCCCCTGGATCCCAAATCCGGATGACCAGCTTGATTTTTCATTATATTCCTTTCAGTGTTACAACACATATATATACATGTTGAAGCATACATAAACCCCAATCCATTAACCCCAGATTAGAACATAACCGTAGTTCCCTTGATCATATCTACAAAATACCAGGGGTCGAAAACCATAAAGCCGCAAAACCATGTGCAAACCCATGCACAAAACCATGGGCTGGTCCCCGCCCACCAGAAAATAAGGTCCAAATTTTTTTTCCTGGGGTGCTGCCCCAGACCCCGATAGGGGGGCCCTACTGCGCCCAACGCAACGTACAGGGGGGGTTTTCGCCCCCCTTATGACCCCCCCGCGTGTGACTAGTCATGGAAAGAATATAACACAAACCCAACAAGCTTACTATCTTTCCTGGCTTCCCTGTGATTCCCCATAATTCAACTTCCTTTTCTTCCAAAAAAAATTTCAAGAAAAGTTATTGAAAATTAAAAGTTACCGTCCCCAAAGATTGTAACAATTGTACTCTTAGTACAACATCAATGCCACCCATTGGAATATTCATTAAATATTCTCCCATGGTTACCAGAGTAATTTATAGTTCCTCCATTTTCCACCATCACTTGACACTCTAGCATTGGGTATAGGAAGAAATTCAATTCCTTGGCTACCTTACAATGAATAAAATTATGGGTACTACCCGAATCAATAACCACTATTAAAATTTTCTTCTTGATATGTCCTTCTATCTTGAGAGTTTGAGGAGTGGTAATTCCTGCCAATGCATTATACGATATGGTCAGATTCATTTCTTCTTCCTCTAGGGTTAATGTTTCCTGGTGTATATCCTCTTATTTTGAAGTTTCTTGTTCCTTTTCTTCCTCCTCTTCACAATCTATGTAAAATAATTTCTTATGATTACACTTATGACCTTTAGTGTATTTTCTATCACAACTATAGAAAAGTCCTTTTGCTCTTTTTTCTTCCAATTGTTGTGGTGTCAACCTTGTAGGTTGTGGAATTATAGGAGTAGCAACACTTCCATCTTTATAGTTGTGAGTGGTAGGCTTCCTTGTCGCCATAATTTTGCTTTCATTTTTTCTTACCAACCTGAATGCCTTCTCCAATGTATCAGGTTCCCAAAGGTGAACCTCATGTTGGATGTTATCCTTTAGAGTCCCTATGAAGGCATTAATCCTACGTTCCTCTAAAATATTATTTACCCTTATATTCAATTTTTGGAAGTCCTCAATGTGCTCCATCATTGAACCCTTTTGTTTGAGATTCATCAATATGCTAAAGAAGGTGTTTCTCTTTGTATCCTCATTATGTTCTATCATTTCCTCCATAAAAATTGACCAAGTGACGAGTGGCTTATGAGAACAAAGCCATCAATACCATACAAACTGATTTTGTTCTAAATATAAAGTTGCAATACGTACATTTTGTGTGTTTTTCATATTATGGAGGTCAAATCATTGCTCCATTTGTAGTATCCAAGTTATCGAATCCTTGCCATCAAAATTCCTCATATCTATCTTTTGAATATGGTGGGTATTAAATACAACATTAGAGTCTATGGAATCATGATTAACATTTCTTTTGTTCTCATCATGAGTTTCCTCTACTAACTTTTCGCCATTAGGAATATTTTCTTGTAGCAACTTTGCCAACCCTTCCTTCAAACCTTCCATGTCTTTCTTCAAATCTTCCATGTTGCCTTCTATCTTAGCTTCCATGCCATCCATATTAGCTTCCATGCCATCCATATTAGCTTCCATGCCATTATTCAAACCATCCATCTTATCTTCTGTTGCCCCCCTATAAATTCTGACAAGCAAACAGGGGGCCAAATGTTTCTGAGCCTTCAAGGAATGCATTTCCTCTGAAAACACATCATCCTTGAAGCCTCCTTGTGCCTTGTGTCCTTTGATAAAGTCCCCTCTGCTAATTCCCATAATAAAGTGTCTCTGTTTGTGAAGAATGCCCAAAGGCTTCCTTTCCCTCCTATTTCATTCCCACTAAACCCCACTTTCCACCTTTTTTCCCCTTTTGAATTTCCCTGATTAACCCTCTAAACCCTCTCAAAACCCTGTTTAAGCCCTCACAAACACCCTTGGTTTGGCTATTTATCCCCCTTTCCCTCCATCGTTACCCCTCTTTGTCCTTAAATTGCATTGAAAATGGTCCAAAAACCATATTCTCCATATATGTGGGTCCAACACCTTTCGGCCCTAGCTCGCAAACCTTTTTCCCCGCGTGACCCAGCGCTAGAACCAAGCGCTAGCTCGAAGGGCGCTTATCGC
Organism: Pinus albicaulis; assembly: GCA_034641835.2. Classification (NCBI taxonomy): domain Eukaryota; kingdom Viridiplantae; phylum Streptophyta; class Pinopsida; order Pinales; family Pinaceae; genus Pinus; species Pinus albicaulis. Next base: position 246,141,502 of record CM076577.1, on the reverse strand, counting down.
AGATGGATATCAAGCGCAGTATTAACTGTCGATCTGTACAGATTGGACGGTCTTCGAAGATCAGCGTCACGCCCGTGGCCCAACTCGTTCACCGCTCCGATCGCATATCCACTGTCCGTTCAACCCGCAAATCAACAGTCAGAAGTTCACCCGCCTCGATGGTCCCCACGCCAAAGCACTGTTTAAACCCGCCGATTTCCATCGCACCGCCTTTCGGAGGGCAGGCGGTATTTTTCATTTCGGAGTGATGCCATTCATCGCATGATGCGTGGCTCCGCGCACTATTGCAAAACCGCCCCCCATCGCACCTTAACGTTCGTCCGTAGATCCGGTGCGATATTGTTGTGCACCGTCCGATCTGTGGCCGGCCATTCGATGGCGTTCGCGCCACGAAGATGCACAAAGGATAATCCAAGGAAAATAGACCCCTGGCCCACCATCCGTCGCCCTTCGACGCGTTCTCGACCATCCATCTCGTCCTGAGATCGGACGGTCCAGATTAACTGCATGTCCCGCAATTGACCGGGTCCCGCCACATCACCATTCCACTTGTTTTGTCGCATTTTCATCGGCCCCCTATATATTTCATTCAAAGGCCCAAGTGTCAAATTTTTGCATTCCGCCAACTTTCACCATGACCATCTTCCACTGTTACGCTACATTTTCCTCCATCACCCTGCACTGTTCCACCATTTCACCAGTCTGCATGGAAATTCTCATTGTCCCCGCCACATCCACCCTCCCCATGCATGGTTTTCTTAACATGTTTGCGTGTTTTGCAGGCTTACGGGCGGCGAAAAACCACCATGATTCGCAGTCTCTGTTACAGCGACAGAGAACACAGGGAAGACCATGTGCAGAGATCGAAAATTATGAAGAAAGGCCTTGGAAGGCGTTATGACGGGACCTTTATTAAAGGAACATGGTTAAACTCTGTGAAACCTTCCGGAGCCATTAAAGCGTAGAATTCACTGATAGAGACAGGAATGGAGCAGTAAAAGAGTATCAGTAAAAGATCAGAGAATTTAAGACTGGTAATCAAATATTTTTGAAGCAATTGAAGGGCAAGGCACCAGATCGAAGACATCATGGATTACACAGAAGGTTCAACACAAAGAAAACCATATCATCAGGGTGTTTATATCAGCGGAATGTCTCCTCCTGAAAAAGGACACGGTACTCATTATTTTTTCAGTCTACATTGTGTCCAAATGAAGTTTTCCCCCTTGACAGCAGTCCTACGCTTCCAGTGCATTAGTTACGCAGTATGGAAGACCTGAATTATTGACCTGTTTTGTTCAGTTCACCAAAGTATTGCAGAACGCTACATCAAGTACATCAAAGACACACTTGAAGTAAATTGTAGCCTGACAAAGACCATTCTTCCATAAATGCCCAGAATTTAAAACAGAATGGGGCATTGGCCCTCTTCCTCTTCTGAGTTTTAATGCTACATTTAGTTTCTCACCTACCCCCTCTGCTCCTCTTCAGCTATAAAAATTCATGAAGAAACATTGTAAAGGTTGTTGATCGGCTATCTGTGAAATGCAAGCTGTTTCTCTTGAGACATGTTCTCTGTGTAAAGTTGTAAGATAGGATGAGGAAGATGTTTTCAGACTGAATACCAAGCTGTTGGCAATGTTGTACTTGACTGGTGTTGCGCTTTAATATGATAAGCACATTTCTTTGGATCCTGATTTAAAGCAGCGGTGATGTTTTTTTGTCTCTGTATTTGTTTTACCTCGCAGTTCATTTCATTTCTTCTGGCTCGCATCAGAAATATGGCATAGGATTTACCCTTGTTAGGTACCCTATGTTTCTTCTCTCCTTGCCTTCAATGTTTTCTGCTATATGTGTTATCTGAGGATTGATTTCAACTAATTTAACCAGTGTAGTGCTCTGATATATTGCTAGCTGATGTATGAATTAACGAAATCTATCTTTAGATGTTCTTGTCAGGATTTAATTGAATGAATTGGGAACACTGGGAAGTCTAGGTCTCTGTCTCTATCTCACTAGGATCCTTTTAAATTAATTGAACCTTCCTAAGTTCCCTTAAGTTGGAGGCCGAAGCATTGAGAGTTCAAAGTCTCTCTCTGATCTCAGGTTTTCACCTTTGTGTTCTGAACCTTTAATGGTCCTTGTCTAAAGAGTTAACCTTTTAGAATTTGGATCACAGGTGTCCAATGGCATGTCTTGTCCCTGGATCCGATTTCTGAAAGGTCACCTTGGAGGTTTCCTTGCTTTCACCCTCTCCCTTACCATTTCATACCCCTATCATCTTTAAGATCCAATGCTTTAGATGACTAGCCCAACTGAAAGCCTGCATATTGAATAGCAAGTAAACCCTTTCCTAATTCCATTTCCCAATGGTCTTGATTGTTTCTTTGAATTATCTCTCCTCTCCCTAAATCCGCTATGCCCAGCCTTGTCTTATACTGAAACCTTCTTTCCTGATTCGCAACAACCAACCAAATAAACACCAAACAAAAAAACCCTGAGCCTATAAATAGCCTAATATCTTAACTTTTGAGCTTCAAAGACACGAACCTTTCTTGACATAGATAGATCCCTCTCTGGACCCAGGAGGGCTAGATCCTGAGGTCTGAAAGTGGTTCTGATGTTGTCTCATCTTTTGGTCTTGCTAATCTGGCCAAAACATGGGAACCGCAACATAATGGCGTCTCTGCTGGGGAAATTCTGAGTATTTTCCATCCCACTGCATCCCAAGAGCCTCAGAAAATAGACAATCTCTGGTTAGGTTGGTAGTGAAACACTTCCACTTGCAATTCACTTCCTACACCATTAGTTGTGTTTCTCCCACACTCTTAGACAGAGTCTGGAAAGGGCCAGGTAGCCTCCGGATGTCACTCTCTTTCAGAGGTGAAATATCTAGTAAAAGCCCTCCCAGTCAATCTCTGGTTAGAGTTTGCTGTGTTTTGAAGATATCCTTGAAAAGGGACATCTCATAAGCACTGCGGTGGACAGTGTACCCCCCAGAAGCATCCTAAACCCTCTGCCCGGTGACTCCATAGTTCCTTAAAGATCAAAGACTCCACTGGTGATCAGTAGGCCTGCTGATTATCTTGGTTCACATAATACTCCACTGGGAGACCAGCCTTCATAACAACATCAACCATAATAGAAGTAACAAGTAGGGTTAAGCTGCTTGATTTGAAAACAACATTCTGGCTTCAAGAAACATTCACACAAGAGCTTATCTTGACCCAAACCCACCTGAAATAGTTGACAATCCTGAGAGCATCCTCAAGAGATCTCCTACACCTAAAAGACCAACTATTTCAAGCCACATCCATAGAGCTAACTCTACACCAGAAGACTTTATAGCTCTATTAGTTTCACCTTTCGGCCTAGACCTACCAAACAAAATACCAAGAACTAGGTCGTTCAGTGTTCTAGACCAGCTAGACCTTGAGTTTCTTGGTTCACCATCTGATAGTGGTCAACACATTAGGGATAGAGAAGCCCCTCCATCTACACCTCCCGATATTCATTTCATTCAAAACTTGGGGCTCCGCCACCCTAGATCTGCCCAACAAACTTCTGCTGGTCCTAGTGTCCCTGTCATCCATATACCAGTTGCTCAAGCCAACCTCTTACCTCCTCAGAACATCATCATGGCAGCCTGGTATGCACCTCTAGTATTACCCCAGCCTCTAGTGCCCTTACCCAAAGATTATCAATCAAAGATCCCACACTTCACTGCAAAAGAGTCAACCACAACCCAGCACCATGTAGATAGGATGGAAGATTCTTTTGAGTACATGGAGATAGATGATGATACAGTCAAAATGAGAATATTTTCCTAGAGCTTAGGAGGTGATGTGAAGAAGTGGTTTAAAGGCCTACCTCCTAACGGTATCCAAGACCCCCCTGCTTTATATCAGACTTTCATAAACAAATGGGAAGTTAAGGCCAACCCTCTCCAAATCCTAGCAGAATATAAGAATATTAAGAGAAACATAGGAGAGAGTGTCCATGACTACTCTACAAGGTTTAACAGTGTTTACAACGCTCTCCCTCCACACATGAAACCTCCCCAAGGTTTGGCCCTAGTAAAATACCTTGAAGGCTTTGATTCTGACATGGCCTACCAGCTTAGGGAAAGAGATTATAACACACTGGAGGACATGCAAAAAGGAGCAGTAAGTGTAGAGGCTAACTTGATTGAGAAGAAAGCAATATTGAGAGCTGAGAAGAGAGTAACATATAGATATGACACTGTAGCTTCCACATCTGATCCCAATTATGACCGTTTATCCAAAAACATGGAAAAGCTACAACAAATGATGGAAAAAATGGTTGTCACAGTTAGCAATAAGAACAGAAACCAAAATCATAACCAGAACCAGAACTTTAGAAGAAACAATACCGCTCCCAACAGACAAAGAGAATCAGATCAACAAGTTATTCCCCCATTCCAAGAGAAATTTCTTGACGAAGATGAGGGAATCATAGAAGAGTCTGAGGGAACCACTATAAACATGTTTGAAGTAGAAAATTCAATCCACAACTACTCCACAGAGGAAGATCAACCCTCACCCTCATATTGGGATGAGGAAAGATTGGAATCTGAGGATTACAGGCTGGGTTTTGAAAATGCCATCATGCAGGTCAAAGAACAGTATGAACTTAGGAACAAAAAGAGCCTAGAAAATTCTAAACCCAAAGCTTCTGAGATCACTATCAAGAAAATACCTGAGAAAACTTCTAAAGTAGCTGCCGAGAGCAGCAAATCAGCAGCTGAGAGTTCTGGGAAAAACAAAGAGAAAAACAACCAAAGCACTGATAAAAAAAATCAACCAACTAGCAGCACTAGCACGACAGTTAGCACTCTTGATAAAATAGTTCCTAAGCCTGTACATAGTGAGAATCAGCCCACTGATTCTGCCACCAAGGAAGTGGCTAACAAAGCAAAGTTGGGCATTCCAAAGAGTGAGTCCACTTTCAATTTGGAGAGTGAGATTGCGAAAATAAAAATCTCTGTACCACTCTCTGAGCTGGCCACTCAGGATGTATATAAAGGCCAAATTTTGAAAGCATTAAATCTAGGTGAGAACAGTGACACGATCAATTTGAGTGATGATCAACTAGCCCTTCTGTTTGGTCCCAAGATAGAAGGGAAGTTTCAAGAAGGGGTAGTACCCCCTTTTTATATCTGTCTCAATATCCATGATAAGATCCTCCACAATGCAATGCATGACTCTGGGGCCTCACACAACCTGATGCCTAAGATAGTTATGGAAATATTAGGCCTAGAGATAACCCGTCCCTATAAAGACCTATATTCATTTGACTCTAGCAGAGTAAAGTGTGTTGGCCTGATCAAAGATTTATGTGTAAGCCTAACCCAGATTCTAGCTAAATGCATGGTCATGGATGTTGTAGTGGCAGATGTGCCGCCTAAGTATGGCATGTTGCTGTCAAGGTCATGGGGAGCCAATCTGCAAGGTACAATGCAGATGGATGGGACATATGCCACAATCCCAGTCTTTAGCCAACTTAGAAGATTGCATAGAGAGGCACAAATGAAATTCCTGGTCAGTAGACCTGAAAAGCCTGAAAATTCACCTTTATACTCTGTACACACAGATCTTGACTCCTTCATCCTTTGCAATGATGAATCTTTGGAGGAGCCAGGATTCAAAAATAGAGATACAAACAATGAAACAGGGCCCATAGACTTTAACATAATGGCTCCTCTAGACTCAAAAGAAAATGATGTTGAAACCTATGGGCAGTGCACTAAAAACGAAACTTAGAGTGAGCCAGAAATATGATGTAGTCAACTGATTAGTCACCCTTCACAAGCTCATACACCACACCAAGAAAAAAATGATGATAAGCCCGAGAGCCAACCCTTATGGGAAATGAATTTCGATGGGTCATGCACCAAGAGAACTACCAGAGCAGTGGTGTGGGTACATAACACAGAGAGTGACTACGCAGAGAGCCATGCTTGTAACCTGCATTTCAAATGTGCAAACAATATCGCAGAGTATGAGGCTCTTATCCTAGGCTTGAAACTGTTGAGAAAATTAGGAGCCCGTAGGATAAATGTGCATGGAGACTCTGAGCTGATCATTAAAAAAGTGAATGGTGAATACACAGCGAAACATCCTAGGCTGAGAGCGTACAGGAATGACGCTATGGATCTATTGAAAACCTTTGTAGAATACGATCTGGTGTTTGTCCCTAGGAGTCAGAATGCAATTGCAAATGGATTAGCTTGCATGGCTAGTTCGTATCACAAACCTCCCAGTGACCAAAAAATAATCATTCAGACCAAATTCAGACCTGCAGTGCCGGGTAATGAAAAATATTGGCAGGTTTTTGAAGGAGATAAGCAAATTGAAGATTTCCTAACAGGCAGGAATGAGTTTGAGTTTTCCGATTCAAACTCGAAATCTGATGATAGCTGCCTAAGTGAAGAACCCTCAGAGGAGGAGGAAACACCCTGTAACATAGAAATAAACTCTTTAAATGAATAGATTGGAGATCCAAATGAAAAATGTGAAAAAACAGATAGTGAGGAAGTAGAGGTGCTGCAGGCCAAAGATAAGAACATACCTCGAGGTCTGTCACCTTTAGAAAACCTTTTTGACTTTGATGATGTAGCAAAAAAGCCCACTATAGAACACTCAGACTCTGAGGTCGAGGAATGCAACATAGGCACTGAAGATAGGCCCAAGATGATCAAATTGGCTAAGTCCCTGCCTGCAAATATGAAAAAGAAATATATTGACTTGTTCAAAGAATTAATTGATGTGTTTGCTTGGAGCTATGAGGACTTAAAGGCCTATGACACAAACATCATACAACACAAAATACCTTTGAAAGAGAATCAGAAGCCCTTCAAACAAAAACTTCGCAGAATAAACCCAAAATAATTGCCTGCAGTTGAAAAAGAGATTAAGAAGATGTATGAGGTAGGCATAATAGTTCCTATGAGGTTCTCTGATTGGGTCTCAAACCTAGTAGTTGTGAGAAAGAAAATAGGGGAGATCAGGCTATGTATTGATTTCAGGAATCTTAACAGAGCCTCACTCAAAGACAATTACCCTTTGCCAAAAATGGAACACATTCTTCAGAAGGTAGTAGGCTCAAAAAGGATCTCCCTGTTAGATGGTTTTTCAGGTTACAACCAAGTTTTAGTAATCCCAGAAGACCAACTCAAGACAACCTTTACCACTCCATGGGGCACCTTTATGTATGTTAAAATGCCCTCTGGACTGATGAACGCTGGTGCAACCTTCCAAAGAGCAATGGACATAGCCTTTTCAGATGAAATAGGGCACTTCATTGTCATCTATCTGGATGACATAACAGTCTATTCCAAGACTTAAGAAGAACACCTAAAACATCTGAGAAGAGTGTTGGAAAAATGTAGAAGGTTCGGTCTGTCATTGAATCCTAAAAAGACTGTATTTGGGCTGCAAGAAGGTAAGCTTATTGGCCACATCATATCTGAGAAGGGGATTAGGATAGACCCACAAAGAGTTGAGGGAATACTACAAATCACACATCCAAGAAACATCAAATAGTTACAGTCCTTCATTGGGAAAATTAACTTCTTGAGGAGATTTATTCCCAATTTAGCTGAACACCTTAGGAATATGACAAACATGTTAAGGAAAGGTGTAGGAGTTAAATGGACTGTTGAAGCTAAGAAATCTTTTGAATCAGTTAAACTTGCACTCACCCGGGCTCCTGTCCTAATCAGCCCTGATTTCTCAAAAGAATTTCTGATTTTTTCATTTGCCTCTGAGCATACAGTGGCTGCAGTTCTACTGCAGAAAAACCCAGAGGGAATGGAACAACCCATTTCTTTCTTCAGCAAAGCACTGAGATATGCACCCTTGAAATACAACATAATGGAAAAATACACCTATGCTTTGGTAAAGGCCTTGAAAGAATTTAGGGTGTACATACTGCATTCCCACACCATAGCCTATGTGCCAAATATAGTGGTTAAAGACATCTTGTCCCAAGACCCAGATGGGAAGAGGGGCAAATGGATTGCTGTTATCTTAGAATATGACCTTGAGATAAAACCCACGAAACTGATCAAAGGTCAGGGCTTAGCTCAACTAATGGCTAAATCAAATCTGCAAGCCCTTGACATAAACATGGTAGATGCCTTGGATGAGCAGGAGGGATTTCCTGATCCCACTGTTGAGGAGAAATTTCAAAACTCTCCATGGTATTCTGACATTCTCTATGTGCTCACAAACCTCAATGCCCCTCCTGAACTGTCAAAGACCAAGGCCAGATTCCTGAAACTAAAAGCCAGAAGCTATTGCATATTGGATGAATGCCTATATTGGAAAAGTACAAATGGCCTATTGCTTAAATGTTTGCCTGAAAATGAGGCAGAGAGAATTAAACAAGAGTTCCATGCAGGAGAGTATGGAGGCCACCTGAGCTGGAAAGCCACTGCAAACAAAATACTCAAAGTTGGCTACTATTGGCCTACACTCTTCAATGACATCCATAAGATGGTAATTGCCTGCCACAAATGCCAGATTTTTGAAGGCAAAATAAAGCTCCTCCCCTTACCTCTACAACCCATCACTGTTGAAGGTCCATTTATGCAATGGGGCCTAGATTTCATAGGTGAAATTCACCCTGCTTCTTCTGCACAACACAAATGGATCTTAACAGCCACATACTATTTCACTAAGTGGATAGAGGCCATACCTACTAGGAATTCCACAGATTCAGTCATCATTAGGTTCCTAGAAGGCCATATCCTCTCTCGGTTTGGTTGTCCAAGAAAAATAATCACTGATAATGCTGCTGCTTTTGGATCCAAGAAAATGGTTGATTTTTGTCACAGGTACCAAATAACACTCGGTCATTCGACTGCCTATTACCCACAAGGTAATGGATTAGCTGAATAATCAAACAAGAGCCTGGTGACCATCATCAAAAAGCTGCTGGAAGAGAACAAAAGGTCATGGCATAACAAGTTAGTGCATGCCCTGTGGGCTAACAGGCTTACAACGAAGAAATCCATTGGCATGTCACCATATCAGCTTGTCTATGGAACAGAAACATTTTTTCCTACCAGCCTTGGAGTGCCAGTAATCAAACTTTTCTAAGAAATCCAGACAGAAGAAGACAACATGGTAAGGAGAATAAACCAAACAATCCATCTCCAGCAAACAAGGGAAGAGGTCTGTAACAGAGTTGTGAAATTTCAGGAAAACATAAAGAAGTTGTTTGATAAGAGAACCAAAGCTTATGATTTCAAAATTGGAGATAAGGTTCTGAAGTGGGACTCAAGGAGAGAGGACAAAGGAAAGCACGACAAGTTTGAAAGTTTGTGGCAAGGTCCATACATCATCCAGGCCACCGTGGGTCCAAATGCCTTTTTTCTACAAGAACTAGATGGTACTGAGCCGTTTGGGGGTCCTGTCAATGGCAGGATGCTCAAACACTACTTCCATTGATTTCCAATTTCCAGTTTCCATTTCCATTGTAAATACCAATGCCGTGTTATGTTTTCAAGAAAAAGAGGAAATGTCTCAAAAAACAGAGGGAAAGGAGAGGTTCAGACATGCTCAAAACATGAACCTCGGAAATACAAAGAATTGGCTCTGATATGCTCAAAACCTGAGCCAAAAGAAGTAAAAACAGCTGGTTGTAACCTGCTCATAATCTGAACCAGTAAATTAAGAAAAAGGATCAGCTCTAACATGCCCAAGACCAGAGTTGAAATGAAGAAGAGGAAGTGACTCTAGCAAGCTCAAAACCTGAGTCACATAGAAAAGAAGGATGCCTCAAAGTTTTAAGTTTTCATGCCTTCAAGATTTTATTTTTAGTTTTCTACAAGTTTCTGTCCATGTGCAACTGTCTTTATGCCTTGGATCCACAGCAAACTAGACTTTCTAATCCTAGTTTGACTGTTTTTATATCTCTATTGTAGAATATAGAGAAGAAATCTGCTGGACAGTTTAATCCCAACAGATATTAGATTAGGTAGAGAAACATATGAGGCCAACAGTTTAATCTGGTCTCATCGAGTAATAAGTGTACAAATAGAATAGGTTTGTTTTCTTTTTTGTAAAAAATAAAAATGATGTAAAGGGTCTGCTAGTTCAAATGCACCCTGGAAGAGAAAATGATAGGATTGTAGGATGGGTAGGTAGATTGTTTGGGAGAGTTTTTCTGCTAATTTTATGTCTTCACAATTGTGGCAGCTGAAAATCAGAGAAGAAAGATGGCTCAAGCAGCAGGCATCTGGCCTACTCCAAAGATTTATTTTCTGAATCCTTGACTCCTTCAGAAAGAATTCATCCCCATGTGGAGCCACTGTTAGCCCCCTATAAATTCTGACAAGCAAATAGGGGGCCAAATGTTTCTAAGCCTTCAAGGAATGCATTTCCTCTGAAAACACATCATCCTTGAAGCCTCCTTGTACCTTTTGTCCTTTGATAAAGTCCCCTCTGCTGATTCCCATTATAAAGCCTCTTTGTTTGTGAAGAATGCCCAAAGGCTTCCTTTCCCTCCTATTTCATTCCCACTAAACCCCACTTTCCACCTTCTTTTCCCCTTTTGAATTTCCCTTATTAACCCTATAAACCATCTCAAAACCCTGTTTAAGCCCTCACAAACACCCTTGGTTTGGCTATTTAGCCCCCTTTACCTCCATCGTTACCCCTCTTTGTCCTTAAATTGCATTGAAAATGGTCCAAAAACCATATTCTTCACATATGTGGGTCCAGCACCTTTCAGCCCTAGCTTGCAAACCTTTTTCCCCACGTGACCCAGCGCTAGCCCGAAGGGTGCTTATTGCAGATGGATATCGGGCGTAGTATTAACTGTCGATCTGTACAGATCGGACGGTTTTCGCAGATCAGCGTCGTGCCTGTGGCCCAACCCGTTCACCGCTCCGATCGCATATCCACTGTCCGTTCAACCCGCAAATCAACGGTCAGAAGTTCACCCGCCCCGGTGGTCCCCACGCCAAAGCACTGTTTAAACCCGCCGGTTTCCATTACATTGCCTTTCGGAGGGCAGGCGGTATTTTTCATTTCAGAGTAATGCCATTCACCGCATGACGCGTGGCTCCACGCACTATTGCAAAACCGCCCCCTATCGCACGTTAACGTTCATCTGCAGATCCAATGCGATATTGTTGTGCACCGTCCGATCTGTGGCAGGCCATCCGACGACGTTCGCGCCACGAAGCTGCACGGGGGATAATCCAAGGCAAATAGACCCCTGGCCCACCATCCGTCGCCCTTTGACGCGTTCTCGACCGTCCATCTCCTCCTGAGATCGGATGGTCCAGATTAACTGCATGTCTCGCAATTGACCAGGTCCCACCACATCACCATTCCACGTGTTTTATCACATTTTCATTGGCCCCCTATATATTTCATTCAAAGGCCCAAGTGTCAAATTTTCGCATTCCGCCAACTTTCACCATGACCATCTTCCACTGTTACGCTACATTTTCCGCCATCACCCTGCACTGTTCCACCATTTCACCAGTCTACATGGCCATTCTCATTGTCCTCGCCACATCCACCCTTCCCATGCATGATTTTCTTAACATGTTTGCGTGTTTTGCAGGGTTACGGGCGGTGAAAAATTGCCATGATTCACAGTCTCTATTACAGCAATAGAGAACACAGGGAAGACCATGTGTAGAGATCAAAAATTATGAAGAAAGGCCTTGGAAGGCGTTGTGACAGGATCTTTATTAAAGGAACAGGGTTAAACTCTGTGAAACATTCCGGAGCCATTAAAGCGCATAATTCACTGACAGAGACAGGAATGGAGCAGTAAAAGAGTATCAATAAAAGATCATAGAATTTAAAACTGGTAATCAAAGATTTTTGAAGCAATTGAAGGGCAAGGCACCAGATCGAAGACATCATGGATTACATAGAAGGTTCAACGTAAATAAATCCATATCATCAGGGTGTTTATATCAGCAGAATGTCTCCTCCCGAGAAAGGACACGGTACTCATTATTTTTTCAGTCTACATTGTGTCCAAATGAAGTTTCCCCCCCTGACAGCAGTCCTACGCTTCCAGTGCATTAGTTACGCAGTATGGCAAACCTAAATTATTGACCTGTTTTGTTCAGTTCACCAGAGTATTGCAGAACGCTATAGCAAGTACATAAAAAGCATACCTGGAGTAAATTGCAGCCTGACAAAGACCATTCTTCCATAAATGCCCAGAATTTAAAATAGAATGGGGCCTCGACCCTCTTCCTCTTCTGAGTTTTAATGCTACATTTAGTTTCTCACCTACCCCCTCTGCTCCTCTTCAGCTATAAAAATTCATGAAGAAACATTGTAAAGGTTGTTGATCGGCTATCTGTGAAATGCAAGCTGTTTCTCTTGAGACATGTTCTCTGTGTAAAGTTGTAATATAGGCCGAGGAAGATGTTTTCAGACTGAATACCAAGCTGTTGGCAATGTTGTACTTGACTGGTGTTGCGCTTTAATATGACAAGCACATTTCTTTGGATCCTGATTTAAAGCAGCGGTGATGTTTTTCTGTCTCTGTATTTGTTTTACCTCGCAGTTCATTTCATTTCATTTCTTCTAGCTCGCATCAGAAATCTGGCATAGGATTTACGCTTGTTAGGTACCCTATGTTTCTGCTCTCCTTGCCTTCAATTTTTTCTGCTATATGTGTTATCTGAGGATTGATTTCAACTAATTTAACCAGTGTAGTGCTCTGATATATTGCTAGCTGATGTATGAATTAACGAAATCTGTCTTTAGATGTTCTTGTTAGGATTTAATTGAATGAATTGGGAACACTGGGAGGTCTAGGACTTTGTCTCTATCTCACTAGGATCCTTTTCAATTAATTGAACCTTCCTAAGTTCCCTTAAGCTGGAGGCCGAAGCATTGAGAGTTCAAAGTCTCTCTCTGATGTTAGGTTTTCACCTTTGTGTTCTGAACCTTTAATGTTCCTTATCTGAAGAGTTAAACTTTTAGACTTTGGATCACAGGTGTCCAATGGCATGTCTTGTCCCTGGATCCGATTTCTGAAAGGTCACCTTGGAGGTTTCCTTGCTTTCACCCTCTCCCTTACCATTTCATACCCCTATCATCTTTAAGATCCAATGCTTTAGATGACTAGCCCAACTGAAAGCCTGCATATTGAATAGCAAGTAAACCCTTTCCTGACTCCATTGCCCAATGGTCTTGACTGTTTCTCTGAATTATCTCTCCTCTCCCTAAATCCTCTATGCCCAGCCTTTTCTTATATTGAAACCTTCTTTCCTGATTCCCAACAACCAACCAAACAAACACCAAAAAAACAAACCCTGAGCCTATAACTAGCCGAATATCTTAAATTTTGAGCTTCAAAGACACGAAACTTTCTTGACCTAGAGAGATCCCTCTCTGGACCCAGGAGGGCTAGATCCTGAGGTCTGAAAGTGGTTTTGATGTTGTCTCATCTTTTGGTCTTGCCAGTCTGGCGAAAACATGGGAACCCCAACAGCTTCCACACATTTCTTCAAACCATCCATCTTATCTTCCATGCCTTTCTTCAAACCATCCATGTTTCCTTCTATACCATCCATCTTAGCTTCCACACCATCCATCTTATCTTCCACGCCATCCATCTTAGCTTCCATGCCATTATTCAAACCATCCATCTTAGATTCCACGTCTTTCTTCAAAGAATCCATCTTAGCTTCCATGCCATTCTTCAAATAATCCATCTTAGATTCCACGTCTTTCTTCAAGGCATCCATCTTAGCTTCCATTACTTTCTTCAAAACATCCATTTCTTTTTTTGTTACTTTTTGCGAGAGTGAAATTTGTTGCACTTGGTCTTGTAATTTTAATATATCATGTTGCACTTCTTCCTGTTCATGAGTCATAGTAGAGCCTTCTGAGGGATTAATGGTTGTTGAATTATTTTTAGGAGGCATTTTAGAACCAAATATTGATATCTATGCTTTAATATGCCCTTGGAATCACTTCAAGCTGATTTTTCAAACAAGACTTATTCAATTAAAAAAAAATTACACACCTTTTTCTTGCTTTTTAGGAGCTTGATATTGAAACTGATGTATATATGTAATTTCATATCCCCAAGATTTTATCTTTAGTCCTTTAGTAGCCCTCTAAATCTTCTTTCCAATGCCATAGGTCAGACCTGATTTGGATTCTTCAAGGCAAAGCTATGCCCAATCTCCCACAATGACCTAATTATGGACTAGTTATGTAGATCGAACTTGTACGGCATGCCAAGTATCACTATTTCCTCCTTCGGCTATAAAATTGATACAAAAGAAACTACAATCCATGTAATTTTGGCCACTTCTTATAGAATTCCAATCTAATACTCAGAGAGAGAGTTATGGCGATTTTCCCAAGGTGACCTCTTTGAGATCAAATTCAGGAGCTTGCAAAAACCCTAACTTCCACATATCATATCTCCAAAAGTATTGCGAACCAAGATCTGAAGTTTTTCCATGAAGTTCCTCTGGATTTCGGTGCAAATGTGTTTTTTTTAGCTTCTAAACCTTCGTAGAAATATTTTTATAGTGAAAATTCCACGATGACCTGTTTGAAGCAGTGAAACTCTAGAATCCAAAGCTGTGATACCAAATGTTATGAAACCAACTCCCAAAATATATGAAAAGAGAGATCAAAGCCTTAGAAAACAACCAATTCAAGGGGGAAACCTCCTTAGATTATATATATGAACAATTCTTGGATGACACAAATGAGAAAACCTTTTTTTTATATATAGGAGTCCATGGGGTCATAATGTAATCCTATCCAACCTAACAATAATAATGTAAGGGCACAATAATAACAATATGGGGACTACAGGGGTATAACAATAACAATAGGGGGGCTACACTAAAAACAATAAGGGACTACACTAGTAATATAGGGCCCTGGCAGCTTCACCAAAAGTGAAGCAGATGCAAACCTTTACCATATTGTGGTTAAAGGTAAATTATTGATTATAGTATTATATGTCGATGATTTAATCCTGACCGGTGATGAGAAGCTGATAAATTCTTGCAAAGAGGATATTTCAAGATAATTTGAGATGAAGGACATGGGGCTCTTTCATTATTTCCTTCGTTTGGAAATTTGGCAAAGAGAAGGGGAATTGTTTGTCTCTTAGGGAAAGTATGCCAACGAGATACTAAAGAAGTTTCACATGGAGAGATACAAATCCATGGAGACTCCTCCAGCAGGGAATTGGAGGAAGGAAGATGCTACTTCAGGTGAAGTGATATAAGCTACCATTTATATGAAACTTGTGGGTTCACTTATGTACTTGGTGAACACATGACCGAACATGTGTTATGTAGTTAACCACCTTAGTCAAGCTATGGTTGAGCCAGCCAAGGTTTATTAGAAGGTAGCAAAAAATGTGTTGAGATACCTTAGAGGCACCACTCAATTTGGTATTTGGTATAGAGGGACAAAGGGAGTGAAGCTGCACGACTTCACAAATGAAGATTGGGTAGGGAGTCCATCTGAAAGGAAGAGCACATCAGGGGGCATCTTCAGTAATGGGTTAGCAACAGTTTCCTGGTACAACAAGAAGCAGAGATCATTTGCACTTAGTTCAATAGAAGTAGAGTACATGGTTTCTAGTCAAGCAACTTGTGAGGTTATCTGGATGAGGAAGATCATTTTTGGGTTGTTTTGTCAGCATATAGATCCTATGATGATTTGTTGTGATAACCATAGTTGCATCAAACTCTCGGTTAATCTTGTTTTTCATGATAGGTCCAAGCATCTTGATATCCAGTATCACCATCTATGAGTTTGTGTGCAGAGGCAGATTATGCTATTAGAGTACATTCCTACAGAGGAGAAGGATGAAAACATCATGATGAAGGCACTATCAAGATGAAAATTCAAGTTCCATAGAGGCACGATTGGGGTATCAGATAATCCATTTCTTGCAAAGAGGGAATGTTGAAAATGGCACCAAGAAAGGATTCTAATTTAATTTTCCCTTGAATTATATTAGAATAAAATTGTAATTCCACATCAAATGACAACTTTTACAAGTTAAATAAGTTAGGATGACTTATTTGGTTCATTTAATTCGAGTTGAGGGTCAAACTAGAGGCATGTAGAGTGTCTCCTACATTATAGGAGCCCTGGTTGAGTTTATTTTGAGTTGTAATTAATGAACCCAAATTATCTGAGTTAAAGTATGTTAAACTAGTTCTAACAAATGGAGGAACTAGTAGGAGGTTATACCGCGGGGTGTCGCTTCATGTATTTAATCAGTTAACTGATAATTCACTCATAAATAACTCGTGCATGCTAGTTCTGAGAAAAACCCAGTTGAGATTGGAGTTCAAGGGAAGTGTACTATAAATTGTATAATTATTCGAATTTTACAGGTGGTGCATGTATTTAGAGGAAGAATCCTAATGGATTGCACAGTGTGGATTGGGAATTTCCCTAATTAATAGGGCCTAATTACCCAAGGAAACTGTGCAAGGAAATAGGGACTTGGGCAAGCCAGGAAATTGGTTAAGTATTGAACCATGCTTGTCTAGGAATCATTGAGATAGAAACATATAGTGTAGAGGTTTCTTATCTTAGAGAAAAGCATTGTAATCTTCTCATATTCTTTGGCTTATGCAATATACAAATAGCGAG
This sequence comes from Pinus albicaulis, assembly GCA_034641835.2. Classification (NCBI taxonomy): domain Eukaryota; kingdom Viridiplantae; phylum Streptophyta; class Pinopsida; order Pinales; family Pinaceae; genus Pinus; species Pinus albicaulis. The sequence continues at coordinate 246,124,844 of CM076577.1, read as the reverse complement.
GTTTTTAGCTGAGGCTTTCCCAGATAAATATTTGTGTTATGCAATTGAAATTCTTTCTCTTTCATGTTTTGTGATTTAAAGATCTAAATTGGTTTTCACAATTGGTAGAGTAGATTCACGTATAATATTTTAGCATATTAAAATCATCAGTTGAATATACATGTATTTTCTACACCAGATCTTTCACTAATATAAAGATATATTTTCTATGGGAATTTGAGAAATCAAAGTCTAAATCTTAACACATCGCTGAGAATAAGGATATTAAGTAGAAGGTAGGACAATTTGTATGGGTTATGACTAGCATTTTAAGATTTTGTTGGATAGATTAACCTTTCAGATTCAATATGTCCAGGATAGAAAATGGTTTATTGTAGGACTTCCCCATATATTCAAGTCCCCCTTATCGAACAAAAGGTTGCAACCGATGATAAATAATTGGAAATCACAATACATCTAGAGTCTACATCAGGAAATGGTGGAAATTCAACCATGATAAGCAGGTGCATTCTCAACTTGCTACTTTCACACTATAGTTTCAAGATATAACCAAGGTAAACAAAAAACGTAATAATGTGTGGTGTACCTTGTGCTATAGTGAAGGGCACCATAGAAAGGAATGTCCCACACTTGGGAGTTATACTACGATGATGCATCCAATCCTTTTCTTATGTAGCATATCACATTTATAATGTAGCCATAGGATTAATGATGTGACATATAGGAAATGGGGCCATATCCTACCTCATTGCGTGACATTGTAGTATGAAGAAGCACAATAGTCTATATAATGAATTTTGCAAGTCAACAGGGCACGACGTAACAACTACAAATCATTGGAAATGATGAAGGAAAGCATTGCAGATGCTTATAGGGTGTAGGAGGAAACTAAGAGTGAAGAGTATATAAGTTCTCTAGAAGGTCGAGGAGGAGAATGTATGTGTTTGAAGGTCAACCCTAATGTTTACCTAAATATATTACTCCTCAGTTCTTTGTTCTAGAGGTGGCCAAGAAATGGTTAGCGGTAGATGAAACTTACTTTCTTTCCAAAAATAAAAGAACAATGATCTCAATGCCATATGTAATTTTTTATCTTTTGATTAAAAACATAAATGGTTATGAAATCCTTGAAAGGGGTTTAACTTCTTATGGTTTACACAAATATTTTGCTTGGAAATATGGCTTGTTTCATGTGATAGCTAAATTAAGAAAGAAAGTTGGATTATCTATTTATAAACATCTTTCTAATCCCACAATTGAAAAAAAATGCTAATACTAATTGTTGGAATGAGAATGATGACGAACAGGGAATGGATATAAGTTCATGATTAATTACAACTATTGTTTCCATATGGAAGCAAGCTCTAGGATAGTAGAATATACCAATAGTTCAGTAGCAACTGGTCCATCATTTAGTGCCACTGAGCAGTTAAAAATATTCAATATGTCTTCAATAAGTAGTAGATTGCAAAAATATTGACAAAAAAGAAAAGAAATATAAATGAGAACAAGTTATCACAATGGAAGTAAGAAAGGTAAGATAGATGATGATGACACTGCCTTCAAAGAAATATATAAGAATTAAATGATTAGGTCCAAGGCCTTTTAAAGGAAACTCAACCAAAGGAACACATTGGTCTTGCCATGTTTGTTACAACCAGTCTAACAACTGAGAAATTACCAAAGGGTAAAGGAAAATAAAATGTGTCCAAACACTCATTCATGTAAAGGATGACTCCACGAAGATAAAAGATAATTAAAATAAAAATTATGTCATGTAATGTTTTTATCTGAAGATTAGTTAGAATACAATTGTGGAGGAAATTTCCATTAGGATGCTTTAAAAAACACATTGGTGTACTTTTAAAGGGTCGGTTTTTCATTTGTATGAACCTTCTTACTGTTTAAAAGCAATAGTCACACATTGAGTTTTGCTTGCTTCATCATTACTGTATGAGTTTTCTTTTATGTTTCTGTCTTTCATTAATGCAATGTTGATATTGTTTATGTTTCCTTTGTTTCACACATGGTAGTGTATAATTGAGGATCTAAATGATATTGATATGATCATTTTGATTTTCATATATATTTTTGAATTATACGTATTCTCATATGTACATTATCTATAAGAATTAATCCGACAATATTGATTGGTTAAATTGCAGTTCTACACGATATTGTATGCCTCATTGTATCTAATTAATTAAGTATACCTTAATATACCTAAAATGGCTATGCGTTTTTTCAATTATTTTCATTTCTTTGATTTTTAATTTTATTTTATTTCATAATTTCAAGTTATTCAATTATGTCACATGTTTTTATTTTCGTGGAATCATATTCATAACACGAAGAGCCACATTGTATTTATTTATGAACCTAACTAACGAATTAAGTTTCATATAATACATGCCTTACCAATGTTTGAATGCTTTCTGAAATATAACCTAAATTATTTTTTATGAAATTTTATCATTGTAAAATTCTTATAGGGATACCCCCTCTTGTAAATTTTGTTGACACCATTAAAAGTTACAAAATTTATAAAAAAATTGCCACCTTCCTTTAGTTTTTCCTTGCCTTGACAAATACGTTCCTTTAAATATCGTTCCATATAACCATTTCCATTGCTAAAGGGTGAAATGTCTCTCAATTATTTTTAATGGTTTTTATTTTAAATGAGATTTAATTTTATAAAATATATATAATTATATTTTTTATAAAATTATTTAAAATATTAAACTTAATTTAAAAATAACAAGTCAACCGAATGTATAAACTATGGGAACCACATTTATTATCATCTTATATACGTCAGCCAATAATAAATTCACAAGTCAAATCAAACCTATGTCCCCACCCCATACTTCACACATTAAAATTCCATAATCTCGAAATCGATGGTTTTCAGAGGGGGGGATACCTATTCGACTTTTAACCTGCCCCCCCTTCGAAAAGTTGTTTCACATTTATCGTTTTTTACAACTGTCATGCTCTCATGCATTTTGGACCTGCCCCCTCCAAAACCATTTACCAAATACCCCCCACCCCCCCAAAGACCATTGAAAACCATTTTTTACATTGATTTAAACTTATAAATGTGGCGGGAAGTTCTACGAGGTATGCAAGGAAATTTTTATAATGGAAGGGGATAATGGAGGGAAGACTTATATAGTCATATTTTTCTCAAATGAAAGTATGGGCGAAAGCATAAGGTAAAATGAGGACGAAGTTTCCAAAGCTAGAAATAAATGTTCTCTTCCTTGTAGGATAATTTTACAGAGATAAAATGATATTTTACAGAGAAGAGAAATAATGTTTTTTTCTATGGTATAAGGAGAAAAATAATTATAAAAAGGAAAAATATACGTGAAGAAAAGATTTGGATAAAATCTAATCCAAATATTTTACAAAATTAAATGGGAAGCTAAAAGATATTTTACCAATCATGGCAAAACAAGATATGGTTTTCAAAAACCATGAGAAGGAAATCAACCGATGGTTTTATGAAATATATTTAACAATCTTATTTATTCATAGCGTTGTAACTTATTTTTGCTAGCTATAAATTTTCAAAAGGAGATTCTAAGTTTGAGAGTGCAAGCTTCTGTGATCCATAACATTTTAAATTCTAAATCTGCCGGGAAATCCCATGATCACATTATCTAAGTTGTTTATAGATAATGGTGGACAAACTTTTTTCCCCAATCAAGATACAACATGAATACAAATCTTTTAGAAGGGTTTTACTCTAAGAAAATTTAATAACATATAGGAACCGATCCGATCAGAGAAGGATACTATGGCATCAAGCTTTAAGGTGAGGCTTGGTTAACCTTCTCAACAAACACATGCACTTCATGGTCTACTACAACCTTCCTTAGATTCCCAAGTTTCTAATGCGATCATGGGAGACATAAAACTTTTTTTCTTGAGCATATGGTGCAGCGAGTTTATGATCCAAGTGTGCCAGAGGGAACTCAACAAAGTGGTCCATGCAATAATCCTGCTTTTTCTGGCAACATGGAGAAAGGGAAAGAAAGGAAGTTTGAGAATTATCTATATGGATTTGGAAGGTCAAATGTGATGGAATCTGGATGCATTGATTGTTTAAAAGAAAATTCTATGAGAGGATCAGTTATGTCTATATTTCTTCAATCTGGTGGGTATTCTATTGGTGTTGTAAGGGAGGTACCACTACAGTCTATGAATATTGTTATGGGGGATCTTGAACAACACTTGAACAAGTTGACGCACTTCAATGTTGATTCTCATGTGATGAATCATGATGCATTAGGGGCCTTGAGAAACCAAGTTGTAAGGCTTCGAAATAAGGGTTACATTCAAAGCATGAACTATAGATCTAATCCAAGCCAATAAAAAATTTGGTACAATAGTGGGGAATAGTGCAGCCTATGACATGTATGAAAGCTCATATTTTTTAATTCCAAAAAAACATAGGTTTGAAAATAGGTTGCTACATGAAGTCATTCCCATTTAGCACCTTCCCTTGGAAGTATCCATGCACAAAAAGCAATCTCAAATGAATGAAACACAAAAGCTACTGTGTCACTAATTGAGATAGATATAAAAAATGGCCCTAGTCTGATTGCGCTATCTTCTAGCTTTGGAAATAGTGATAATTCTAATTCCTTTTTGTAAAAATCCATAATTTTTGCTATTTTAAAGAACAATGGCACTTTATCATTATCAACATCAACAAACCTGAATATACCTAGAGTACTTGGTGCAACGAGTCCATCAAAGGTTATAGACAATGTTGAAAATAAAGTACATGTTGAGGCACGCCAGATGAAACGTATGTCTAAGGAATAGTTAAGAAGTATGCTTGATTTCAGAGGTGGTATCTAAGCTTGAAAATCAGTGAAACAAAACTATAGATTTCTAACCAAGAATCAAAGTCTAAGATGAGCCAAGAACAAGGTCAACTGACAAGACTATTTAGTAACATCACCATTCTAGTACAACGAAGTTGCATTCAAGAAGAATTAAGAAATGAGTCCAACTCTAGTCAAGGAATGGGCCACACAGATAAAAATACTATAGACAATGTTTTTGGAAATGTTGCTCGAATCAATCAAGTTTGCAATGATCAAGATATATTGGATCCTTTGAAAAAGTAAAATTTCCATAGTGGTCCAAGATCTTCACAGTGCAATACACCTAATTCAAAAGATCAAAATCGAAAACATTCTCAAACAAAAGATGTATTTGTTGAACATATTGTTTGTGGCATGCCTAGTAAAACTGACCGGCCAGGGTTACAATAATTTCACAATGTCTCAATGATATTGATGGAGAGCTAAGTATTCTAGAACAAAAGGACTCAAACTGTGATGTTTCTTCAGAAAAAAGGGGGACAATAAGGAGAGCCAGAGTCTCTTGAATATAAGGAGGCTTCTAAGGTTGATGTTCCTATTATTGCATCAAAGAAAACTACTAGAAGTGATGCATTAGAGACCAAATCTGTCGTGGTTGTATCTGTTGGAGAGAATGACAGTTGGACAGAAAAAGGAATTACTCAACAAGATCAAAATGTTGAGAGCCATGATATTATGAGTACTTCTTGTCATTATTTTTAGTGGAAAAAAGACAATGGAAATGTTGTAGCATAAGCTGGTATTATGTGTGATGAAAGTACTTTAAATAAAATGGATAACAGAGAAATAGTTGAAGATCGTCTTGTAGATACGACTATAAAAGTTTCTACAAGAAGTGTTATTTTGAATGGATCTCCTAAGAAGAAACAACACCTCTCTAATATTTGTTCAAAAAGTTATGAGAATGTTTTGAGTGAATTCTCAGATGCTCGTCATGTGTTCAATGATGGTATTTGTAATGTATTCTAGAGGAAAGGAATTTTTGTTAGATCAGTTCTAGAGATAAGTGTATTTAAGTGTGGGTATTTTAATGGCAACCAATTAAAATTACTACATGCAAATGTTTGAACTCTGTTATTTAGACATTGGCAGTGATGAACTCAGCAACCATGTTTTTTTTGAAAATAATTTTCATGGCTAATATTAACCACCATAAGTAGACACTGCTACTTGAGATCTCTCAAGAATTTAACAATTTTAAGTATTTTGGTTAAATGGAACAACTTTCTATATCGTTTAAGTTGTAAAAGGAGATTGAGTATGGGAAAGTGAAGACAATGTGCTTCATATTCACCATTGCGCTTCAAAAAAATATCAATACATTTTACATAGCCCTACAACGTATTTATGGTCACATAACCTGGAGAATAACTGCTTGCGGGAAGAAATAAGAGACCAAAAAATTTTGCAAGTTGTGTTTTTGTAAGGCGACACTCCATAATCAGTTAAAGAACCTTATATTTCCCAAATTTATCGAGGATTGATGATATATTTGGTCAAAATAGATGAAATCCTGACAACACAAATTGCAAGAAATTTATGTAAAGGAGTGGTTCTGTAACCAGTTTCCTCAAACTGCCATCGAACAGATCGATGACCCCAGTTGATTATGACATCACCGTTCTCTTTTTTGGAAACCTCTAAGAGGTGATCCCATAGGCAGTTTGGGATTCCCAAAAAACCATTTGTGTTTTGTATACGACCCACACATCATTATGATCTAAATATCTTTTTGATATGATTTAAAACTCCGAGTTATGTTTGAATTATAATGTACAAAATCATGATAAAAGGAGGGATTTTTGTTTTTTGTTGTTAACACATAGAGGATATAAAATTAATGTTATATATATATATATATATATATATATATATATATATATATATATATATATATATATATATATATATATATAGATATATTATAAGTATTCCAGAGCTATTATTAGTGAAAAGAGACAATTAGAAAATTGTCCATGAGTGAGTTCCATAACCAATCCCGGGACAATTTTTTAGTTAGGTTAAGAGGGGAAATACAAATGGAAAATCAAGGCATTGTAAGGGTTCCAAGTTAGGTGATGTTGGAAGATTTTTTTTTTTTTTTCATCTTCAACTGCATATGAATAAAGCTTTCTAGTGATTCCATAATTTGTTGAGTATGAGTCGTTTTTTCCAGTCACATCCTATTTCTTTTGTCATTATTATTTAGAATTGAGTAATGAAGCTGTTGGCCTTTAATTTTATAGTTTTGTAAGTTAAAGTTAAAATACTAAATGGTGCACTCCTCTTTTATATTTTCTACTTCCTAATACTTACATTTTTCTTCTAAAGTTTGAAACAAGAGATTCTACACATGCAACCTATTGTCAAAGACTTTCCATCATCACTTATTTTTGTCTTATCTTTTCCATTTGTATTTATCACTAGAAGACCACTTGAAAGATTTTTCTCACGTTAGAGGTTGATAAGGATTAAATCTCCGGGGTTTAAGAAAATTGGGACAATAAAATATTTTCATCATGTTTATTGATAAATGTCTTGGTCACTGACCTCTTTTCACCCAGGGATTGTCTCCCAAGGTACAAATTTTTTTTGGCACCATTTCTAGGGAACAAAGATATGAAGTTATTTTCCCCTAGGTTTTATAAAGTTTCAAGCTGATTCTTGAGGGTGACAAGTTTCAGCAGTTGGATGTATATCCTCACTTGTGATATTCACTTTAGGGTTTCCTTTTCTGGGTTCTCAAGGTGGAAATATTTGCATTCTGTTTTAACAAGTTTATTCCAAAAAAGGAGGAATTATTTGAATTGCAGACAAAACCTCAAAGGTTGTTCCTTATATATTTTTTCTGGTGTTCTTGTGTATGATATTTATTTTTCTGATAAGGGTTTTGATTCCTCAGAAGATTCACCATTTTATGACACCTATAGTTTAGAAGATGAAGACTCTGTTGCATATTTTGAAGAAGATTGTCTTGCTCGAAAATGGCAAGGAAATGTTCAAGAACAACCTATTCAAGAAGAGCCCAAAGGTGAAGAGATGAACAATGTTTGTGGCTGCCTTGTCCAAGGAGATATAATTCAACAAAATATTCAAGTAAAGGAGGCAACTGAAAGTTTTTTTTGTTAGTTCCATGAACCAGTAGCTGACTTCATAACAAAATTATCTGGTCAACAACATATCTTATTTCTGGGGCATGTATCAAGTTTTTTGTTCAAGGATTTTTCATGGTGAATACTTGTTTTGATTTTTGAATTTTAGCAACAAGAAGGCATTAGGTCCAACACTAAAATGTTGGTCTCGTACCATTGGAAGGTGAATTTTACTTGAGATAATCCAACCTTTTTTATAACCATAAACTATATATAAATAAGCTCAATCAGTGAGCATTTTCATTTTAAATTTTAGTTCTTCACTTTAGTTTTCAGTTGATGAATAAGGATGCCAGTCCGAGTTGGAAATAGATTTCAGATTCCAAGAATGTCAGGTATCATTTTTCAGATTCCGAGGTCTTTAGTCTAATTTGAATCCATGCCCAAATAAGGCAACTGATCTACGGTTCTCAACATTTTGCAAGAAAAACACTGTCCCTGCATGGAGCCAGATGTTCTAGCTTATTTTTGCCAACTATAAATTTGCAAAAGGAGATACTGAGTTGTTTATAAATAATGGCGGAAAACCTTTTTTCCCCAATCAAGATCCAGCAAGAATAAAAAGCTTTCAGAAGGGTTTTACTCTAAGCATCTTGAATAACATACATGAACCAATCCCATCCGAGAAGGATACTATGGCATCAAGCTTTGAGTTGATGCTTGGTCAATCTTCTCAGCAAACATGTGCACTTCATGGTCCACTGCAACCTTCTTTAGATACCCACGTTTCTAATGCGACCATGGAGAGACATAAACCCTTATTTCTTGATCATATGGTGCAAAGAGTTTATGATCCAAGTGTGCCAGAGGGAGCCCAACAAAGTGGTTCATGCAATCTTCCTGCTTTTTAGGGAAACAAGGAGAAAGGGAAATAAAGGCAGTTTGAGAATTATCTATATGGAGTTGGAAGGTCAAATGCGATGGAATCTGGATGCATTGACCATTTAAAGGAAAATTCTATGAGCGGATCAGTTTTTTCTATATTTCTTCAATCTGGTGGGTATTATGTTGTTGCTATAAGGGAGGTACCATTACAGTCTATGAATATTGTTACGGGGGATCCTGAACAACTCTCAAACAAGTTAACACTCTTCGATGTTGATTCTCATGTGATGAAGCATGATGCATTAGGGGCCTTGATAAACCAAGTTGTAAGGCTCCCAGATAAGGGTTACATTCAAAGCATTGAATATAGATCTAATCCAAGGAAATAAAAAATTTGGTATGACAGTGGGGCCTAGTGTAGCCTGTGACATGTATGAAAGCTCATGTTATTTACTTCCAATAAAACAAAGGTTTGAAAATGGGCTGCTACATGACATAATTCCTGCACAGTGCCTTCCCTTGGAAGTAGCCATGCATAACAAGAAATATCAAATGAATGAAACACAAAAAGCTAATGTGTCACTGATTGAGACAGATATCAAAAATTGCCCTAGTATGATTGCATTGTCTTCTAGATTTAGAAATAGTGATCATTATGATTCCTTTTGGAAAAGAGCCACAAATTATTTTCTTTCAAAGAACAATGACACTTTATCATTATTAGCATCAACACACCTGAATATACCCAGAGTAGTTGGTGCAGGGATTCTATCCAAGGTTACAGACAATGTTGAAATTAAATTACATTTTAAGGAACGCCAAATGTAGCGTATGTCTGAGGAACAATTAAGAAGTATGCTTGATTTCAAAGGTGGTATCTAAGCTTGAAAATCAATTGAAACAAAACCAGATATTTCTTAACAAGAATCAAAGTCTAAGATGAGCCGAGAACAAGGTCAAGTGACAAGACTATTTAGTAACATCACCATTCCAGTACAAAGAAGTTGCATTCAAGAAGAATTAAGAAATTAGTCCAACTCCAATTAAGGAATGGGCCACACAGATAAACATACTCTAGGTAATGTTTGTGGAAATGTTGTTGGAGTTAATCAAGTTTGCAATGATCAAGATATAATGGATCCTCCGAAAATGTCAAATTTCCATAGTGGTCCAAGTTCTTCATAGTGCAATACACCTAATTCAAAAGATTAACATAAAAAGAATTCTCAAACAAAAGATGTATTTGTTTAACATATTGTTTGTGGCATGCCTAGTACAACTGATTGAACAGAGTTATAATAATTTCAAATTATCTCAATGATCTTAATGGAGAGCTCAATATTCTGGAATAGAAGGACTCAAATCGTGATGTTGCTTCATAAAAATGGGGACAGTCAGGAGAGCCAGAGTCTCCTGAATCTAAGGAGGCTTCCAGAGCTGATGTTCCTATTATTGATTCAAAGGAAACTGTTACAAGTGTTGCATTAGGGACCAATTCTGCCGTGGTTTTATTTGTTGGAGAGAATGACAGTTGGACAAAAAAAGGAATTACTAAACAAGATAAAAATGTTGAGAGACATGATATTATGAACACTGCTTGTCAAAATTTTCAGTGGAAAAAAGAAAATGGCAATGTTGTAGCATAATCTAGTGTTATACGCGATGAAATTCCTTTAAATAACATGGATAGTAGGGAAACAATTAAATATCATCTTGCAGATACGACTGTAAAAGGTTCTATAAGAAGTGTTATTTTGAATGGATCTCCTAAGAAGAAACAACACCTCTCTAATGTTTGTTCAAAAAGTTCGGAGAATGTTTTGAGTGAATTCTCATATGCTGGTCATGTGACCAATGATGGGATTTTTAATGTAGATTCTGGAGGAAAGGAATTTTTGTTAGAATAGTTCCAGAGATAAGTGTATTTAAGTGCGGGGATTTTAATGGCAACCAGTTACAACTACTAGATGTAGATGTTAGAACTGTGTTATTTAGGCAGTGGCAGTGATGAACTCAACAACCATGTTTCTTTTGACTAGAATTTTCATGGCTAAATTTAACCACTAGAAGTAGACACCGCTACTTGAGTTTTCTCAAGAATTTAACAATTTTAAGCATTTTGGTTGAATGGAACAACTTTCTAGAGCGTTCAAGTTGTAAAAGGAGATTTCGAGTATGAGAAAGTGAAGACAACGTGATTCATATTCACCGTTGGGCTTCACAAAAACATCAATATGTTTTCCAGAACACTACAACGTATTTATGGTCGCAAAACCTGGAGAACAACTGCTTGAGGGAAGAAAGAAGAGACCAAATAATTTAGCAAGTTGCATTTTTGTAATGCAATACTCCACAATCACTTAAAGAACCTTGTATTTCCCAAAATTATAGATGATTGATGATATATTTGGTCAAAATAAATGAAATCCTGACAACAAAAATTGCAAGAAATTTATGTAAAGGAGTGGTCCGGTAAGTAGTTCCCTCAAACTGCAATCAAACATATCGACGACCCCGGTTGATTACGACATCACTATTCTCTTTTTGGAAACCTATAAGAGGTGATCCCATAGGCAGTTTTGGATTCCCAAAAAACCATTTGTGGTTTTCTATATGATCCACACATATTTCATTATGATCCAAATATCATTTCATATGATTTAAAACTACGAGATATGTTTGAATTATAATGTACAAAATTATGGTGAAAGGAGGGATTTCTGTTTTGTATTGTTAACACATAGAGGATATAAATTAATATTATATATATATTATGTTATATATATATAATATTAAATTTATAAAAGTATTCCAGAACAAGCTCTCATGTATTTAAAAGAAGTAGCTATTATTAGTGAAAATAAACAGTTTGGAAATTGTCCACGAGTTAGTTCCATAACCAATCCTGGGACAGTTAGTTAGTTAGGCTAAGAGGGGAAATAAAAATGGAAAATCAAGGCATTGTAAGGGTTCCAAGTTTCGTGACCTCAGAAGATTATTTTTTTTTTTTTTTTTGTATTTTCATCTTTAGCTGCATATGAATAAAGCTTTCGAGTGATTCCATAATTTAGTGAGTATGATTCGTTTTTTCCAGTCACATCCTATTTATTGTGTCATTCTTCTTTAGAATTGAGTAATGAATCTGTTGGTGTTTAATTTTACAGTTTTGTAAGTTAAAGTTAAAATCCTTAATGATGCACTCCTCTTTTCTATTTTCCACTTCTTAATAATTACATTTTTCTTCTAAAGTTGGAAACAAGAGATTCTACACATGCAACCTATTGTCAAAGACTTTCCATCATCACTTCTTTCTGTCTTACATTTTCCATTTGTATTCATCACTAGAAGGCTAATTGAAATATTTTTCTCACACTGGAGACCGATAAGGATTAAATCTATGCGGTTTAAGAGCATTAGGACAGCAAAATATTTCATCATTTTTATTGATAAATTTCTTTGGAACTGACCTCTTTTTAGCTAGGGGTTTAATCCCAAGGTACAACACATAGATATATAATTTCATGAGAAACAAGACATGGATTTACAAAGAATACATGGATTTAAAAAAAAGACATGGATTTCAAACAATGGATGGTGTTACGGGAAAAAATCATTTGAGGAAATATTTTGAGATTTTGTTTATGAAATTCATGAAAATAAAGGAATATAAATTTATAGTTTGATTTAAATATGGAAAAAAAAGGTTAACACATGGTTTGGTTTAACTCCAAAATGCGAAAAATTCCTTGATCAATTATGTGGAAAAATATAAGCAGGCATGCAATTATTTTCAGATTTTGGACTAAAAACTAACAGTCAAATGGATAACCAGTTGATACAAGTGGAAGAGTTAATCAATTTTGAAGGGAAGATAACACATTTTGTGAAACAACTTCAACCGCTCCATATTCCAAGGCAGAGGATCAACATCAATGAAACAATTTCCAAATTTGAAGGCTGAATATTTTCCAGAAGTTCCAAATTTCTCGCAGTTTTCTAGTGATCGTTTTTATATTGTTCATATTTTTATTCTAGAAATCTAGACACAAAAAAAAAAAATCTAATGTTCTATATATTTTTTCAATTGTAATGTCAAAGGGTTGGATTTTGATGCCAAAACCCTGTCGCTTTGTAAAACTTTTATTACAAAATTCCTAATTGAAGTATTCTAGCTCTAGTTTATGACAGAAATTTGTTTTTCCTGTATTTTTTTCCAGTGTTGATCTACATGGATATTGGTGGTCACCCACATATTCCACTTGGACCCCCACCATTTTTTCTTACAATTTCCTTAATTGTAGCACAATTTACTATTTTTGGCAGTTTTTCGGGCCATGAACTTCCGGAGCCGTTTTGAGGTACTAAACGACGTTTTTTTTTGGGAAAATAACCTTTAAGAAAATATGGGTCTTTCACATGATATTTTCTGCAAAAAATTGTAGTCCTTGGATAGATATTTCAAATGAGGTATCATGTGCGTCAAATAGAGATCGTATGCCAAAGTTACGACCTCGGGAAATTGATGTACCAATTTACCCTAATGGGGCCCATAGTTTGGTGTTTCATCTCCTAGTCTTAGGTTTTTGAATTTTTAGGGTTTTCCATTATTTCTCAATAATAAATAGGCCTTCGAGCCTCATTGTAACAAAGTTCAGAGGCCTGTATCTGCCACATCTCTTCTCAGAGGTAAGCTACTAGCGCCCTAGCTAGTTTATTTCCATTATGTTTTAGGCATATTTAAATTATGTGATATTAATGAAATGAAGTCTTATTTTTGCTGCATCTTTGAGTTTATGTGTATTTCTGTATTTTATTGTGTTCTTGCATAATTCTGGATCAAGTGCTTTCATAATTTATTTTTGAACATGTTCAAGGTAACATAAGATATCTGGGTAAAAATAGACTGAGTGTCAATCTCTATGAAAGCCCCTTGAAAAGTTATAATCATTTAAAGAGATTAATTAATTGAACTGTCTGTCTTGGTTAATTCCTATACATCTGTTTATTATTGCCTTCTGTCATCTCTTTAATGTGTTATGTTTGGCTGTAGAAATATTCTACACGCATCCACTATGTCTGGTTGATTAAGTATTCAGTATGAATGCTTAATTATCATGAATTCTCTTATATTATTTTGTCAAATTCTCTAAAAATCATTCTGTAAAACTGGATGTTGGCACTTTGACCAAGGAATTTACAAGAAAGGGATTTATTTATGGACATAGATTGTACAATCATCAACCACCACCCATAATAAATCATAGATCTAGCCATTGTGCTCCATATGCTACTGTCCAGTGATAGTGAACAATGTTAAACAAAGCCTCGTAACAGTTGAGGGAGCCCCCTCTGGTTCAAGGGCCAGCTTGAACCTAAAGTTTCATCGAGTTGGTTTCTTGGCATAGTTTCGCAGCCAAGAACTACCTATGAGAAACAGATACAACACCCCTTGTGGTTAAAGGAGGCCAGTATTTAACCTAAAGAGTGAAGATATATAATATTTTTAATGAATGCCTTAACAATGTTCTAGTCGCTAAAATGCTCTAAGGACCAACAAGAGTAGAGTAAATAAACTAGGATACTTAATATAATTAGTAAATACAATATATTTCAAATATTTTTTACTTGATGGAAAGAATAAAGGACATGGAGGAATGACATGATAGGAAAATCACAAGAAATTTTAACGGGTAGGGATAACAATTAGTTACCATTATGTGCTAACTATATAGAGAATGTAGCAAGTTAATGGAGGGAGATAAGTCTTGCAATTCATATTAAAGCCATGTTTCATTTGGAGTTGATAGCTAAGACCAAAAATACATTAGCAGGAAGTGACAATGGGGGGGTATAAGTGTACACTAACACCCACCCTTTATCACTTCAATTCAATGTTTGCATTTATAGAGCAATAACCTGGTTGAGACACGTAAGGGTGTTTAGAAATTTCAAGGTCCATGGCTATTACACTGTGCAAGTGTTCACTATGGGTCAAAATCTAGGTGTGCAGATAGCTAAGGGTATACACATGTTTAACATTCAAGCACGAGTGGTGGGTCAAGTGTGTTTAGTTTGTATATTCTCTCTCTCTGTGTCGCCCCCTTTATATATACATATATTTGTGTGTGTGTGTGTGTACACAGACACACACACTAGATCATACATCATCCAGGTGTTCAAAGGGTCAAGTGCATGTTGTGGAGATCCTTCTCAAAAATAGGGTGCCAAGGTAAGTAAACCTCAACAAAGTATAAATGTAAATGCCATGTAAAAAGAAACATACCAAGTCCAAAGTCATAAAAGAAGCAAACATTATTCTAGTGGATATGCCCTTATAAGTAGATATATTTAAACTATTGTTGGGAAAAATCCTAATCATGAAGTTTATGGAATTTAATATTCAAAATGAATAAAAAATTCCAAAACTTTGATATGACAACTATTTAGAAGTGGTGGTAGGAACATATAGAAACAATAAAGTTATTCCACAATATGGGACACGAAACTATACAAAACAAGCATCATGACCTTATTTGATGTATCACACTTCTATTGAATCTTGAGAATTAACATATGCACCCAATTCCTACTTACTTATTACATGGTCGATTCCTCTAGCTCCATTGCATGCACTCGATGGCTGAAGACATCATGCACATGTTGTCTAGTCTTCCAAGCACTAGTGAGAATCCTTTAGATGCTATTTTAGCACACTATGTAGAAGTGGGATACCTATATAATAGGTATGACACATGTCGAGGCTTGAGGGGTGCAATCATCTCGACCATTCAAGATTAAAAATTTCAGTTTGTGATGCAATTTCTTATTTGCAAACTCATCCACAAAAGTTGAAAACATGAGTGCCCCCAAGGAAATGTACTAACAATTGATAAATGTGGTTAGGAGATCAAGATGAATTTGTATAAATACTTCATGAATGAATTCATCCATGATTGTTTGGAGGTGTAAGGCCATGATATTTAATTTCACTATACATATAACATTTTCTTGATGGAAATGATTGTTTGGAACCCCCCACCAAATTTCAAGTATGAAACCATTGTCACTAAGTCTTTCACAACACCCAAGTACAGTGCATCATAATATAACATAGACATGGAGGTGTAGGGACACATCAACAAAGCTTTCAAAAAAATGGTACACCTAAATGATACAAGAGGTCATGGATTTCTTTCAAATTCCCCAGAGTTTAGTGTATTGATACAATGATTCCCTTCTATTCTAAGTGGATATGCACAATGTGTACATTATTCCACTCATGGATTCTACCATGGTGCCAACGTACCATTCATCATCATTGAGGAGGACATTTCCAAGCTGGTACAATAGTGGTTGAAAGCACTAAGGCTCAAGCCAATAGAGGGAGTGGAGATGTTGTAGACCAAGACTCATAGTAATGAAAATAAGGACAAGCACAAGTGGGAACACGAATCCATAGAAAAGGTTGTGTGTGTAAAACAATAGCAAACTTCAACTTCACTTTTTAAGTTGGAGTCTAAGGGAAAAACCAACAATGGAGCTTCACCAGGGTCAAGACTTCATGATAATGGATAGGATATGATGTTGCAATTTTAGTTAGTGCGACAAATTATCTCTCACCAAATTACACTAAGGAACTAGAGCATTCATCGTTGGACTTGAGTGGAGAAAACAATGTCATTCATGTGTATCACATCTGGTAGGACACCCAAAATACCATAGTCAAATGGTGCACTAGAAGTTACCACGACACAACTGACAATAGAACCTACGAAAGGAACATAAAGGACCTCGATGATAGATTTTTAATAGGAACAAATCACTCTCATGGATCTCATAACTCCCTTACCAGAATCGTAACCAACAATGTCCTAAACATAGTCCATTTTAAGCACACTACACACCAAACTGAAGGGCTAGAATATCCTCATTAATAATCATCATATAAGTTTGGAACACTTTGTTAAGCACTGAGGGTTTACACACTTAAGGGAGCTAAGATAAAACCCTTGAGTATAACATCTATTGCTATAAACTTGATGTAGAGTACAAGCCATGCAAGGAAGTGGGTCATACAATTGGATACATTGGCCTTCACCACATTTGAGATAAGCTCCATTATTGTTCATACTTTTCCCTATGCTCAAAATTTGTCATAGGTATCATCCCAGAACTTGCATCAATATACTCAAGAGATTATGAAAGAGTTGAAAAAATTACATAGAATTTTTGGAAGATCACACACTAAGTTGTACCTGCCACAACAAGGAGGTTTTTTGTCCATGTATTAATTGTTACAGTAATGGAGAAGGCCTACACCCATATTTGAAGCTACAAAAATCAAAATATAGAAGGTCCAAGGGACCTTGATTTAGTTGAAGGCCCATAACGCGAAACCCAATAAAAAGGTAAATAATCTCCCCACTTTGACACATTTTGAGCTTAAACATAAGCTTGACAATGTCAACAAGTTATTTAATCAAGATAAGGCAAGAGTTGAAGGATTTGTTTTGGTATGTTGTTTTTCTACGACACCAGAGAATATATGTTATGGTCTTAGAATCTATGACACTACCAACTCAAATTCCCCAATAAAATAATTTTCACAATAGAATAAATAAAATAGTAAATCAACTAGTGCACAAATAGACAACTCTCTACAATTTTCAACAACCCAACATCATTATATTAGCAAACTTTAATACAACTATCTAGGGCTTCCGTACTAGGGATCATGGCCATCATACAATAACTGATACAAGAATACAAACTAGGGTTTGGTGTTAAAAATATGACAACCAATATACCGTGAACAAGATACAACTAACCTATTCCTGTCGGTGCACATCCATAGTCCTTTCATTCCACATACCCTGAACACTTATGTTGGTCCTGCTGCTCCTAATTTGTAACAATGTCAATATGCCTCTATAAATGAATGCTGCTCCTTTAGGTCACTGAACACGACTTACCAATCTCCCCTCTAGTTGATAATTAGTCCACAAATGAATAAAAACATATGGTCTTCTTGTGAGATGTTAAAAAATTCGTTTATGAACAACTCCTTAGTTGCCCACTATTTCTCCTTAGTCCTTCAAGAATGAAACTCTTTGGGACTTCTTCCCACTATTTCCTATCTATGTTGCTTCAATGAAGACAAACCTAGTGCATGGAGGGATTCCCACTATCACTGTAATATGTCCTTCTCTTCAACAAACTTAGGCTTCAATGAATGGTACACTTGGCTGCCCTCTTTTATCCTTCAAAAAGTAAACCTCCGACCTTCAAACTTTTGCCACTCCTAGTAGACTTAATGTCCTTCTAATGTGTGCACTTAGGGCACCTTCTTGACATCTACTTCAACCCTCCAATCTGATCTCAAGATGCCCAAACAATATTTTGCAAACTAGGACAACCATCCACTAGAAAAATAACCAACTGAAGAGGAAAACATATCTTGTTTTTGCAACCTTATGCTTCTTCTCCTGACCTTGGCCTATGTGCACTTTGACTGCAATTTCGATCCTCTAATTAGGGCCTAATATAACTACAGTCACAACCCCACAAACTCAAGTGAAATTCCTCTCAAATACTATGGCCTCCTCTCCTTAACAAGCTCCTCTACTCGTTGATCCCTCACCTATATTGGTCTTTTCAGACTCGTCCTGTACTAGGGCACACTTCAGAAGGCTTAGACTTGTTTCATGAAAGAAATATCCCTTAAAATAGGCACATAACTTCCCAACCTTGCCCTCCTTCCTCATAGTCTTCTCCTGCTTGATTTGGCCCTCTGTCACAAGATATGTGACCCCAAAAAAGTCCTCTTCTATTCCCTCCACAAGTCTCTTAGGTCTCGACTGCCTCAAAGGTATATCTACCCTTGATGCTTTCTCTTTGGATGTTAGAACAAGGCTCCTCCTAATCTCCTTTTATACGCTTTCTAGGGGTAATTGTTGAGCCCCAAAGATGTCCTTTTATTTCACCAAATTTCACTTCATTTCCTTTGTCCCTTATCAATTACAGGCTTAAATGATCAATAGGATTAATTAAAGTCACTTTAGGAATGTATACAATGACTGACTTGCTATATTTTCGTGGTTTTGTTGTTGTAGTAATTTTTGACTAGACTCAGCCATTCTGTAGCTAGTCGCCTATTCCGCAGCTATCTTCATGTTCTCACAAGTTACATGTGTCACTTCAAAGAAAAACGCATATGGTTGAATTCCATAACACTCCCCCATCATTTCTTGCTCTCTACGAAGTCTGAGCAAGAATCTACAGGTGGTTATGCACGTGGAAGAGATCAAAACTAAGAAGCAGATTCCTACCAGGACAGGGACTCTACAGATGTCTCCAGCAAGAGTACGAGGCTTCCACAAGAGTTCTAATTTGATTTTAATTGGGAAAGAAACTTATCCCTATTTCCTCTCAAGGGTAGTTATGTATTTATTTTATAAGAATGACTCGGGAGACCGAGAGACAGTTATCTAGATTGATGTTTCATTGTTAGATCTCAAAAGTTCGTAATACTCTGTTTCTGAAGAATTTTTCTCTTTAATGAAAGACATTCAACTTCATTGCATGATCTAAGGAAATCTTGAGGAGATTTGTATGCTAATCCGGTGCTATAGGGCCCCTATTTCCCGAGAAGCTCTGTGCATATTGTTTAGATAAGTAACTTTAGCCTTGTTTCATTCCTAATTTAAATAGTTTTTTGAACTTTATGTTTTATGCTCACTTAAATCAGATGTTACAACCAGTCTTGTTCTTATGAATTGTTCCAAAACATCACTAACACCGAATGAGATAGAGCTGTAGTATTTCACTGATTAGTTTCATTTTAGTTTAGTTGTAAAACTCTGGAGGTTAATGGCACTCTAGTTCAATTTTGTTCATTGTATTTCAAGTTAATTGATTGCATTCTTATTATGTTCTGTTTAATGTATTTCAAGCTTCATTAGTTAGTTGTATGCTAGTTCTGTTCCACTAGACTTCAAGGCCTTCATTATTTACAAACTAATCTTGTTATTAATCTCTTCCAACACATCATCATATGGACAGGAATCAATGATATCAGTTCAAGGCCTTGACTGTTCTGCAATCTCTTATAATTTTACAAATAGCCTTTTCCCAAAACTATTCCAAAAGGTTTCTAACTTTCGAATGAGGCTTAGTAGTGGAAATTTGAGTTGCAGAATGGGTTAATTTCAGTGTCATAGGTTAATTTAGAAGTAGAGTTCCTCACTATGTTGCAGACTATCTTTTCCAAATGTGTTCCAACAAATTTCTAGCCATGGATGAGATTTTCTCTGTGATATTGTAGATTGTTGTTTACTTAGAAGAACCTCATTTCATTAAACTTATCATTTTCTCAAGTTATTCCAACATATTTCTAATGAATGAATTGGACTGAGTTCATGTTATGAGTTATTGAATTCATGTTATGAGTTATTATTCTTGTTCTGTTCTCAAGTGCCATACATAGTTTAGAATAGGTTTTGCTCTATTTTAGTGTGACCAACAACATTCTCCTTACCAACACTTAGTTCTTTTCCTCTTATAATAAAAACACAAAACCAAAAACATTGGAAAAACACTAAACAACGTAGTGAGAAACAGATACCTAGGCACATATAGTGCACTTCGCTTCAACAATTTACTAGCCCTGGTTGACAATTTATGACATCAATTTAGGAACACTAAGTTGAGCAGACATTTTGGCGCCGTTGTCGGGAAAGTGTAACTAGGTAGCCTTGTTTCTTACCTCCCAAAAACAATGATATGCGTAGAGAAAGAGACTCAAGGGGTAGATTCATAAGAAGCAGAAGCTTGATTCCTAGAACACCACTTGTTTCACCAAGACCAAGAGCTAGCACAACTCCAACTCAAACCCACATTCCATCCTTTAATGATCCTAGACTTCCAGAGAACTTAAGATCATATATCCCATTAGAAATACCTTCCACTTCATCCATTGAACCTGTCTTAGAAGAAGATTCTGGAACCCCTGCTAGGGACATAAACTTTTCAACTTCCACAGAAGAATCAACTATGGCAGAAGAAGGGGGAGGAGGAGTTTTTAATGGAGAACACCCACTATTTGGAGGGCGTAGAGGTAGAGGTAGAGGAGAAGGAGGTAGAGGTGCAGAAGGAGAAGGAGGTAGAGGAAGAGGTAGAAGAGGAATGGGGAGCTCTTTTGGGTATAGTAGATGAAGAAACCAATGCAACTATGAAAAACATTTCACCCTCTGTCCTTCCAAACTTTTATGGACTCAAAACTGAAGATCCTGAAACCTTCCTATTTTAATTTGAAGTCCTATGTAGAACCTATGACTACTTACAAGATAAGCCAAAAACTTAAACGTATTTCTTTCACATTAAAAGAGCAAATATTTAAAGTAATATGAGTTTGATCAACAGTTCTATTAGGACATGGGAAGACATGAAACAAGCATTTTTAGAGAGGTATTTGGATTACTGTATGCCAGTCAACCATAAGGAGGAAGTGTTTAAAATGTTACAAAAAGAGGATGAAAATCTTGAAGATTTTCTAGAGAGGTTTAACTATAATATCAAGAGGGCAAAAATGGAAAAATTAGACCAAGACACTTTGAAATCTCTCTTATTGAAAACAATTAGGGATGAATGGTTAGATATCCTTAACATGATGGGAAAAGGGGATATATCTCAGCTCACATTACCTGAAATAGCTGAATTATGTATCAACCTTTCAAGAGGGAAATCTAAAACTGTAAAAGGACCAAGAGACCCTACTCTTGCAAGGGCAAGTAAATCTACTTCTGGGACAATAAGTAGGGCAGAAATAGGACATATGCTTGATGAATTCAAATCTGATATTTTGGGGAGTCTTAGTGAACAAATAAACACCCTTAAGTTACAAAACAAGTAGAAAACTGAATCTGATGCCTTATCAATCTTTTGTCCCAGATGTAGAAAGAAGCATGCCTTGAGAGAGTGCCCTTTGGATGTAAAAGTAGTAGAGACCTGTGTAATTTTTTCAGAAAAACATGAGACCAAGAGTTGTCCTTCACTTCTTGGTATTAAAGCTATCTTTCAAGAAGAAACCTCTACAAATTCCATAGAATCTCTCAATTTTGTATCTAGAAAGCCGTGGAAAGGACCTCAAACACAAGGATTCCATGATCAGATGTATAATCAACCCCCACCAAATTATAATTCTTGGCAACAACCTTGGCCCCAATTCCAAAATCAATCTCAAACTTGGGTGCAAGGAACACAAAATCCCTATGGAAGATACTCTCAGTACTATCAATATCCACCATATCCACATTCCCCTCCTCAACAGAATTTTCAACAAAATCCTCAACAGAATCCTCAAAATCCACAACATCAAAATCCACCACTTCCATTACCATTTCCTCAGAAAAAAAATCAGTTACCTGCCCAACCCATACCAAACCCCAACAATAAAAATCCTCAGAACACATACATGATAGAAGGCCAACAGTTTCCAACTTATTTGATCACTCCTTTAGACCTTAGTGATGTTCAACTTAGGTCTTGAAGAATACTTGAAAAGAGGAAACCTTCTGTAATCATACAAGAGCAAGACAATTCTGAGGAAGATTCTCTCATTTAGAAATAAAAGCTTTGAAGAAGACAGACTTTTTACAAGAATTCTGCAAACATTGAAAAATCAAAAACAAAAAAACCACACTTTAACTCCTATATTAGAGCAGCCATCAACATCTATCTCTACACCTCCCTTTCCAGAAAGATTACAAATTGATAGGGGTGTAGAAAAAAAAATTATGATGCCTAATTATGATTTCCTAGATGAGCTGAGAAATGTTTGTATTAAGATCCTATTATTACAAGCTATCAAGGAAATTCCAATTCTAGCAAAAACAATAAAGGAGTTGAGCATGAAAAAAACAGGAAAAATAATCAAAGAGATAAAGAAAATTCAACTGGCAGGAAAAATAGCAGATATCATGATGGGTAAGATTGCCATTCCAAAGTATCCAAACCCAGGAAATCCAGTTGTTAAAATACACATCAATGGAACTGAGATCCAAAACACACTTATTGATTTAGAAGTAGCAATCAATATCATGAGTAGACAAATCATGGATAAACTAAATCTTCCTAATCTTCTTTTTACACCCACATTATTACAATTAGCATGATTCCGTAATCAAACCCGATGGGGTAATAGAAGACATTCCAGTGTCCCTAGATTCTTGGGAATATCCTGTGGATTTTATGATCCTAACTCCTAAGAATAATCTAGGAGGACATCCTATTATATTAGGAAGACCTTGGTTAGCTACAGCTGATGTTTTCATTAGTTGTAGATCTGGTGATATGTACATCTCTGATGGTAGTTTAACCAAGAAATTTAATTCAGATCCTGAAAGAATATGGGTAATTCGATCATACCTGTTTGATAGAGGATGAAGAAGACTTACAACCTCTCTTCACAATTTCAGAAATTAGTGAAGATAACCAGATTCTAAATACCTTAGAAAACTTTGAATCCTCTTCAGAATACAAACATGAACAATTTCAAGAAGAATCCAACATTGAGTTTTTATCATCAAGACATATGTCTCTCTATTCCATGGATAAATTTGGCAACTCTACAATTGAGATATTTCGAGGAAATTTTTTTAACATAAACAAGAACCTAGAGAAATCTCAAAAAGAAGAGCTAGTCAAGATATTACAGAGACATTCTTCTGCACATGCATGGGAGTACACTGATATGAAATCGATAAGCCCCAAGACTTGCACTCATCACATCTACATAGAGGAAAATTGTAAACCAATCAGACAACCTCAAAGACGGATGAATCCAAATCTTAGGGAGATTGTTAAAGAAGAATTGCAGAAATTGTTAAATGTCAAATTTATCTATCCCATTTCAGATAGTCAATGGGTTTCTCCTTTGGTAATTGTGCCAAAGAAAAATGGTAAATGGAGGGTATGTATTGACTACCGAGAATTAAACAAAGCTACTCTTAAAGATCATTTTCCCCTACCTTTCATAGATCAAAGAGACATTAATGGGCAAAAAGTACTTCTCTCATTTTAGATGGGTTGAAAAGAGATAACCAAATTGGTGAGACTGAAGACTAAAAACTAACATCTAATGTCTTGGGTACCTATGTTAGAGAGTATCGTTTATCGGATTATGCAATGCACCTCGCAACATTTCAAAGGGGCAAGACTAGGAATTTTTTAGATCTAATACCTCGATTGTGTAGAGGTATATATGGATGATTTCACGCTTTATGGGACACATTTGAAGAAGCCTAGCAAACCTTGGAAAAGTTTAAAGAGACGTAAAGAAGCAAATCTTTCACTAAGTCATGAGAAGTGTTTTATGATGTTTACTGAAGGAATTGTTTTAGGACATCACATTTCAGGAGATGGGATTAGAGTTGATGAGTCAAAAGTTGAAGTCATCTTTGACTTATCTATTCCAAGCTGTCAAAAAGATGTTAGGAGTTTTCTCGGATTTACAGGATATTATCGAAGGTTTATAGAAAACTTCACCAAGATAGCATCTCCATTTTTCAAATTACTTACCAAGGACTGCGAATTCAAGTGGAATCCTGATTTCCAGTTAGCCTTTGAGACCCTGAAAACAAAAATCTCTAAAGCACCTATTTTAAGGGGACCTAACTAGAAGTTACCTTTTCATATTTCAACAGATGCCTCAGATACAGCTCTAGGAGCAGCATTGGGACAAAAAGACCTGATTCCTTATGCCATCTACTATACCAGTAAAAATTTAACTCTTCTGTAGTTAAATTATGGCTGTAACCTAAAATATTAGGCTATTGTTCATGCTATAAATGTAATCTTAGACACTTTATATAACAAAGCAGTGAAACTTTGTTCAATATCATCAATTAAATATTTAATGAACAAATCAATTACTAATGGCAGAGTCATCAGATGGTTATTGATTTTATAGGAATTCAACATTACCATTCTAGATAGGCCTGGAAAACAAAACATAGTAGTTGATTTCCTATCTAGACTCCAAAACATCAAAGACAATACCCCAGTTTAAGATCAATTCCCTGATGAATATCTTTTTGCAATTTCTACTCAGACCCCTTGGTTTGCTGACATTGCTAATTATTTAGTTTCAGGTAATCATAATGAATGCAAGAGACAAAAGAAAAAGACCATTACACAATGTAAAATATTCGTGGGTTTTAAATTTATTATATAAATGATTTAGTCATTAGGAGATAATGAAGATGATGCCCTAGATCCTCAAGTATGCATTAAGATTAACCCTAGGCGTACACTTCTTGCTAATAAAAGGGTGTTATATGTCCTTCAGATTAGATATTGTCTGGCCATCCCTTTTAAAGATGCCGTTATATTTCCAAAGGTGTGACAACGCCGTGTAGGAAACCTTCTCCTTCGTGTGAGATGCCACTGCAGCTCCTCGTAAATATTGAACCTTTGTAATGGATTTAGATTTTGTAGGACCTATTAGTCCTCCATCAAGACAAAAGAAATATATATTAGTTTGCACTGATTATGTTACCAAATGGGTAGAGGCCAAGCCATAACTTTCTGCTACTGAAGCATTTGTAGTTAATTTTCTTTTTGAGGATATTTTTACTCGTTTTGGTGTCCCAAGGGAAATTGTTACAGATCAAGAAGCTCAATTCACATCAAGGCTAGTGGAACAAATGATGGAGAGGTAAAAAATCAAACACAGAAAATATACTCCCTATCATCCACAAGAAAATGGTCAAGTGGAATCTACCAATAAAGTCATTGAAGGGATCCTAACAAAGACTGTTCATTTACATAGAAGAGATTGGGCAGATAGGCTTCCTGAAGCCTTGTGGGCCTATAGAACTACATGGAGAAGCACAACAGGTCATACTCCCTATGAACTTATTTATGGAAAACAAGTTTTGTTTCCCATAGAGTTTAGATTCAAACTTTTAAAATGGCAGTTCAACTAGGACTTGATCTAACAAAGGCACAAAAGCATATATTGGAGCAAATTAATGAATTGGATGAGATCAGAAAAGAAAAAAAGTATATTCCAACAGCAAAGGACTAGATGGCATGATAAATACATCAAGGAAAATAAGTTTAAAGAAGGTGATTGGGCTCTCTTGTTTGATTCAAAGTTCAAAGATTTTCAAGGTAAATTCCAAACACATTGGCTTGGGCCATATGAAATTATGAATTTTTTTGACAATGGAGCAATAAAAATCAGGACAATACATGAAGAGAAGGTCACTTTTCTTGTAAATGGTCATAGATTGAAGATGTATCATAAGCCACTTTCAAGAGAAGAATTTGTCAAGAGATTCCAGGAAAACAGTGATGTGAAGTTAATGAAGAAGAATTTTTCTTCTTCATCAACTTAGTTGAATTTTCTGAATTAAAAATAAAATAAAATAAAAATAAAAATAAAGTATAAACATGAAAACTAATCACTGATTAGCATGTTTATACAGAAAAGATAAAGTGAAAATCAGAATCCTTCTGACACTTTAGCTTTTCAAATTTGTTCTTTTTCTGCAAGCAGCTATCACAAAATCATAAGTCTCACTCCATCATGTCTCACATCATTCATATTGCATTCACTCCATTCATTCATATTTCATTCATTCCATTCATTCATATTTCATTCACTCCATTCATCCATACTTCATTCACTCCATTCCATGGTCCACCTCATTTTCATCTCAGATTTTTAAAATTTGATCTCTTTCTGCAATTGAATATTACAAATCATAAGTTGCAGACCACTTTTCATATTTCACTCCACTTTACATTTATAATCCATTACATTTCACTTCACTCATGCTCCATTACACCATATTTCATGGTCCATTCTAATTCACTTCATACAACATTCCATTCCATGTTTCAAAGCTCCTACAGGTATATTCTGCAGCCAGATATTCTGCAGTCAGACATTCTGCAGCCAGCCAGACATTCTGCAGCCAGCTAGACATTCTGCAGCCAGATATCCTGAAGGCAATTATCCAACAACCACTTGTTCAACAGCAAATTGACCCTGCACACCTATGTCAACAAGCAAAATCAAAGGGATTATGAAGACTAAAGAATCAATGATTTTCAAAGGAGGACAAAGCATATCAAAACCACAAAAATTAAAGGAAAGACAAAGGTAAAGTTGTGAAATTATTATGATGAAAGAATATGAAATTTATAGTATAGTTAAGTCATGTATGATTCAAAAATTTGTTTTGATTATGTGTGTTGATCATGCCTATTAAACTTATCATAAAAAATTTGGACAAAATCCCTTCCATTCCGCCATTTCAAATCATCATTTAAAACTTAACGATTAAGTATTGAAGTGAACTATTCGGTCACGTCACTAGCCCGAAGTATTCAGTGATGATTTTGAATTTCTCACGAAATGTTTTCGTGGTATTTTCTTCCATGATGGCTCTCAAACTCATTAATTCGTGTGAATCACCCTCACCATATTTCACTCATTCTATAACCTCTTCATGTGTAATATCCCGAATAGGAAATAGACAGCAATACAAGCATACATCTATAAAGAAAAATGTCGGAAATAGAACATAAAGCAGATACACATAAAAATGCCAGAAATGCTAAGCCATTTTATTAATTCTGAGAATATAAATGGGTACAATGGATAATCAGAATAAGAGCACCTATCCTTGCACAAGGGAAGTGAAGAACCCTCTCAGAAAATAGGAAATGGCTGCTATAGAGACTGCGTCCCAGCTGCTGGAAGAAACTGCCGTAAACTGCTACTGCTGGAACGAACTGGAACTAGAGGCTGATCCCCTCGCCGGAATGAGCTGAAAATTTGTAGATCACCTGTACTCACTGCTCCGGAAAAAACCCAGAAACCATATACAAAATGGACCACCTCCGAAAATCACCCCAAAAACCCTCCTCCTAGAAAAACGCTGCCCCTCCAGGACCAGCGCAGACACCAACTGAAATAGACTGAAATGGGGCCACAACTCCTCAGGAAACTCACCAAATGATAAACGCTGAACCTCCACACCGGAATAGGCCTGAATCTCCTGCAGAAATCTCTACCACTGAACAACTCCAACTCAAACTGCATCCTCCCTCCAAGGACTGCGCAGTCACCTAATGAAGCTCAGCTCCTCAGCAAAACTCCTAAACAAAACACCTGCAAATCTCCTGCTAAAAATTGAAGGAAAACCTTGCCCGAGCAGGCACTCGAAGTCCCCCGGGGCCAAGGGTGAGATCTCCGACCGGAGACACTCAGTTGCACTAAACAGTGCTGCAGACCGACTAAACAGCCAGTGTGCTCAAGTAGACAGAAGTCTAGCTCAATATCATCAACAATATCAATAATGCCCAAATGAGGAGGCTCCTCCCCCTTTTATAGCATTGGTTTCCCTCCAAAACCAACGTCCTCTCTCTCATTGGCTCCTCCACGTGGTGTGTGGCCCCCCTTGGCTCCCCCCTTAAGTTACAACATTGCATCTACTAGGGAAACACTTTATTTTATTTAAGTGAGTTAGACCCTTTTTCTCACTTTTATTTATTAATAAACTATAGTCGGAAAAACTATACAAAAATCAAATATTCCAATTAGCGGTGCTAATTAGGAATATTACAGTCTCCCCCGGCAAAACGTTGCTTGTCCTCAAGCAACTGAAGTGATGGATGCTGCAATGTCTCCTCGCTCCCCCAAGTGGCATCCTCATCCGGCAAAAATTTCTTGTCCTCAAGCAACGCTTGAACAAGCCTACTCTCTAGCTGATGCTCCCTACCGATACTGCAAAATGTGCCTGGGTCCCACTGAAACCTCTCTGACCTCTGCATCACCCTGATACGAAGGGATATCTCAATGCCAGGATCCCAAAGTGACCTCTCACAGTACCAGTCAACCAATAATCCCCCCGGATCCCATCGCCACCATGGCCAATAATTTCCCAAGTCCCACGGCTCGGACTGTGCACTGCCTCTGGCTATGACTAATGCTCTAAAAGGTGAAGACCACCAATAAGCATCAATGCTCCTGGGCTCCTGCTACTACGTTGTACCTGTAGTTGCATATGCTACCCCTCCAACTGCATACCAACTCATCACCTCTCTCCAATCCAAGTCATGACTCAATCCCATGCTAATCCTGCTCTCCTGAAATTGGGAAGGAGTCCTGAAGTAACGACAACTGGTGCCCTCCTGCCGACTAGGATCTGTGACATCTACTATGTCCAAGGGCCCCTGCTCCACTGTGCTCCCTACGAAGAATACCGTACCATCAAGAGGGTACCAACTCATGATCTCCCGCCAGTCCATCTTGGAGGAAGCATCTGATGTAGCAACAACAACTGCATGTGGAACATGCCTAGAAGGTTGTCGCCAACTCGTAATCATCTCCCACTGCCAAACTATCACATCTACCTCCAACATCTCCAGAGGATATGGATCTGTAGCTGCTGTCACGGTACTCGGTGTCTGTGCATCTGACTGCTCCACCTCAAAGGATGACCTCAATGCTAGCCACATATCCATCATAGGCTCAATGTGGGCACCCATCTGGACCTCACCCAAGGAAATGTCATGCCTGATGTCCATAGTATCCTTCTCTGCTGACTCAGGCTCCATCATGTGCTGCTCTAGCTGAAGCATCACAAGTGACTCATCACCCAGAGTATCTCCTATACAGTCCCCTGACTGCTCACCCTGCACACTGTAATACGGCTGCAATCTACTGTCATCATACCTGCATGACTGCTCCTGCTCCATAGAAGCAACCTCAACCGATCCTATGGACTCATATGAAAGAGAGTCCTCACCCTAGCATACAGAAGGAATGCCCTCCTGTTCTACCTCCACCACCTCATCTGCAGTGAATATGCCATCCACCCTCTTGATGAAGTGTCGATACAATGTCTGGAGTCTAGACGCATGCTGGAATGCTATCTCTACTGAACCCAGTATCCTCTGCTCATGCATGATCTCAACATGCCCCGAGGGAAGAATGATGCATGTCTCCCTCATGACCTGCTCCCCGGGTGTAGGCTCAGCGATGACCGATGTGCCACCCCTGTAGAGGATCATATCATCCCTCGACCTGTGGCTGTCAACTAGTAAACCAACCCAGTGCCACTGCTGAGAGGTCTCTCGCCTAGTGTGCTGAGTGCCATCCAAACATCTTGGGTGTGCCTCGCATGCCCCGCTGCTCATGCCCAAAGTGCCAAAGGACAACAATAAAATCGGCTGTGCCTGTGAGTGATGTAGAAGAGTGTCGGATGTGTGAGTCCCCACAGATACCATCAAGTATCGCTCCTCTGTCTCCTCATCGATCCTGGGTGAAATACCCCCAAAGGTAAGCCCAGTGTCCCTGTCTGTGAGTCTCCCTGGATGCAATACTCTAAGACCCTGCTATGCCGCGCCGTACGCCCTCGCAAGCCATCGGTCATCCATGTACTCCTCAACATGCCACTGCACACTAAGGCATACCCCTGAATACTGCTGGATACCCCATGCTACTGTTGTACCACCCTGTACCGTCTCGTGCCCTGACTGTGTCCAGGAATCTGTCACTCCCCGCGTGCTCTCAATGTGATGTAGGGCACTCCTACTCCACAATGCAGTCCCACACACTACGGTACACCACCATGTAGCTCCATGTCCACCAGTAGTCCACTGATCACTACTAGAGGCTCCCACACATCCATGGATATGATGTCCTAGAGCTGTGCCTCTACATATCGGACTACCACCAATCGGTATCGTCATGTCCACCGTCGCATCACTATACCCACCGAAAAATGGATCATCACTGAAAATCCTCCTCGAGGGGTCCGAGAAGTGAATCTCCCTATGGGTCAGTAGTGTTACCACCACTGCTCGGCTCCGCTGCGTCCTCTGTGCCCCATACAAAGGTGAAGAATCCTTGGCCCCATACAAGGTGCCATCTGGTGGCCTGCCAATGCCACCTCCTCCGACAAGCTCCTGCCAAGGTGTGCTGACCACCCTGTGATCCCGTGTATGAATGTCATGCCAAGACAACCTAGGGAGTCTGCCCATAAACTGGTTGGCCACTGGAGCTGACCGAAACCGCACATGCTCTACTACTAGGCCAACTGTACTCTCCAAGACATAGTCAGCCGACCTGCCTGGGAAACGATAGGTGATCCCACCTGGATCCCAATGCCAATCTGGGGTTCCTGTATTCCCCATGCATAGAAAATCCTGCTGAGCTACACTCGGATCCATCACTATCTCCATAGCCCGCTCCACCGAGTACCAACTCAAAATCTCTCTCCATCCAACCTCAAAATGTGGATGCTGTACCCTGTGCAACTCTGATCGTCTCATACCGCTATCCAAGTCAACATATGAGATCTGACTAGGTGGCTCTTCCTCTCTCTC
The DNA here is from genome assembly GCA_034641835.2 of Pinus albicaulis. Lineage (NCBI taxonomy): Eukaryota > Viridiplantae > Streptophyta > Pinopsida > Pinales > Pinaceae > Pinus > Pinus albicaulis. The sequence continues at coordinate 246,093,562 of CM076577.1, read as the reverse complement.
TCCAAGGGGAAGAGATGACCCAACAACACTGCTAGTCCCATCCATGCATGCCTGAAGGGGAATGATCTGACGCTGCAATGTGCCCTCGGGTTGTACCATTAGGGAATCCAGTTGTTCCCCAATGCGAGCCAACTTGGCAGCCGACTCGGCACAAGCCACTCTCATGCCCTCCAGCTCCATGTCCTGCAACAAAATGGCCTCCCGAACTGATGTGGCCTTCCCTTTCAAAACTCGAAGGTCTGCTCGAAGCCGACGATACCGCTGCCTGCGACCATCATCCGATACCTCTGTATCTCCTAGTGCCTCATCGAATGGGGGTACATCTCCTGACACTGCACCCATCTGTGTGCTGCTACCACCCGAAGATTCGGACACGAATCTGGTCATCAGCTCAATGGATGGCTCTACTGGGGTAGGCTCTACCTTCTCCACTACCACATCAACCGACCCGGCCGAGGAGGTATCCAATGAGGGTGAATCCTATGTGTCCTCATCCTCCAAGTGCGAGGTAACCATTTTAATGGTTTTCCTCTCCGGTACTCGGTCAAGCTGGAAAGAAGTATCCAACTTCTCCACCCAAGCTTCCTCTGAGCGCTTGGATGATCCGTCAAATGTCGGTAGATGGAATCTGCCCACTGTGCGCTGCAAGTATGAACTATGCATGGTAGAAAACCCACTGTTCCTTTCACTGTACCTTCCTCCTTCATCCTGCCTGAGCCAATAGTAATATTTGAAGGGACAAACTGCTTTGAAGTCTTCCCCCTTGGATTTCCAGTGTCTGAAATAATCTTCAAGGGGTATACGACCATGTTGCCTCGGTTCTTCAGGTAAGAATGTAGGCATTGTGATCCTCATATTTTCCATAGATAGCTAGCTCCACAGGCTGAGCCAGAACTATGCTCTGATACCACTGTAATATCCCGAATAGGAAATAGACAGCAATACAAGCATACATCTATAAAGAAAAATGCCGGAAATAGAACATAAAGCAGATACGCATAAAAATGCCAGAAATGCTAAGCCATTTTATTAATCTGAGAATATAAATGGGAACAATGGATAATCAGAATAAGAGCACCTATCCTTGCACAAGGCAAGTGAAGAACCCTCTCAGAAAATAGGAAATGGCTGCTACAGAGACTGCGTCCCAGCTGCTGGAAGAAACTGCCGTAAACTGCTACTGCTGGAACGAACTGGAACTAGAGGCTGATCCCCTCGCCGGAATGAGCTGAGAATTTGTAGATCACCTGTACTCACTGCTCCGGAAAAAACCCAGAAACCATATACAAAATGGACCACCTCCGAAAATCACCCCAAAAACCCTCCTCCTAGAAAAACGCTGCCCCTCCAGGACCAGCGCAGACACCAACTGAAATAGATTGAAATGGGGCCACAACTCCTCAGGAAACTCACCAAATGATAAACGCTGAACCTCCACACCAGAATAGGCCTGAATCTCCTGCAGAAATCTCTACCACTGAACAGCTCCAACTCAAACTGCGTCCTCCCTCCAAGGACTGCGCAGTCACCTAATGAAGCTCAACTCCTCAGCAAAACTCCCAAACAAAACACTTGCAAATCTCCTGCTAAAGACTGAAGGAAAACCTTGCCCAAGCAGGCACTCGAAGTCCCTCGGGGCCAAGGGTGAGATCTCCGACCGGAGACACTCAGTCGCACTAAACAGTGCTGCAGACCGACTAAACAGCCAGCGTGCTCAAGTAGACAGAAGTCTAGCTCAATATCATCAACAATATCAATAATGCCCAAATGAGGAGGCTCCTCTCCCTTTTATATCATTGGTTTCCCTCCAAAACCAACGTCCTCTCTCTCATTGGCTCCTCCACGTGGTGTGTGGCCCCCCTTGGCTCCCCCCTTAAGTTACAACGTTGCATCTACTAGGGAAACACTTTATTTTATTTAAGTGAGTTAGACCCCTTTTCTCACTTTTATTTATTAATAAACTATAGTCGGAAAAACTATACAAAAATCAAATATTCCAATTAGCGGTGCTAATTAGGAATATTACATCATGTCATCCTTCCGTAGCTATTTCCTACTGCATAAACAGAGAAGGCACCTTTGGGGTAAAAACAACTCTTTAACAACCATTTTCACTTTGGATAGAAGAGCAGTAAATTGAAGGTTGAGAAGAGAAGCCATGGGTCTTATATTAAGGTCCGAACTAGTGGAAACCAAATACTTATAGGGTTACCCATAGATTAGAGAAATGCTACAGCAGGTTGGGTGGTTACAGTTTTTGGAAAAATTCAATGGTTTTCATAAAGAGGTAACTAAGACATTTGCACGGTCCTTCAATGGAGCAGAAGTTAAATAGGAGATGTTAAATTCACTATTACAGAATCTTTCATTGCAGAAGTAGCGAAATTACCCAGGCAAGGTGAACGATGGTTCAAAAATAGGGAATTTCATAATGAGGCATGGAGGAAAATGCTCAAAACACCAGGTATGGATATTTCCATTTTTAAGAAGGGCATTCCTAGCTCAGCACTGAAGAATAAATGGCGGAATATGTTGCTCATTTTGCAAAAGTTTATAACTTGTGGGGGAAGGTTTGGTACCCTCTATGTTTATCATATTCGGTTAATGATGCATTTCTTAAATGAAGAAATTAATTTACCTTTTTTCCTACTTCATAGTCTGAAGAGAATGGCCTCTAATGTTCAAAAGAGGGTTCAATTCCTGGAAACCACTTTTTACCACCATGGCCTAGTTAAAATCCTAATTGAACATCATTTGAGAAAGGTGGGAGACAATTGAGATGAGTTTCTAGTAAGGAATCACTTTGAAGAACCCAAGGAATCTCCATCTGAAGGCAAACTTACAAGAAGAAGCAGGAGAAGGAAAATTTCCAAAACTGTTGAAACTAAAACTGGTAAGTCCATACAAGAGGACAGTGAGGAGATAATTTCTGAGAAATTGGCTTAAATTAAGAAACAACTTAAAAAGGAGAAGATGATAAGAAGGTATGCCAAGGAGAGAGGTGAAGGACCATCTCAACCAAGACGAAGCCACAAGCTTAGAGGTATATTGAAGAAAACAGAGGTTAGACAAACGGGAATCATAAACATTGAGGATGAAGAGACACCAACTGCTAGATCACCTGAGTACCAGTACAAAGAGGATCTTGATGAGGGAACTCCAGAGATAGACCCAACACAACAACAAATCTATAATTATGTTGAGCCATTAGAAAAGATAGCCTCAGAAAGTAGAGGAAGAACTCCTAGCCCACCAGGATCTGCAATTGATGTACTAAGAAGAGACAAATATGAGTTAGAAGTACTCAATAGGCTCATAAATAATGAAAATGACATTTTAAGGGAGCAGGATAAGCTGAAAAGTGATATGAATACAACTCTCTCTCTACAAATGAAAAAATTGTACAAGGCTAGTGAGAAATTGAAGAAGAAAAACAAAAAGTTGAGCAGGGCACTTATAAATTTGAGATTCAATTTGGTCATAAGGAAGCCTAGGAAGCCATTGAATATTAGACAAAGCAGAAGAAGGAGCCTAGATGTCCTAGCAGAAGTCTCAGAATACATGAATTGATTGCATGAGGACATGCAAAAACTTTGCAGTGGGGGTATGTTGAGCCCCAAAGATGTACTTTTATTTCACCAAATTTCACTTCATTTCCTCTGTCCCTTATCAATTACAGGTTTAAATGATCAATAGGATTAATTAAAGTCACTTTATGAATGTATACAATGACTGACTTGCTATATTTTCGTGGTTTTTTTGTTGTAGTAATTTTTGACTAGACTCAGCCATTCTGTAGCTAGTCGCCTATTCTGCAGCTATCTTCATGTTCTCATAGGTTACAGGTGTCACTTCAAAGAAAAATGCATATGGTTGAATTCCACAACACTCCCCCATCATTTCTTTCTCTCTACGAAGTTTGAGCAAGAATCTACAGGTGGTTATGCACGTGGAAGAGATCAAAACTAAGAAGCAGATTCCTACCAGGACAGGGACTCTACAGATGTCTCCAACAAGAGTACGAGGCTTCCACAAGAGTTCTAATTTGATTTTAATTGGGAAAGACACTTATCCCTATTTCCTCTCAAGGGTAGTTATGTATTTCTTTTATAAGAATGACTCAGGGGACCGAGAGACAATTAGCTAGATTGATGTTTTGTTGTTAGATCTCAAAAGTCCGTAATACTCTGTTTCTCAATAATTTTCCCTTTAATGAAAGACATTCAACTTCATTGCATGATCTAAGGCAATATTGAGGAGATTTGTATGCTAATCTGGTGGTAGAGGGCCCCTACTGCCCGAGAAGCTCTGTGCATACTGTTTAGATAAGTAACTTTAGCCTTGTTTCATTCCTAATTCAAGTAGTTTTCTAAACTTCATGTTTTTATGCTCACTGACATCAAATGTTACAGCCAGTCTTGCTTTTATGAATTGTTCCAAAACATCACTAACACCAAATGAGATAGAGCTATAGTATTTCAGTGATTAGTTGCATTTTAGTTTAGTTGTAAAACTCCGGAGGTTAATGGCACTTTAGTTCAATCCTGTTCACTGTATTTCAAGTTAATTGATTGCATTCTTGTTCAGTTCTGTTTAATGTATTTCAAGTTTCATTAGTTAGTTGTATGCTAGTTCTGTTCCATTAGACTTCAAGGCCTTCATTATTTACAAACTACTCTTGTTATTAATCTCTTCCAACACATCATCATATGGATAGGAATTAGTGATATCAGTTCAAGGCCTTGACTGTTCTGCAATCTCTTATAATTTTATAAATAGCCTTTTTCCAAAACTATTCCAAAATATTTATAACTTTCGAATGAGGCTTAGTAGTGACAATTTGAGTTGCAGAATGGATTAATTTCAGTGTCATAGGTTAATTTAGAAGTAGATTTCCTCACTATGTTGCAGACTATCTTTTCCAAATGTGTTCCAACAAATTTCTAGCCATGGATGAGATTTTCTCTGTGATATTTTAGATTGTTGTTTACTTAGAAGAACCTCATTTCATTAAAATTATCCTTTTCTCAAGTTATTCCAACATATTTCTAATGAATGAATTGGACTGAGTTCATGTTATGAGTTATTGAATTCATGTTATGAGTTATTTTTCTTGTTCTGTTCTCAAGTGCCATACATAGTTTAGAATAGGTTTTGCTCTGTTTTAGTGTGACCAACAACATTCTCCTTACCAACACTTAGTTCTTTTCCTCTTAGAATAAAAACACAGAACCAAAAACATTGGAAAAACACTAAACACAACGTAGTGAGAAACAAATACCTAGGCACATTCACTTCAACAGTTTACTAGCCCTGGTTGACAATTTATGACATCAATTTAGGAACACTAAGTTGAGCAGACACTAATGTCTAGCCCTCTTTTAGACTTGTCTCAAGTAAGCCCAAATTGTATTTATAGCCATATATCCCACATGAAACATACAAAAAATAATATCTCACAAACTATAAATCCTCTCTTGGTGTTCTTTGTAGCCCCATGCTCCATAAAAGGGTGCTTAACAATATCCAAGTGTCAAATCCTTAAATTCATGCATGGTTTCAACCCATAGGCTTGGGTGAAAAGCCCACATTTTAGGTTCTTAGCCCACAAAGTCCTTTTGTGGTGCCAATTCCTTCACAACCATGTACCCTAGGGTTTGGAGTACTTCCCAAGCTTCCAATCTCAACAATCCTTCATAGTCAGGGAGGTACTTCTAACAGTAGGAAGTAACTCATCACCAATGACAGCAGCCCATCTGGCGTCCCCCAAAGAAACCTACTCTATAGAATGAACCACACTATCTTGGTAGTGCCTTTGCCTCATCTCATCTGATATTGAATATCTCAACACTTTTATAGGTTTGATCCCTCTAAAGATATACTCCTTCTTATTCTACAGTATCTACATTGTTTCAAACTACTATTTATCTCGTGTCCTACAAGGTTAGTCTGAACTCCCGTCAAACACATGCCATATCACATCACAAACCAGTCCTACAAGCACTCATCCCCCTGGATCGAACACCACTCATGCACATGCATCCAATATTGGATGTGCAACATCACTACTTATAGAAGAAAATAGCCTGCTAACATCCTGTCCATCACATGAAGCAACCTCGATCATGCCATTATCATCCATGCCAAAGAAACCCTTGAGTAGTCACAATGATCTATGGAAAGTCATAGGAAGTCCATGATCAACAACCTGCTATACAACAAATTTTTGTTCACTAGGTTCACCTCCAATCCACCAAAACTCCCAACCTATCTTGTTTCCAAGCCAATCATTATGAAATATCCATGTCCTCAACTGAACCCTCTACTCCATGATCTAAACAAGCTTAGCTTCCTCTGAGCCATTTCGCCGTGCACACTCTAATTCAGTGGCCCTTCAAAGTAGTTTTGAAATTGTTAATGTGAATTATAATCACATGCGTACGAAAAAATCTCACTTTAGCTGTGCATAAAAAACAACCCTAACATCAAATGTGGCTATCAATTTCCTTAGATCTCCAGTAGGTGATTAGAATAAATGCTACAAAAATCCAGATCTATGCAGTTAAAGACATTAAACAAAAAAAATAAGCAATAGTTGCTCCATGCATCCAATGGAAAAGACAATAATTTATAAAGAATTTTTTATATTATGACACCTGGGAAGGGAACATAGAAATAAGTTACCAATCCCCCTAAATGAGATGGGTTCTTCTATGTCCTTAGTGCTTCAGATCCAAGATATCTCTCTGTTGATGGTGCAAAAAACCCAGACAAAAATGGAACTCAAAGGGAGATCACAAGAAAAAAGTAGAAAAATATGACAATGATGGAGGATCAAAGTCAGACAATAAGTATAGATCAAGAGGTGATCTTAAGGCATCAAAAGGTAGTGAATGAATGTAAAACACTTCTATTTATAACAAAATATCAAGTTAGTCTAGATATTGGTGCATAATTAAAATATTATTAACCAAAACTAGATCCAACTCTTATGGAATATTTTATTATTTTTGTTGGAGGGAAAAGGAATTTGAATTTGGTCAAATCCCTTCATTTATAAATAATAAATAATAAATAATTTATTTATTATTTTAATAATGTGGTTAAGTAATAATTAAATAAATAACGATTTATTCAATTACTTATAAATGATTTAGTCAAATTTAACAGGGAATATAATTAAATAATGATTTAAATAGTTATTCCTAGAAAATAATAAGATAAATAATAATTTATCTAATTAATTTTCCTGTTTTGGGTTAAATATGTCTAGGAATATTAATTAAACAATGGTTCAGTTAATTATCCCTATAGGAAAATCAAACAAATAAGGATTTATTTAATTATTCCTCATGAGATTTCCTGTTTAGACCAGAAACAACTTAATAAACTATGGGTTATTGTTGTGTAACCAGCTCCAAAAATAGAAGAAAAGAGATATCAACGCCTTAGAAATGAGCCACTTCGAGGGGGCAACCTCCAATACATTACATAAATGAACAATTCTTGGATGATACAATTTACAAAACCTCCTTTCTATATATAGGAGTCCGTGGGGCCATAATGTAATCCTAGTGGGCCACAATGTAATCCTAGCCGACCTAACAATAATAATTTAAGGGCACAATAATAACAAAATGGGGGTTACAAGGGTACAATAATAACAATAAGGGGGTTACACTAACAATAATAATGGACTATACTAGTGATATAGGGACCTAACATGCCCCTCTCCTTCAAAAAAGTGTTGTCCTCAACGCTTGAGTAGCTCCGGGTGCTTCTGTATAAAATTCTCATCCTCCCATGTAGAATCTTCAGTGGGTAAGTTCTTCCACTGGATGAGATACTCTGAAATTGATCGATTCCGTAGCTGTCGAGTTCTTGTTTCCATGACCGCTTCAGGTTCCAATATGATTTTTCCTTCCTCATCAAGTTCTGGCAATATTGTTTGAACCGGAAGATTTTCACCTATAACCTTCTTTAAGCATGAAACATGGAAAACTGGATGTACTCGCGAAGAAGCAGGAAGCTCCAATTTGTATGCCATAGTACCAATCCTTTGCAACACCTTGTAAGGACCATAGTACTTTGGCGATAATTTATTATCCTTCTTAGCTTGCTTGAGGGACATTTGTTTGTATGGTTGTAGCCGTAAAAATACCCAATCTCCTACATCAAAACTTCTCTCGCCGCGATGTTGATCTGCCTGTTGTTTCATTCGATTTTGTGCCAAATTCAGGTTATCCTTTAAGAGTTGGAGAACTTCTTGCTGATGCTCGATGTGATCTTCCACTGCTTGAACCTTCGAATTTTTTCTTAAAGATGATGTGATGGATGGTGGATGATATCCATAAAGTGCCATAAATGGGGTCATTTTTGCTGCAGTATGGAAGGAAGTGTTATACCACCATTCATCAAGAGGTAACCACTTGACCCATTGTGTTTGTTTATCAGATACAAAACAACGAAGATATCCTTCCAAACATTTATTTACTATCTCAGTTTGACCATTCGATTGAGGATGATAAGATGAGCTATGAGCTAATTGAGTACCCAAACAAGAAAATAACTCCGTCCAAAAATTTCCAGTAAAAATGGGATCTCTGTCGCTCACAATAACCCTTGGGCTTCCATGTGGCTTTTGAATTCTGTCCATAAATGTAGTAGCAACTGTACTTTCTTTAAATGGATGAGATAATGCACAAAAGTGTGCATACTTGGTAAGTCTATCAACTACCACCATGATGACACTTTTTCCTTCAGACTTAGGTAAACCTGTGATAAAATCCATTGAAATCTCCTCCCAACATTGACTTGGAATGGATAAAGGTTGTAGAAGTCCCGGGGTCTTAATTGTCTCCACTTTATTCTGCGGGCAAACCAAACATTCCGCCACAAACTTTTGAATATCAGATTTAAGGCCATCCCAAAAAAATTCTTTCTTCACCCTGTGGTAAGTTTTAAAAAATCCCGAGTGTCCTCCTAAAGGAGAAGTGTGCAATTCCAGAAGAATCTTTTGTTTTAGTTGGGAATTATTACAAAGATATAAGCGATCTTTGTACCATAAGGAATCATTTTTCCAACTAAATGTATCAGATGTACTAGGATCTTGCTGCAACTTTTGAATGAGTGTCCATACATCTTTGTTCTTCTTCCATTCATCTCTTGCTTCAGTTATCCAATCTGGTTGGATAATAGAAATGGCACAAAGCAATGCTTCCACCTCTTCATTCTTTCTTGAGAGTGCATCTGCAACAACATTAAGCTTTCCTTTTTGTAGATTATTTCAAAGTCATAACCCAACATCTTTGTGACCCATTTTTGCTACTCTTCTGAAGATAGTCTTTGTTCCAAAAAGTGTTTAAGACTATCATGATCAGTTTTTAACTTGAAGTGTCTTCCCATTAGGTAAGTTCGCCATTTCTTTAGTGCATGCAGTATTGCTAACATTTCCTTCTCATAAATAGGTTTCTGTAAATACTTTCCTTTGATTGGACGACTTTCAAAAGCAATGGGTCTTCCTTCCTGCATTAAAACCGCACTAATTCCATTTCCTGAGGCATCACATTCCACAATAAAGGTTTTTGTGAAGTCTGGCATAGCTAAGACCGGTGCTAGGCACATTGCCTCTTTAAGATGTTCAAAGGCCTTAGTTGCTTCAGGAGTCCATGAAAATACATCTTTCTTCAATAATGTTGTTAGAGGTGCTGCTATTCTCCCATAATTCTTAACAAACTTGTGATAATACCCTGTTAACCCGAGAAATCCTCGCAACTGCTTTATGGTTGTGGGGACTTTCCATTCTTTAATGGATTTAATTTTGTTAGGGTCTACCTTAACACCCTCGTGAGATACAATATGACCCAGATATTCCACCTCTTGTACTCCAAAGAAACATTTGGATGTTTTTGCATATAATTGTTTCTCCTGCAATAGTTTGAGCACCCTGTCAACATGTTCAATATGATCCTTCCAAGACCTGCTATAGATTAGTATATCATCAAAAAATACCAGCACAAATTTTCTAAGGAAGGGTTTGAAAATGGAATTCATCAACCCTTGAAATGTAGAAGGTGCATTGGTAAGGCCAAAAGGCATGACCAAAAATTCATAACGACCCTCATGAGTTCGAAATGTTGTTTTTGGAATATCTTCAGTCTTCATTCTAATTTAATGATATCCTGAACGAAGATCCAACTTGGTAAAATAAATTGCTCCATGTAATTCATCCAATAATTCATCAATCACAGGAATGGGAAATTTATCTTTAATGGTGAGCTTATTGAGCTCCCTATAATCTGGACACATTCGCCATGATCCATCCTTCTTGTGTACCAATAATACAGAAGCAGAGAAAGAACTTTGACTAGGTTGAATTATACCCGCCTCTAACATTTCTGCAATCATACGTTCAATTTCGCTCTTTTGGACATAAGGATATCTATAAGGCCTGATGTTTGGAGGAACACTTCCTCGAATCAAATGAATAGCATGATCATGATCACGAATAGGTGGGAGTCCTTTGGGAGTTTCAAACACCTTGGAATGATTGTCCAAGACTTGTTGGAGATCTGCAGAAATAGATGATTTTGATGTCGAAACTTCTAGAGAGCATAATTGTGCAATTATGCCTCGTTGTTCTTTCTTTAGAAGCTTTGTCATGGCATTAGAGCTTATTATCCTTCCTGGCTTCCCTTCAATACCCCGTAATTCGACTTCCTTTCCTTCTGAAAAAAATTTCAAGAAAAGTTCTTGAAAATTAAAAGCTACCGTCCCCAAAGATTGTAAACATTGTACTCCTAGTACAACATCAGCACCTCCCATAGGAATGGAAAGCATTGGACTATTCAATACATATTCCCCCATGGTTAGCTTGATATTATGGCATTTTCCAGAGCAATTTATAGTTCTTCCATTTGCAACCATCACTTGACATTCTGGTGCTGGGTATAGGAAACAATTTAATTCCTTGGCTACCTTACAATGAATAAAATTATGGGTGCTACCTGAATCAATCAACACTATTACCTTTCTCTTCTTGATTTGTCCTTTTATCTTGAGAGTTTGAGGAGTGGTAATTCCTGCCAGTGCATTACACGATATGGCTGGATTCATTTCTTCCTCTTCTGGGGCTGGTTCCTGGTGTATATCCTCTTCTTGTTCATTTTCTTCTTCCTCTTCACAATCTATGTAAAATAATTTCTTCTCAGCACACTTATGACCTTTAGTGTATTTGCTATCACAACTGTAGCAAAGCCCTTTTGCTCTTTTTTCTTCCAATTGTTGTGGTGTCAACCTTGTGGGTTGTGGAAATCTAGGCGTAGAAACACTTCCTTCTTTATAGAATTGAGTGGTAGGCTTCCTTGTCGCCATAATTTTACATTCAACTTTTCTTGCCAACCTGAATGCCTTCTCCAATGAATCAGGTTCCAAAACACGAACTTCATGTTGGATGTTATCCCTTAGAGTACCTAAGAAGAGATCAATCCTGTGTTCCTCTGGAATATTAGTTACCCTTATATTCAATTTTTGGAAGTCCTCAATGTGCTGCCCCACTAAACCCTTTTGTTTGAGATTTATCAATTGGCTAAAGAAGGTGTTGCTCTTTGTATTTTCATAATGTGCTATCATTTCCTCCGTAAAAATTGACCAAGTGACAATTCTTTTACGGGAGCAAAGCCATCGATACCATACAAATGTATTTTGTTCTAAATGTAAAGTTGCAATGCGTACCTTTTGTGTGTTTTGCACGTTATGGAGATCAAAATATTGCTCCATCTGTAGTATCCATGTTACAGGATCCTTTCCATCAAACTTCCTCATATCCATTTTTGGAATATGGTGGTTCTTCCCGTCAACATTAGAGTTTATGAAATCAAACAATACGTGATTTTGTCTTCACTGTGATGTCTTTCCATCATCTTTTCTGCTTCATTAGAAACCTTTTCGTATCAACTTTGTCAACCTTGATGTCTGCTTAGATCATTCTTCATGTTTTCCATCTTAGCTTCCATGCTACCATGCCATCCATTCAGTTTCCACCACATCCATCTTCTCTTCCATGCCTTTCTTCAAAACTTCCATTTCATTTTTTGTTGCTCTTTGCGAGAGTGAAATTTGTTGCACTTGCTCTTGTAATTTTGATAGATCATGTTGCATCTCTTCATCTTCATGAGTCATAGTAGACCCTTCTGAAGGCTTAATGGGTGTTGAATTATTTTTTACTTATAAGTATATTTACAGCACCCAAGAATGAGGAGGTTTTGTTCAATCAACGATTTTTCAAAGGACTATGTACTCCTAAAAAAATACACACCTTTTTCTTGCTTTTGAGGAGCTCGATATTGAAATTTGATTATCTATGTGATTGTAGAAATTCAATATTTTAATTTTAGTACCAATGTATCCCTTTGAATTATCTTTCGAATGCCACAGGTCTGACCTGATTTGGATTCTCCAAAACAAAGTTGTGTCCAATCTCCCTCAATGACCTAATTATGGACTAATTCAGTAGAGAGAACTTGTACGACTTGCCACGTGTCACTGTTTTGTCCTTTGTCTCTGAAATTAATAGCCAAGAAAATATAGTCTGTCTACTTGCGACCACTATTTACGGCACTCCAATCCGATTCCCAGAGAGAGAGTTATTGAACTTTTTCCACGATCACCTCTTTGAGATGAAATTCAGGAGCCTAAAAAAGCACTACCTTCCACAGATCATATCTCCAAAAATATTGCGAACCAAGATCTGAAATTTTTTGAAGACTTTTCTCAGTATTTTAGCTTCGTACCATATCAATTTCAGATTCTGAACCTTCGTAGAAAGAAAGTTATAGCAATGTCATTAAAGGACCCATTAGGTCTGGGTGACCAACTTCCAGCCAGACTATCAAAACTGCTATGAAACCAAGTCTAAATTTTTACACTTCCAAAGCTGGTGCACTCTAAAAATTTCGGGTTTTCGAAACTTCGTAGAAAAATTTAAAGTGAGTAATCACAATGACCGTTTACAACAAACCTCATAATCCAAAGCTCCGATACCAAATGTTGTGTAACCAGCTCCAAAAAGAGAAGAAAAGAGATATCAACGCCTTAGAAATGAGCCACTTCGAGGGGGCAACCTCCAATACATTACATAAATGAACAATTCTTGGATGATACAATTTACAAAACCTCCTTTCCATATATAGGAGTCCATGGGGCCATAATGTAATCCTAGTGGGCCACAATGTAATCCTAGCCGACCTAACAATAATAATTTAAGGGTACAATAATAACAAAATGGGGGTTACAAGGGTACAATAATAACAATAAGGGGGTTACACTAACAATAATAAGGGACTATACTAGTGATATAGGGACCTAACAGTTATTAAGTTATTTCTCATAGTGAAAGCAATTTTACTGTGGTGAAATTGGTCTTACATGGTGTACTTTAGTCCATCTAATGGTAACAGGTGAGATGACCAAAAATTGGTGTAACGGATTGACCCCCAACGTGTGAGCTTTAGGAGCTAATCGTATGACCAAAGTATGTTGTAAAAACACAATCACTAGACACCGAAGGGGAGTCAGAGAGAGAGAAATATAAGGCAGACTGAAGTGAGAGAGGACAAGACCTTTAGGAGGCGAGACTTACAGGTGTGACAAGTATCTGTTATGAGTGAGTACCTATTCTCAAATAAGGCAGGGGAGGCATACCTATGTCTGCCGAGATGACAAAGTACAAAGAATAATGGTGCGTCCAATAAACATGGGACTGAACTATATAGTACATGCTGGCATAAACATGGGCCAAATAAAAAACATGATAATGGGTCCCACATACATATTGTGCCTGGGACAACAAACAAGACATATACAACAATATCTGAGTACATGAGATATAAGTGCAACCAAAGAGGCCCTGTAAAACAGGAAAGGGCTCTAAAAATCTGAATGGTACATGAAAACTAAAAAGGTGCTGCAAGCGGCTGAGGCCGGAAACATCAAAACTATAGAGCTGCATCCAAGGCTATAGGAAAGAGGTCATCCGGGCATGTGGGGGGCTACCTGAAGGGCCACTGTTGGCTCGAGGGGTCCTGACCCAGGTTCGGTGTGCAAGGTTTTCCAACAAACCCCTATACTACTGTCCCTTTCGACAGTGACCTGCTTGCGGAGGTCAAATTCTCACCCGAAGTAGTATGGGTGGGTGCTGGAACAAGGTTTCTGCACCCTGAGAAAGGATAGGTAAGGCAAGTAGAGTTGCCTTAAGCCCCGTAATTCCCAGATTACTTTGCTCTGTGCAGGGTTAATTAGGTCTCTATTCGCATCCACATGCGCTAGATCTATAATTATATTCCTTTATGATAGTGACACAACATTACATAAACAGAACATAACATAACAGAACCAAGATACCAAAACACATTTACACAAATCTTCGCAGCTTAAACACAGAAAATACACAGTGCATCAATTACCAACAATTCACACAAGAGTACTCACAGATTCAATTCTCTATCAATATTTCTTATTAATTCATTCATCAATCCTTCCTTACAATCCCCTTCCCAACCTACGCACACAGTAGCAGGGTCCGCACACAGCTAGACTTGGATGTCCGCGCACACAGCCAGCAGGAGTCCTTTCCCCAAAACCCAAACAGATAGCTTAAACCACAATTCGCATCAATAGCTCATCATCCTATCCTTTACAATACAAAATGTCCCTCTATTTATAGCAATCTAGCCTAGGCTTTCCTATGGTCCGCAAACCGTGGTTTTCAGACCCCTGGTTTTCAGACTTTCCTGTGACTCAAAGGTCTCATGACTTATTGGCATGCGCAGGTGAGGTAACAACATAGAGATGAACCATTCCGTATGCTGTCTATCATCATACTCGAATCCTCCTTCCCTAATTTCCTTCTTCAATCGCTGATCAACCTCCCATACTGACTCAGATGCACCTTGTTTGAAGTCCTTTACTTCCGCTACCAGATGGGAATAAGGGGAATAAGATTTCAAATTTTCTAACCGTTTCTTCGTAGCTGCTCTGATATCCCGAATGGATGAAGCCTCTATCTAGGCAATGTATCTCATATACTCGGGCCTGTGGCCCGTCTCGAATGCCAACGCATACCGCCCATCGTATCATTTGCGATATCATAAGTACCAGACAAAGTCTGCAATGAACTAGAATCGGTCCATATCCTCATCCCCTACCCCCTTGAAGGTAGGCAGTTTCAGGTGCGCGGTCATATCACTGTTTAGGGGGGGTGGTGGTATGGGTGAATTCTTACCTTTGTGCGGCCTGGGTGGCGGTGTAGCCGGGGGATCTTGCGTAGCTAGTTCTTGCAACAGATTATAGGTGGATCTCCCTCCGTCGAGGTTGGTCCGATAGTACTTACCACTGCGTGTTGCGCTCCCGTCTAGATCCGAGGTCATTCATTTAGTATGACTACAGAGAGTGCTCTTTTCACAAAGTAATATCTTAATCAGCAACGGTAATGTCCTCAAGAATTTTCCCTGGAACCCTTTAAAGAATCGTCATTTTTCATCAGAGTATGAGATAAACTGAAAAATGGCGAATTCCGTCACAAATCCTCCAAGCACACTATCCACCTAGTGATCTACTGTGCGCGTGGTAGTATTATCAATCTTTTCTAGCTGCTGGATCAGCTCTGGGGTCCACTGAGTGACTCGTTCGTCCTTCCAGCACTTCTGGAATTCTACAAGTCTGGCCAGCCACTCTTGGAGCTCGATCGCAAATGTCACAAAAAATATTTCATAGCTCTCTGTAAGGATGCACCTATTTTTCCACCTTTCCGCTGTTAAATTTTCATTGCGATTTTCTTTTACTGCGAATTCCTGGATCTGCCTTTCGAACCAGTCTTTGATTTCCTTTCTTTTAGGCTTCTAGTATTCTCTTTTCATTACCCAATCCCTTTCTCAGACTTCTTCCGGTCCCGACAACGGAACCATTTGTTGGCTGGAGGGGTCCTGACCCAGGTTTGGTGTACAAGGTTTGCCAACAAAACCCTATACTACTGGCCCTTTCGGAAGTGACCTGCTTGCGTAGGTCAAAGTCTCACCCGAAGTAGTATGGGTGGGTGCTAGAACAAGGTTTCTGCACCCTGAGAAAGGATAGGTAAGGCAAGCAGAGCTGCGCTAAGCTCTGTAATTCCCAGATTACTTTGCTCTGCGCAGGGTTAATTAGGTCTCTATTCGCATCCACGTGCAATAGATCTATAATTATACGCCTTTATGATAGTAACACAACATTACATAAACATAACAGAATAGAACAGAACCAAGATACCGAAACACACTTACACAGATCTTCGCAACTTAAACACAGAAAATACACAGTGCAAAAATTACCAACAATTCGCACAAGAGTACTCATAGATTCAGTTCTCTATCAATATTTCTTATTCATTCATTCATCAATCCTTCCTTACAATTCCCTTCCCAACCTGCGCACACAGCAGCAGGGTCCGCACACAGCTGGACTTGGATCTCCGCGCACACAACCAGTAGGAGTCCTTTCCCCAAAACCCAAACAGATAGCTTAAACCACAATTCGCATCAATAGCTCATCATTCCTATCCTTTACAATACAAAATGTCCTTCTATTTATAGCAATCTAGCCTAGACTTTCCTATGGTCTGCAAACCGTGGTTTTTAGACCCCTGGTTTACCCTTTTACCCATTACAACTCTTTCGGGGCTTTGACCCGCCCCAAAACCCCTGCGCTAGATTAAATCTAATCAAAATTATTCAAAATGGACCAGTTTCACAGCTTGTGGGAGACCCTGTTCCAACATCCACCCCCTCATGAGGTCTGAAAACATCTCACAGACACTCGGGAACTGCTGGGACAATCTATTGCATCACTGAACCATCAAGCATACAGATCTCGATAATGCCATATGGAGCTGGAATTGAGAAACAATCAAGTCAAATGGAAATAAAGGGTCCCTTTATCTGATCTGAGGCACTGAACAAGAGTGAAAGTTGGAACCAAGGTACACTGCCCTCTAGACCTGTCTTCTAGAATGAATAAGCTAATGTCGACAGAAGGAGGTCCACCATAGGTGAGGACATAAGGGATCCTCAACTAAGGCACGAGGGATAATAGTAGAGCAACTGATAGACTGACAGTAGGGATGATGGTGGAATGGGGGGGATTGAGTAGTGGGCTGGCGACTTCCCTTGTTAGAGGATAAAGGGCATGGATGAACCAACAACTACTAACTCGACTCCGGAGGGGATAGGGGATAGTATGACTGGGGGCCAAAAATGTGCGACACGAGATAGGTATAAAGAAATGAAGCATGGAATACTGTGATGGGAAACAAAGGGAACTTGGGATAGACTCCATGGATGCGATGATGACTCAACTCAGATGCTCTAAACAAGGGCGACTCGATAATGCTTCCACACAGAAGAGGCCCAGTGGGGACCATAAAAACATGAGTACAAGATGGTTACTCATGGTAAAAATCTACATGAGCATCAACAAGTATGAAGGCAAAGTGGTGCCCCAAGTACAAGTTTAGCAAGTGAAGAAATTTGATTTTGAGAAGCATTGAAGTGACCCTTCTTGGAAAAAAGGATTTCGGGTGAAGTATCAAATCACCAAAAATGAAAGGATACCCATTTGAGTGCTCAGTGAGAGCTTTATAATTGTGCTAACGGTTTGTCAAATTGAGCTACGGTTTGGTCGTAATTGGCGAAAGAAAAATCTGGGGTTTCTCTTTTAATAAGGCATTTTCCCTCCAATTTGATTCATTTTCAATTGTAGCTATGGTGAATGTAGAGAGGAGAAATGACCCTAAATCTTGTGACGATCATAGTAGACAAACCGACCGTTGGAATCGAGATCCGTGACTTTTAGGTTGGTGACTTTACTTGTATAAAGGTGGTCTTAATGCTTCTTGGAAGGATGGTCCTAGTGAAGAATCAAGGTAAGAAAAGAATACGAGAATGAACTGTTAGAGAAGGTCTAGAATCATCCTTGCCCACCAAGTAAAACAGAGGGACCAAGTGGTAAGTATGGTATCACATAAAGTAGAATATTTGAAGATAGGGTATCAAACATCTACGATATATGGCTTGCCGTAGAGGCCGGTAGGTCCAACTATCCAAGGAATGGGAGGATAATCGACCATACCTAGATTGATGGGGTATAGGCCGAGACTTATGGTAATTATATGAGAATATGGCCAGGGGTGCCATCATCCAAGCATGGGACACAGCCCCAAATCATATGTGATGAAGGGGAGTGATCTGGTATGCAAAGGTGGGAATGATGCCCCTAGCTAGGGGATTTTGTGGAGTGCCATGGTGTTCCAAGTGCCAAAATAATGGATTCAAGCCTTCAGTGTCATAGACACTAAATCCTTAAGATGATGATGAGAAGGTATAGGGGCATAGGTGCCCCCAAGAATGTTATGGTCATGCCAAATGTATTTTGAAAAGTGGAATCTAAACAAATTTTTATGATGTGGTTCGCCATTTGTTTACTTTATGGTTATCTTCAGTGGGAAGAATGGATAGATGCAGTTTGAGAAAGGGAATGGAGGATTACCAATATCTTTTGGTACTGCATATATGAAGAAAATAGACTAAATTTATGGTTTCTCATACATGGTGTCACTATCCCAAAGGGTGGATTTGGATATAATGAACTGGTTCTCATCGAGAAATTATAGAGGTTTGGAAACAAAAATGTCTAAGGGTCTGGGTTGTTGATGTAAGATGAAGGAATGATGAAGTGAATCATCCCTAGAGTGATATAAAGTGATATGGAACTCTATATGTTCTTCTAAATGGGGAAGAACGATGGTAATAGAGTTGACACTACTAGATGCACTAGGAGGGTTGTGGAGAATTGCTTCTCCCAGACTTTCCAATATGGGTGCCCCTTACCAAAACATTGGGTGTCAATGTAATGACCACAAGGTGTATGTGGTTCAAATGGATGGTTTCGATGTAAGGGGGGATAGATAAAGTCAGGGGTGGTAAATGCTTCCATAATGTCTTCATCACAATAAAAGATGGGGTGATTGGTGGAAGAAAGACCACATGGTGCGGCTAAGATACCTGACTCATTATTATGAGAAGTGAGGCTCACATGCGCATTTTCACAGAGGGTGACAAAAGAAAAGTAGATGAAGGATCCACCGATGTTGAGCCCAAGGTGATTGCTAAAGGGAGGTCAGGTGAAACAGAAGGGGATACCCTAGAGGGGTCTTCCACCTTGGATCTCATAGATGATGACAAGTAGAGGATAGTGGCTGAAGGCTCTGTCATCTCGACATCAAGAGGGGGGATGTCAATGGGAGTGGATGTGTCCTCTGGTTTTCCTGAACCATAACACATAAGTAAGGGAGAGGTAGACTCTTTGCACTCGGCCTCGTATTGGCGAACCACTTCCAATAAGGTGCGGTAATCTGCGAGGTGGGGATAGAGGTGAGTATAGTGGCCATGGAGATCACACAAAGAATAAGGGTGGTTTTTGTGCACAGTCTTGAGTTTCTTCCATGAATTTGGTAAAGTAACATGGACTTCTGGGACATCAGACTCGGGAAACGCGACGTTGACCATGGGTTTGATGCGAAGCAATTCAAGACAATGATGGGTGGCATGAACATCAACATCAAAAAAAGTGCATGAAGGTGTATGGTTTGGAGGCTTAGGAGGAGCAGGTGTTGTTTGGGAAACCTTGTCCTTAGGTGCCTTTTTGTGGGCTTTTCCCCCCTCACCGAGGCTTTTGAAATAGGAGTAGATTCCTGTTGAGGTGGCTGATGCATAGAAGCAAAGGGAGGGGTAATAGTGATAGGTTCGACCAGGGTCAAAGAAGTGTAAGGTTTGAGCTGACCAAGCGGGGTATTGGCTAGGGGATCAATGTACCATATTGGGATCCCAGGGTCATGTTGGGAAGGGTCAAGGTAGCCATAACAAGTACCGAAAATACACCAGGAGGGGGAGAAAGAAACAATATCTGATTGGAGGTGTAATGGCCAGGAAGAACAACTCCCAGATGGTTAAGGTTAGGGGGAACCATTCCAGGAGGATAAACAGGATCAGGGACACCAGCTATAGATGGGGGGCCTTGAGGAGGAGGTCTTTAAGGTTGAGTCGAAGTACTAGGAGAAGGTTGCAAAGGGTGAGGCTGCTGACAAGTCAAACCAGACTGTTTGAGGTCGAATCGAGACGATTGCATCATGCAAACATTCGACAAGCTAGGGTCAGAGATAAGAGGGGGGAGACAAGGTAATGAACCAAGTAAAGAGGAATCTTATAGACTCTGGGTGAGACACTGGTCAGAGGTTCAAATTCTTGTTTATTGGCCATCGAAGAAATAATGGACTGTAGAGAGGTTTGAGACTTCGGTTCGTAATATGTGAGCTGATCGATAGTGAAGATATTTCCATTGTGAGGAAAGCACATCTTATGGTGAACCACAGATGGGATAGTAGACATCATATAAGTATAGCTATGACCCAATAGAATTTTGTAGTTTAAGGGGGCATCAATGACTTCAATGTCAACACAAACAATTTTTACCGCAAGAGTAATAGGACAATTGTGGAACATGCCAAGGGGCTGGGAAGAGTGGCCATCCCACACACAAAGGGTGATAGTTGAAGGGGCTAACTCAGGGGATCTGAGCTACTTCCAAATAGAAGCAGACATCACACAGTGGATGCCCCATTTTCAATAATACATTGGGAGACGTTGGCATTCCGGATCTTGACAGGTATTTGGAAGGCGACGGATGCAGGAAGGGGGGGATGCTCTGACTTGTCAACATTGAAGACAATAAAACAATCATCTGAAGGATCCAAAATGCCCATAACAGTTACTAGAGCTTTTAGTTATGAAGGGCATGACTGGAGGACTTCCAGCATTGACATGGCAGTAGGAGATTGCGCCAAGTCATCTACTATACTATAGGTGTGGGTGGCTTTATCGGAAGCAGCGTTTCGGCGTAACGGTCCCTTGAGGATCTTGGTATGTGCCTTTTCCTTAGCTTGAGGGATCTGTCAAGGAACATTGGGTGTCAAAATTGGCTTTGTGGGACCTGAAGATGGGGGATCGATTGCAGACGTAGTGGGAGGCTTGGTGTATTGGTGCGATCGAGTCTGAAGGTTGAGATCAACGGTATTGGCTTGGTCAAAGTTCATCATGAGGATCTGGTTATCAGAGGTACCAGATGGGGGAGGTTGAGTGGCCGCCTGACTTTCAGGGGGTTGGGCAACCACATATCCTTGTTGAGGGAAAGGATTGGTAAACACAACCAGTTGGATAGGCACAACATTAGGAGGAACTGAATAAAAGGCTTGCTGTCCTCAATATGTTGCTTGGGATTCCCACATTTGACACATCTGAGGTAAAAGGGGACAATCATGGGTATAGTGATCATGGACACCACAACAAGAAAAATGATTATTCATGCGAAGATGCCTGTCCTGCTTGGGATGAGTACCCTATTGCTGGGTTGCAGTGTTAGATGTATTCCCTTGGGGATTGTTTCTTGGATTACCTAGAGCAAGTTGGTTCTGATTGTGATTCCTCTTCTTTTTGGAAGTGGGAGGATTATTCACACTCTATTGCACATACACTTGACCCTGAAGGGGGGGGGGGGGGTTGGCTGCTGCTGCGGAGCTTGAAAAGGCATGGGAAGCTGAGGTGCTGGTGCTGGAGGAGCTGGAGCACCGAGCTACCGATGCAGATAGTAAAGAGGTGGAGAAAAATTAGGGTAAATAGGTTGGGCAAAAACAGGCCCTGGCATCGGAGGATGCGGCTGGGCAAAGACGTGAGGCATGCTGTGTCCTGGATACATGTTGTCGGGAGGGGGAAAAGTGCTAAAGGAGATGGCCCCTCACGGAGGGAAAAAATAACCCATAGGAGGATGAGTGTACGGATGTGAAAGTGATCCAACGATACCGTCGGCGGCATGGGATGCCCCCAGTGTGTTGGCACCACCAGGTCTGGGAAGATCAGGTAAGATGATATAAACATAACCAGATTGCGCGTAGATCAAGTCATATTTCAACACAATTTGGAGGGATTTTTCTTCAGTTTGAGGAAAGTGAGAGGTGATATCTTTACCAATGGAGGGAAAATGGATCTGATAAACTAGTCCATGTAGACATGGTCTTCGAAAACAGGGGCTCGACATAGGCTCTTCCATTTGCG
The DNA here is from genome assembly GCA_034641835.2 of Pinus albicaulis. Taxonomy (NCBI): domain Eukaryota; kingdom Viridiplantae; phylum Streptophyta; class Pinopsida; order Pinales; family Pinaceae; genus Pinus; species Pinus albicaulis. Next base: position 246,071,372 of record CM076577.1, on the reverse strand, counting down.
CCATTCTTGAACATGGTCAGATACGTAGGTGGAAGAAGTTTGATGGAAAGAGGTAAAAAGTTCGGTACCGGTGTCATAGTGAAGGGAAAGCTGGAAGTAGGACATAGACACCTTTGCAAGAGTTGCAAAAGTAGTATGAGAGGAGGAGGCTTGGTCGACATACCAATTGGAAGCTTCTCCAGTAAGTGTATGTTGGAATAACTGAAGACAGACAGATTCATCAGTGATAGAGTTGGACAAACACCACATGTCGCAAGAACGAAGTGGTTGGTATGATCCTCTCGAGAATTTCATTCAACTTAGGGATTCCTGAAGGAAGCTTGATTGGCATAGCAGGCCAACCTGGATCATGGTGTATGGGGTCATTAATCAATTGTTTGAAATCAGAAAGGCTTAGGTCTGCCATATAAGGAAGCAAGGGAGCAGCCAAAATCAATCCTGTTTCGGCTCCACTAGTAGTGGTTCTAGCATTAGAGCCGGGGCCACCACCAAAGGTAGGTTTAGCACTCGATATGATGAAGGTGAAAGGTGGAGGAGAACCGGGGATACAAACAGAGGGAGAACCTGATGAACCAGAATTAGAGTCGGAATGATAGCTCGACGAAGGACTAACTCGAACCCTATGCGGTGGGTTAAGTCTTCCTAACGGAAACTGAGGATGAAGGCCTTGGAGTTTTTGGGATAAACGCCTTGGGGGCGCAATGATATAAAATAGACACAAAACCCAATAAGGAAGAGAGGTAAACAAGGGTAGGGAGGTGCAGATTAATTAATTACAATGTTTAAGTCTTGGTCTAGCGGTGTAAACCAGGTGCTCTTCGATTTAGGTGTGCATGTGTGTGAAAAGTGTGTTAATTTTAATTAAGCCCATACGTGTGTAGAGGAAAAAGAAAAAAAGATGTTGTATAACTGTAAATAAAACTGAAAGCGACAGTAAAATAAATAGCTAAAGATGCATAAATTTAAACCCAAGGAGGAGGGATTCCCAACAACTAGTCTATGGGTGGGAAAAATATACTCAAAACACTCAAAATGGCCAATGGATCTAAGGCCAAGAGGGTCAGGGATATAAAGGTCAGATCTGCTGGAAGAGGTGCAGAAAACAACAAGAAACCATAGGAAGAAATGTTGAAAAATAGGTGGCGAAAGGCTACTACCTAAAGGGAAACGAAGGGGACCCTAAAGGAGGACCAAAAAAAACTAAAAAGAGGTGTTTTGGATGGATAAATAAATGATATAAAATGGATCTGAAAGTGTAGGTTCAGATCTGAAAAATGGCTAAAAAACACTGAAATCTCAGAAGACCTACTTCAGCTAAACTCCTCCTAAAAAGGTTGAAGCGTATTGAAGCCCTAGGGGACTTGGTTCCTTCTTCGACAAGTAAAACTAAGAAAGTATAGGTCCAATATGGGTAACGACAGAGGTCAGACAACCTTGAACAGTGCCCTAGACAAATCCTAAAAAATCACAGAAAAAATCCCGCAAAAAGTATAGGTTGCAGGTTCTGACCTGTTTTCTGTTGAGGTTGCAGTTTTTGGGTAGTTATCCACTACCTGAGAGCTGAGATTGTAGGTTTTGGGCCAAAATGTACGACCTGAACTTCTGGTTGTCTCGGGAGCAGGTTTAAGAAAAAAGTGTTGTATCCGCTGTGGCTGATACCCGTTACCCACACAAAAGGCCTAGAAACACATGAAAGTTAGAATTTTTATTGCTTTAGGGTTGAAAATGTTAAAAACAACATCAAGGAATTCAAAATAAGAAGTTGAAGAAAAACCCTAGGGGTTGAAGCAGCTGGTCATGCAGGGATCTGAAAAATGACAACGGTCGTAATTAAAATCCCCAGTGTAGTTTCCAATTATTAGCGTGAATTCTAATTGCAAGCATACGAAAAAAGCTCACTTTAGCTATGCATAACAAAAAAACCTAACATAAAATGTGGTTGTCAATTTCCTTAGCTTTGTAGTGGGTGATCAGAATAGATGCTACAAAAATCCAGATCTATGCAATTAAAGACATTAAACATAAAAAATAAGCAAGAGTTGCTCCATGCATCCAATAGGCAAGACAAGAATTTATAAATAATTTTTTGAATTATGACACTTGGGAAGGGAACATAGAAATATGTTACCAGTCCCCTTAAATGGGATGGGTTCTTGTATGTCCTCAGTGCTTCAGATCCAAGATCTCTCTCACTTGATGGTGCAGAAAACCCAGAAAAAAATGGAACTTAAAAGGAGCTCACATGCAAAAAGTAGAAAAAGATGACAATGATGGAGGATCAAAGTCAGACCAGAAGTATAGATCAAGAGGTGATCTTAAAGCAACAAAAGGTAGTGAATGAATGGAAAACCCTTCTATTTATAACAAAATATTGAGTTAGTCTGGATATTGGTGCATAATTAAAATATTATTAACCAAATCTAGATCCAAATTTTATGAAATATTTTATTATTTTTGTTGGAGGGAAAAGGAATTTGAATTTGGTCAAATCCATTTATTTAGAAATAATAAATAAATAAATGATTTATTTGTTATTTTAAGAATGTTGTTAAGTAATAATTAAATAAATAATGATTTATTCAATTATTTATAAAAGATTTAGTCAAATTTAACAGGGAAAATTATTAAATAATGATTTAAATAATTATTCCTAGAAAATAATAAGATAAATAATGATTTATCTAATTAAGTTTCCCATTTTGGGTTAGATGTGACCAGGAATATTAATTAAACAATGTTTTAGTTAATTATCCCTAGAGGAAAATCAAACAAATAAGGATTTATTTAATTATTCCTAATGGGGTTTCCTGTTTAGAACATAAACAACTTAATAAACTATGGGTTATTAAGTTATTTCTCATAGTGAAAGCAATTTTACTGTGGTAAAATTGGTTTTACATGGTGTACTTTAGTCCATCTAATAGTAACAGGTTAGATGAAAAAAAAATGGTGTAATAGAAACCATGTTGTTTTTCCACGACACTAGAGAATATAGGTTAGGGTATTATAATTTATGACACAACCAACTCAAATTCCACAACAAACAACTTTGCGAAATGGAATAAATACAACAATAAATCAGCTAGTGCACAAATAGACACCATTTTACAATTTTCAACAACCCAACTTTGTTATATTAACAAAATTTAATACAATTGTTTCGGGCTCCTGTAATATGGATCATGGCCCTCATACAATCAGTAATGCAAGAATACAAACTAGGGTTTGTTGTCAACAACTATGAAAGCTAATCTACCCTAAACAAGATACAACTGACCTACTCATAATGGTACACTTCCACAATTCTTTCGATCCATGTACCCTGAACACTTCTGTTGTTCCTTTTGCTCCCAATTTGCAACAACATCAATATGCCTCTATCAATGAATCCTACTCCTTTAGGTCACTAAACACAATGCACTAATTTTCCCTCTAGCTTATCATTAGTCCATCAAAAAATTAACACATAGGGTCTTCTTGTGATTTGTTCACAACTTCGTTTGTGAACAACATCTTAGTTTTCCACCGTTGCTCCTCAATCCTTCAAGAATGCAACCCTTTGGGACTTCTTCCTAATATTTCCTTCCTCTGCTACTCTAATGAAGAAAAACATAGGGCATGGAGGGTTTCCCACTATCACTGTAAGATGTCCTTCTTTTTAGAAAACTTAAGGCTCAATTACTAGTTCACTTCACTTCCCTCTTTTATAATTCAAAGAGTCAAACCTTAACCTTCAAAATTATACCACTCCTAGCATACTTAATGTCCTTCTTAGGTCTACATTTAGGGAACCTTTTGGACACCTACTTTATCCCCCCAATCTGATCTCAATATGCCCAAATAATATTGTCCAGACTAGGCAAACCATCCACTAGAAAAAACACCAGCTCAAGAGGAAAACATACCTTTTTTATGCAAAATTTTGTTGCTCCCCTTAACCTTAACCTCTGTGCGCTTTGATAGAAATTTTATCCCTTTGATTAGGGTTGAAGGTAACTATAGTCATAGCCCCAAAAACTCGGGTGAAAATTCCTCTCAAACACTATAACCTCCTATACTCGTTGATACCTCAACCCTCTTATAACTACCTGTAATGGTCTTTTCAATCCTAAAAAAAAACCCTACAAGATTCAACCTGTACTAGGGCACACTCCAGAATGTTCATACATGTTTCATAAGATAATACACCCTTAAAATATACACAAAAATTCCCAACCTTGGCCGCCTTTCTCGCTAGCTGCTCCTCCTAGATTCGACCTGCTGTCACAAGATATGTAACCCCAAAAAAATCCTCTTCTCTTCGCTTTGCAAGTCTCCCTAGGTATCAGATACGTCAGAGGTATATATGCCCTTGAATATTTCCCTTTGGATATGAGAACGATGCTCCTCCTCATCTCCTTTAATATACTTATATCGGGGTAACTACTAGCCCTCGTCTAGGGTTGTCTCAAGTAAGGTCGACATGTCTTTCTAGACATTTAGCCCACACAAAAAATACAATATTAATATCTCTCAAAATATAAATCCTATATTAGTGTTCTTTATATCCCCTCACTCCATTAAGGATGATCTTTTTGGCGAGAAAGAAGGTCTCTGAGTAAGACCCATGTTCAGGAGAGAGGCCAACAAGGTTTCCGCAGTAGTCTAGCACAATGCTGACATTTTCACCCTACTCCAAAGAGCAGAGAGTCTCACCCGAGGCATGCGATGACCTTAGTAAGGTTAGGAATAGATAAGATATAAACCGATCACAACTATAGAGAAAAACAGAAAGAAATGGGAATTGCAAATAGATTTAGCTACCTTGCACAAGATACTACTCACGAAGCATATTCAGGATGCAAAATTAAAATTTAAAATAGGGCAATACATTCACCATAACCAAATGATTAACATGGAACTTAGGACATCAAACACAGGTAGAGGTATGTTTCATTATCAATAGCAGACAGTTACATTACTCCTGAGAGTTGATTACAGGAGGGCAGATTACAACAATTACAAAACAAAACAAAACAAAACAGAGCTCTCTTGCGGCTCTCTTCCTCAACCCTCTATTGGACTAACCTCTCGTCTACGCTGGCTGATTGCTTATTTGTTCCTTTGCCAATGCGGCTGTCAGTTTTCCCTCCTTTCCTTCTTTGCTGTTTTCTACATCTCCTTGATCACCAGGAGTTCTGCTGCCTGTCCTTGTCGCTCATCCCTGCCATCTGTGCTGGTTTTCCGCAATCACCGTGCCACCTGTTCTCCAGCTCTCCACAACCGTGATAGCTCCCTGTCTGCCATGGTTGCGATTTTCCACATGTTCTCCGCAGCTCAAAACCATCTCATTTTCAAAACAAGGGCCCCAACAGGCCCCAACCACATGCTATTGACTCGTCCCGAGTCAATCCTTTTCTGCTGCCTCGATCTCCATTGGTTCGTCTGTCTCTGTGGCTGGCCTTGTCTTCTTTGTTTCCTTTCCCTATCCAAAAAATGGCCCCAACTCAGGAACCTTTTCCAACACTGAATATTTGAGTTCGTTGAAGTCGTTAATGGCCTGTTGCCATTCCTTCATGAGCTGGTCCGTTTCTATGGCAATTTGTTCAGCTTCTGTTTCTCATACAACGACCGACAGCTTGCTGAATACTTATTTAATTTTGATTTTGGCCTCAGTGGACATTTGTTGTAATGCTTCTGTAGTGTGCTTTACTGGTTGTCTCAGTTCTCGAAGGAATTTCTTAGTGGCAGCAGAATGATCTTCTATCTTCTGTATTGTGGTCTCTAGTTCCTTCGCTTGATTTTACAACTAGTTAATGCTGATGGGGTCTGTGGCCTCCTTTATTTCTCATGAAACCTGCTGCAGTTGTGCCAATATTGGTTGGGCCTTCATAGTTAGCGAGGTTGAACAATCGTGCAAATGTTTCAGAAGGTTGTAAGCTTCTTTCACTGTGGTCCCCAGGGTTTCCCGCATCCCAGTTTCTTGTTTCTACATTTTGGTGACCTTCTCGGCATATATGACAACAGGATCTGGTAACGCCGGTTTGGTAGCAAGCGCTTCCTTTAGCTCTTGATTCTCCTTGATGAGATAGGCACAAGATATCTTCACGCGGATAAACCATTTGACTATAGTGCAAGCCGTTATGTCCCCCAGTGTCTTGTCATCCTGAGCTATTACTGTTGGCCAGAGGTCCTTGAAAATATCCATCACCTTCTCCAGTTGTTCCTGCATACTGTCCTTTTCTCCTTTTAAAAAGTTGCGCTCTTCAGTAAGCGCACTGATTTGTAGTTGTTGCTGTTCAAACCTCTGCTGGAGGTCATTGTGTAGTCCTTCTGCTTGTTGTGTTTCTTGCTGGATGAAATTGTACAGTTGTTCTGTGCCCCAGGTCTGCATACTCTCAGCTCTAGACATATCGTTGTTTGGTGGTCTCTCTCTAAGTGGTCGACCGCTGCTATTGAACTGGCTGAGTGCTCATGTGGTGACATCAGTTGGTTTTGTTGTGGAAGCTGATTCCCTAGGTCATTCATGCTTGTGGTTGGCTGAACCTATTGTAGTATCAAATTTGCTTGCTAAAAAGGTTTCAGCTCCTTGGGCAAGGGCGTTGTATCTGCAGTAAAATATCCTCTGTGAATTAAAAGGTCCTAGAAAGTGATTTGTCCAACCAGAGTATTAGCACATCTACAGAGTATGTGGGTTTGGGAGACATTATGTAAAAACATCCACGGGCACTGTCATTAGGCTCTATAACCTTAGAAGGTTAGACAACAAAGAAAGATAGAAATCATGAAATCTAGGTTGAGGGTTTACAAGGTTCTTGTGAAATTAGGGATATGCCTATATATGACTAGATTATCCACATGGAAGGTTGAATACAATTTCATATACCTTTATTTATGAAAACTTGGGTGTTAAATCATTCCCAAGTTTTATAGATCTCCTATAATATCATTAATATGATATTGCGTTGGTCTTTTCAAAGGATGATTATAATTATGTATGCTATGAAATTAAAAAATACCATGTGACCCAAGTAATGATTTCTCTCTCTGAACCTATATGTTGCAAAAATATAAGTTCTCATGAAAAATCCAAATGTGATGTTGATAAAACTTCTCTACTGAGTTTTGATGATCTTGAATCTCCCAAATTTGATGTTGGTGATGGATATGATCACATACCTACCATTATAGCAAATGTGAGTTTAATACACATTCAAGGTGCTCATGACTCTCCATGAGTCTTGATTCCCTTGAAGAACCATCAGGTTGTAAATATTGGGTGTTAGTGGAGAAGAAAATTCTCCCTCCTTGAATGTGGATGCCTAAAAGGATTATGAGCATGTAAATGCTAGTGTTAGAAGTTTGTTGACTAATAAATGGAATGTGAAATGAAGGATGTATTTACATCTAGACATGGACTACACAAAATATGGTAGAAGTCCCCTCTTCCAGTTCTCTAAGTTTGGCATAACAAACAATCCTGAACTAGTTAGAAAAGCATATCTATTTCCTGAACGATGTAAAAAATCATTGCTTTAGTATGATGATTGTGCAAGAATTTTCCATTCAATTTCCAACACTAGTGAAAAGGAAAGGTTTAGAGAATTCAAGATATAATTTTTTGTTGAGGTAGCCACAAGTTTAAAAAATGTTAGTGATTTGGCTTGAAAAGTGTCATCTTCTCGTGAATCTGAGCATATGCAGATGCTAAATGATGAAAATTTGTTCACAAAGTTTGTTGAGATGTGTGGAAAACCCAATTCTGTGGCAATATATGTCATGAATTTCATAAGACATGAGCATAAAAGGACACTCACCTTGATGTCTATGCATGTATATATTCATATGACTATATTATTTGGGAATATCACAACGTGCAAGGGGTCGTGGGCCTTGGAAGTATGTCTTCCTCCTCTGGCATCCTTTGTATGCCTAAGGAAGTGGACAAAGGCATAAATAGGATCATATCATTTCTCTTTGGAATACTCATTGATGATTCTATAACTGAATATGAGGATGGAATTGCTAAGAAGGAAAATCTTACTTCTATAAAACCCCCATTTGATTGGTGTGTGTTCTTGATATTCTTAATGAATATTGCATGTTTTTAGAATAGAGATGGTAAAGGCATGGACTATGTTATGAATAATACAATGTGGAATAAATTCATTATAATGATAAATAAGCCCTTCATTAGGATTTCCCCCTAGAGGTTGTTAAGGGATCCTATACCAAAAGTGACTGAAACTTCATAAGTTCTTAGAACAGGTTAGAAAATGTTTGTAACAACAAAGATTATGTAAAAATTGGACACCCTCATGGGTTATAGGAAGATTTGATTTGGCCCACCGAGTAATGAGAGTGGCGTTTCTCCCTAGATGGAAAGTATTGACAACTTTTTTTTACACCAAAGAGTATTGAATATATTAATTCTGCACTAGGATATAGAATATACTCAGGAAATTTACAATTCCGTTACATCATTGGGCTTCATGAGTTGCATATGTAGGCTATAAAACCAGTCCCAATTATCCATCAAAAAATTACAACTAAAAAACATTCCTATTATTCTACTAGTTTATACTCTACAAAACTACGACAAAAGAAAGATACATAGGAAACCAGACATAAAAAAAGCAGACTAGTCCTTAGAAAAAACAGAGAGATTAAGGTACATGCCTTCGTTTTCCTCTACAAGAAGATAATTATGCTTTACAAACTGCATTTGGAGAATTTCTAGCATGCTTATGAGTGCCCCGAACTCTTCTTTCATCCGTCCAATTTTTTTTCTCTTTGCAATTATCGTTTCCCGATTGTCACTGGCCGACTCCCCCTACTGATGAAGGAGCACCCGCAACTCAAAAATGTATGCATGAATTTTGCATGCTCACTGGTCCACATTTCAAAGGCAAGTGGAGAGAAGGTGGCCATGGGTGGCCACATATTTACTTTGACCCAATCATGCGAGCAAACACTTTCCACCCTACCTGAGCAAGGACAATGACAATCCCATGAACCCATTGCCATTGTGAATAGCCTAATGAGGACCCCTTTGAAGAAAATTTTGGCTGCATGTAGAGACACCAAATTATTCATCAAATGTTTCATTGAATGCTTCACCAAATTCTTCCTAGGATGCTTCACTGATCGAACCAGCTTCACAGAATGCAGAGACACCCAATATTGGGGATAAGAACAACCCCTAACAAATTTGACCATCCAGGGGCTACCTAGGCCATTCAAAAGGAGCCAAACACTATCAATTTGTAGAAAGGATCCAAACAACAACAATATGAAGAAAATATAAGTAAACCCCCATGATATGTAGAATAATCCATACAATATCCTCGTGTGACACAAAGGAGTGGTCTACGTGCCCCTAGGATCCCATGGTGGCTCCATAATTTCTCTGCAAATCGAAATGACCTTCAAATCAAGAATCCTTGCCTTCGTGTGGGTGAGACATCTGTTCTGAATTAGGAGGAGTAAATGTGGCTCACTCATAGAGGGAATTTGCATGGAGAACACTTGAAAATATCAGTGAGAAACCATGATTTGAGGGAAAAACATGAGAGATCCCATGGTTATCGGGTCCTTCGCTCTTGGTGACCTCACATGTTTTGATAGCATAGTTTCTTGCTTCAGGAGAGATGGAGGATGAGCCCTCATGCAATGCCAAGTGGAGCTACCAAAGGGGATATCCTAGGGGAGACATGGAGGTGGGATGGTGGGAAGAGGGGCCAAGGGGAGGGTGGGTGATATGTGCACTTTAATAATAAAATTATTATGGGAGGGGGTGATATTAGGGAGACTTGCATTATGAAATTAGGGGATGGGTAAAAAATGACAGTTTCCATAGAAAACTATATGCCATTCATTCAATAGAAAGGCCTTATTAGCTTGTGAATTCACCTTAGAGTTTAAGCATTTTAAAATATGATGAAATTGTAATTTAGAAAAGAGATGGATAATTCCATGGGCACATTAAATCAGTTGATTGAGCTAGTTTCATGGGAAGAAGCGTTGGATCACATGTGCTTTATGACTAGAGGGGAGTCTCCCAAAATTGTCACGTCCGTGATTCCCCTTTGGTGGGCTAAAAGGAGCCCAATATATAGGCCATAAGCTTTAGCTTGGTTGTTGTAATTCTTTCCCAATCCATAGGAATATTGGTTGAAAAGTATTCCTTCGAGATTAGTGAGAGTCCCTCCCCCTCCTTCCACCCTAGGGTTTATTTTTGAGGCACCATCAAACTGGAGAATCTAGGAATGATATCTCTACTTCCATTCTGCAAAATTTTCTGGGGTTAGACAAAGATTCTAGTGAGGGCAAGGGGCAGGATGATTCACAAGGGGAGGGTAATGGCTGGGAAAGGCCTAATAATTGAGCCAAGACATTTCTTAGGGGTCAAGAGAGGGATCGACCGATGGGTGAAGGAATTCAAAACAAGACGAGACAACTTTGAGGGTGGTGATCTTGATTGGAGGACAAGAATAATGAAATATCACCTTATTTCAAGATAACAAAATTTTCCAGCAAACATGTTTAGGGAGAATGATCTAGAGTTCTTTAAAGTATCTTTTGTCCTGAATATATTCTGCATAGAATTTGGGCTAAGAGGTAAGGAAGGAATTAATATTAGAAGGTCAACTAGTTCTTGGGAAAAGAGGGCCAAGAGCTAGGGACCAAATGGATTTGGAGAACATGCAAAAGAGAAAAAGATGGGAAATGTTTTCCTCTGAGTTCTCACAAAGGGGACACCTGGATGGACCAAAAATTCCCCTTTTTTGAAGGTTCTCTCTAGTGAGGATTCTTTTGTGAGAGAGAAACCAACAAAAGAAGTTTACATTGGGAATTTTATTTTTCCTCCAAATTTTGTTCCATATCAAATATTTTGGGCGACTTTTCTCATTGAAGATAGGTTGAGACTATCCTTCCTTGATAGAGAAGAAGGAGCTCTTCCAACCCCATCGATCTGTGAAAGTTTGAGCAAGGGGGGAAAACCACTTAATTTAATTTTTAGAATATCTAGGGTCAGGACAATATGGGTCGGGATGTCTACAAACTTCCATCCTATCCAGAGGCCCTGCCTATCCCAACTAGAGATCTGACCCAAGTAAATAACGCCAGGCTACAATAGGTGTTCCTTCAGAAGGGAAATTGAAGGATCTAATCCCAAAGGAGGGTGATCCAAGATCAAACTTGTACAAATGTTAATCGTGCTTCCATTCCCAAGGATTTTGCAGAGATTGTTTAAAATGAGAGATGAGGAGAAATTCATGAGTTTCCATATAGGAATGCCTTATATTGAATCGTTGGGAGTCTCTCTATTATTATGCTGACGCATATATTTATCTCTCATAATCTGTGCGCATCATTGGTCTAGCCGTGAACTAAGATTCTAGTAAATTTTGGTACCCACTGCAGAATTGACCATAGTGGGGTCATGTATTTCTAGCCCCCATGCTGTTTTGGCGCTCTGAAAGTCTTCTAATTAACCAATTGAAATTTTTTATTGTCTTGATTCCCTCCCTCCCATAAGAATTTCTTGATGTATATACCAAGTTGGTGCATAACATACTTTGTGGCTTGGAGAGCTAAGAACTGATACAATGGAATCGATGATAAGACTGATTTCACCAAGATGGTCCTGCCCACATTATTTAGCCATATCCCTCCCCAATTCACAATTTTGTTTTTGATTTTATCCTAGACAATTTGAAAATATTTAGGATTTGATCTCCTTAATTATATTGGAATACCAAGGTAATTGAAGTCCTTCCAGTCTTGGACAATCTTGAAACCAAAATTTTCTTCAATCTTCTTGGCTTTCTGTCACGCGATATTCAAGGTAAAGATGTGAATTTTGCTATCATTTGTGGCCCTTCTATAGGACCTAAGAAAATGTCTAGATAAGATTTAAATCACTTAAAAATAACCACAGAGGCCCCTCCTAACAATATGGTGTCATCCACAAACTTCTCGCGATTGATGCTTATGATCCCCGACTTGAATCTGATACCTAGAAATTTGTGGGTTTCTCTTCCATGTTCAAGTCTTCTACTTAGCGAATTCGCTATTAAGATGAAAAGGAAGGGAGAGTGGGGAAAACCAGGCCTTAATCCTTTGGATGCTTTGAAGAATCTCTTCACTCTTCCATTGAACATAGGAATGATTCATGGAAATGAGATGCATAAAGCAATCCATTTTATAAAGGTTGCATCAAACCTAATTTTTTTTAGTACCTTCATGAGAAAATTGTGCCTTACCATGTCAAAGGAATTTTCCATATCCAACTTAATTACCATGCCTTGATCCCCTATTTTCCACCTGGAGTCTATAACTTCCTGAATCTAAATTATATTGTCAAATATTTTCCTCCCTGGAATGAAGCCACCTTGGTTGTCTGAGATCAAACAGGGAAGGATTTTTTTAAGCCCAGAGGCAAGAAGCTTTGAGATGACCTTGTAAGAGACATTTCAAAGAGATATGGGGTGGAACATGGAAAAGAAGTATGGATTAGATTCTTTGGGTATTAGGGGACTAAGAAGGAGTATTTTATTCCTCCCCCCATGATGAAGCATTTAAAGGATTATATGAATCATTCAACATAGATCTTTGTTTATCAGGTTCCAAAAGCGATGGTAAAATTTTTATCCATCCAAACTGGGGGGCTTTGTCTGGAAGAAAGGAAAATACTACACTTATGATCTCTTGAACAGTCGAAGGGGTAATAAGGAGAAAATTCATTGCCTTAGAGACAAGGGTGATAACATGGTCTAACATATACTCCTCACTTTCTTGATTAATCGGAAAGTCCTCCTAGTATAGAGCCTGGAAGTGTTGGATTTATACATCCTTGATGTCCTCGAACTCTAAGATGGTTTTGTCCTATGATGAATTTGGGAGATTTTGTTTTTACTTTCTCTAAAATTTTCTTGCTTATGGAAGAATTTAGTGTTCTGATCCCCGACTAAAAATAAAGTATTTCTTGATTTTAACCGCCAATACTCTTCTTCTATTCTGAGGAGAGTGTGGAGATCCTTAAGAGTATCAACCTATTTTTGGAACTCAATCTGAGTGATATGGGAAGCCTATATATGTTCCTGAATAGATGCTAGCTTCTATTCCATGTCCCTTATTGAATGTTTCCTTTCTGATTTATTCTCCTTGAGCCATTTCTGAATATCTCCATTAAGACATTTGGTTTTGGTTTAACAACCCCATGTTAAAACATCATGTAATAAAGTTAATAAAGGAAAAATAATAACCATGGTCATGGGACACATTCCAAGATGAATATTGGGAAAAACATCCTAGTGTGGGTGTTCACATGGTTATCATGGCTATGGAAATTGGCAAAGGCTTTGGAAAGGAAAAGTAGCATTTATTTATGAAAATAATGGAAATTAGGAGAAAAGGAACGTGAAAGGTCATAGGTTGCATGTGAGGTGGAAAAATGAAGGAAAATAATGGAAAATTGAAGAAACTAGAGGCGTCATTAATAAAAAGGCTTATGATAATCAATACACAAAATTTTGTCAGTTTAGTTTTGGAGCTCTCATTCTATTCTCTCTCTCTCTCATACTCTTGGAAACTTAGAGTTTTATTGGAGCAATCTTGGAGGAGTGGCATACTTGGGATTTGGAGCAAGAAAGAAAAGGTAGAGAAGGGAAGTGAAAGAGGACATCAGGATACACAACTACAACATGTTTTTCTTGCAGGTACCAAGTTGTATGTATTATTTACTTACTAGTTTTGACATGCATGTGGTTTCTTGGTTATGATCTGTCATTGGCATGGAGGATTGCCTGGATTAAAAATGGTTTTTCCTATCCTTGCTATTTCCTGGATAGCCATGGTGTTGTGGTATTCTTTCCCTTTTGTTTTCTTGTTGGTTCTCATGTTTCTTTTGATGTGGGTTGAGTTATTAGATCCTAGAGCCTTGGTTGGACAAACGCTCTGGAGCCTGGCAACAACTGTGGGTTGAGTTACTAGTACTAGAGCCTTGGTTGGAACAAACACTTTGGAGCCCTGGAAAACTTGGGTAGAGACCGATCTGGTGACGATTAGTGATGTACGACCATGAGGTGGAATCACTGGTTGAGGGTTGAGGTGGTTTGACCTCTGGAAGCCCTGTTTTGGTTTTTATGGATTTTTTCTATGATATCCCACATTCATGCTAGGAATATGACACAAGGGTGATTGGCTGAAGAGAGATTTGGTTAAGGAAATCTATGGTCAAGTGGAACGTGAAAGTCCCAAAAATGGTTGGAATTTTCACTCATGATTAAGAGATTATTCTACTTAGTATTATATGGGTAAATATACTTGTTTATATGTGGTTTATATGGATGTTATATCCTTGATATTTCTGTTGGTTATATGCTGGTTATGACTGAGTTTTATGACAATGATAATTTATGGCTCTCATCATGTTTTGGTTAACCACTGAATGTATGGCTTAATAGATGGTAATGTAGTTATTGTGATGAAGTATTAATTCTTCTTAGTGATTCTCAAATAATTGTGAGACCCCTATGCTCATATATGTTTTTTAAACCTGTAGAGTGCATATTTGTGACATGTTTGATGAAATGCCTGTGATGGCTAGTAGGGGTCCAGTCAAGTCCTTATTCAAGTATTTGAATTCGTATCATTGTTTCAATGTTATTTTTCATTTCTGGAAGTTTCATGGAGTTCTAGATAGTGGCCTTAGTGCTGGCCCTGAAAACGTGGGACAAAATTCAGAGTTGATGGCACAAAGCTACCTGAAAATGTCCTTAGTCGCATGCTTTCCTTGTTGTGGGAGTGACTGGAGGGTCCCAGTTGCATGCATGCCCATGTAAAGGGAGAGACTAAGGCTTTAATGCAAAAAAATACCATTTTGTCTCAGGGGCTGGTCACCTGGAAGGGTTGGATGGCTCTTGGGGGTTCCGTTGCATGTGTAGTAGGTTAGATTTTCTGTGTTATGTCAATTCCACTTCCTTAACTTCTACATAGGGAGTTGAATCATATCATAGTAGCTATTCATCACATGTTTACCCTGATTGATAGGTTACTTTGGTAGATGTGGGAGGAGGGTGTTATAGAGTGGTATCAAAGCATGGTTCCATTCTCCTTGGGTGATGTATGGTTTCTGTTCTCCTTGGATGAATGTGTTGTCATATGTACATGTTGATTGAATATAGTTCCTTGTGCTTGTAGTCTATGTTCTTGTTGTCTATGCACGGCATTGGTCATGATTACAATGGTTTCTTCATGTGAAAGTTGATGGTGCTGTTGTTGAATGTATTTGTTGTGAGTGTATGTTAGTCATGCATTGGTTATGTGCGTTAGTGTTTATGTGTTGTTATGCATGCATTGACTGTATGATGGTCGTTGTGCATGAAGTCATGGCATGTGGTTAGCATATTTATGCATTTATAACTAGATAATGACTGAAAATATTCTTATATGTTGATATGATTATGTTTATATATGTATTGTGCTAATCTGGTCTGTCTTGTATACAAGACATCCTCCTAGGACTATGCCAAGGTACGCTGGTTTGTTTGTGATTTGGTTTAGCTAACATAATATACCTTGCAGGAAGAAGAGATCAAATATTACTAACAAGATGGTAGAGTGCAGATATTATCCCTATGAATTAGATGAGCAGGGTGGTGTTGGGAACTTTTCTTACTTAACAGACACATTGAGAAGTCAGAAGGAATAAATAAGGAGTTGCAAATCAAACAATGATAGAATCACATAGGCATAGGAGAAACAAACAAAAGTCAATACAATAATTCTTCAGAGTTTTTTGGAATTGTGAAGACATGGACCACTTTGAATCAAATATGGATAAGAGTATATGACTAATGGGGCCTATGACATTAGATGTCACAGTGGGAACATGTTAGATAGAGATGACACGATTAGAGATGGCAGGTTCTTGGATACACCAGACAGGAGAGGTGATGGACACAGGTACTATTCTAGTTCTGGTTCTGACAGGTATCATGGTCATCATCGTTATCATCCTTACAGGAGGAGTGATAGGGGATATTTTTCGGATGTGTTTAAGAAATAAAAGCCACCATAATTTGAGGGAGAGATGAAGAAATCACATGATGCAAAAACATGGTTTCTTGGAATGAATAAGTTCTTCAGATTGCATGATTATTCAGAGAACATGAAGGCCATAATAGATACATTCAACCTTAAAGGTAAAGCAAATATCTAGTGGGAAGATGTAAATAACGCCAGCGGTATTTATGAGGAGGAATTAATTTGGAGTGAATTTGAGAGACTATTCATGAAAAAGTATCTATCAGAGAGATACTATGGTGACAAGGCAAAATAGTTTTATAAGCTAAAGATGGGATCTATGACTGATGAGGATTACACTAGTATATTTCTGGATTTTTTGAGGTATGTGCCTTACCTCAAGGAGGAGAAATCCAAGATTCAGAGATTCATTAGTGGGATGTCGATATCATTCAAAGACAAGATTGAGTTTGATGAGCCTATATCATTGGGGGATGCCATCTGGAGGCTAAAGCATTGTTACGAGAAATCAAAGCACAAATCTGAGACTAAACGAGATTGGAAAGGTAATAATAAGAATAAAGGGAAATGGGACAAGAAATGAGCAAGGCCTTAGGATGCAAGTAACAAAGAGAATGCATCATGACACAATAATTTCAATGCATCTAAAAGAGGACCGGAATTTCGATGTGATCAGAACAAGGGTGATGATAGGAAGCCCGTACAATGTTGGAATTGTGGCAAAGATCATTGTCAGAGAGATTTTCCACAACATCAGGGTGGTAAACCACAGATGTACAATGCTCAAGAGGTGGAGACTGTTGGGAATGTTAGATAATGTTCCTTGGATTTATGCAACATTGGATAATAGGCAAGAAAATCACCAGGTGTCTATTATCGAGATGGATGGTAAGATTTGTGATCAAGTTGTTTTGAGTTTGATTAAACTTGAATCTAATTATAGTTATGTTATTCCTGACCTGGTGGATAAATGTGGTTTGAATAAAGAAGTGCATGTAGAGTCTTAGTTAGTGCAATTGGGTACATGTACAAAGAAGCGAGTTCATCATTGGGTAAGTGATTGTGCATTTGAGTTGAATGGTATTATTACATCAACACATTTGAATGTATTGTCATTGTGATCATATAGTATGCTTATGGGTATGGAATGGCTATATCTTCATAGGACCAAAGTGGATTGTTATGACAAAGCCATTGTGTCTTTGGATGATAATGGTGAATATAGAGTCTTGTGGGGTATGAAGAAAGAAACATATGTTAGAATGGTGATAACTATTTAGGAAAAGCATAGCCATAGAAAAGGGTGTGTGTTATTTTCAATGCACATTTATAGTGATAAATGTAAGTAGGATGAGGATGCAAAGATATTGAGTAGGTACCCGGTTATACAATATTTTTTAGGATGTGTTTCCAGTAGAGACTTCAAAGTTTCCACCTCATAGAGAAGTGGAATTTTCTATTAAGTTGGTACTAGGGGAAGCACCAACATCTAAAGTACCATACAGGACGAGAACTCCTGAGTTGGTAGAGATGAAGTTGAAGTTAAAGGAAATGATTGACAAAGGATACATTAGGACAAGTGTATCACCGTGGGGTGCACTAGTATTTTTTGTGAAGAATAAGGATGGTACTCTCAGGTTATGCATTGATTACAGGAAATTGAAAAAGGTGGCCATCAAGAATAGGTATCCATTGTGGAGGATTGATGATTATTCGATCAGTTGAAGGAGCAAAAATGTTCTCAAATATTGATATGATATTAGGATATCATTAGGTATGAATCAAGGAAGAGGAAATATACAGGACAACTTCAGGACCAGGCATGGGCATTATGAGTTTGTTATAGTTCCATTTGGTTTGAATAATGCTCCAACTACTTTTATGTGCTTGATGAATAATGTTTTGCATCCTTATATGGAAAATTTTGTTATTGTGTTGCGTCCTTATATGGACAAGTTTGTTATTGTATTAATTGATGACATCTTGATATATTCTAAGAATGAGGAAGAACATCATAAGCATTTAGCAACAATATTGAGATTTCTAAGAGGGCATCACCTGTATGCCAAGCTTAGCAGATGAAGTTTCTTTGAGACAAAGGTACATTACTATGGACATATGGTTTCCAAGGAAGGCATAACAATATATCCAAATAAGGTAAGGGCTATCATGGAGTGGGAAGCTCCTATGAATGTGGATGTGGTAAGATCCTTTATAGGTTTAGTAGGTTATTACAAGAGTTTCATCAATAAATTCTCACATATTTCTTATCCTATTACGTCATTGTAAATAAAAGGTAAGAAGTTTGAATGGAAATAAGAATGTGTAGCGAGTTTTGGACATTTGAAATTTTTTTTGACAAATGCTCTAGTTCTAAATATTGTAGTTCCAGAAAAAGATTTTGTGGTGTGTACAGATGATTGAAAGAGAGGACTTGGTGGAGTTCTTATGCAGGAAGGACATGTAGTATGCTATGAATCCCATAAACTGAATGAGCACGAGAAGAATATTCAACACATGATATTGAGTTGGCAACGATCACCCATGCATTGAAGATGTGGAGACACTATGTTCTTGGCATTAGGTTTGTACTGATGAGTGATCATAGTGGGTTGAGATATTTTTTTTATCAACCGAATTTGAATGCCAGGAAATCTATATGGTTGGCCATGATCAGTGAGTTTGAATTTGAGATCAGGCTCATTAAAGGTAAAGATAATAGGGTTGAAGACACTCTTAGCAAGAAGATACATGTAAATCATATAGCAACTATGAGTTCTTATGGCACAAATCTACAGGATCAGATCTGACAGGAAGGTCAATAGGATAATAGGTACATTGAGCTCAGACATAGGCTACAAAAGAGTACATGAATAGGTACAAGTACAAGTAGTGGTATAGGTACAGGTAGTGGTACAGATACAGGTAGTGGTGCATGTACAGGTACAGGTGCAGGTGCATAGGATGTGGACTATTGCCTCACGTCAAATTTCTTGATCAGATTTAAGGACAAGATTTATGTACTAAATAATAGTGAGATCAAGAAGCTTATCTTTAGGGAATTTCATGCCAAACCGTATTCAGGTCACTCAGGATATCGAAATACATTTATAATAGTGAATGAGGCTTATTATTGGCTGAATATGAAAAAGGATGTGGCAAAGTTTGTGGCTAGATGCTTGGAACAACAAAAAGTGAAATCAAAGTGCAAATATCCAGGTGGACTACTACAACAAATTCTAATTCTAGAGTGGAAGTGAGAGGTAATTTATATGGATTTTATCACAGGTTTGCTGAGGACATCTAGACAAAATGATTCCATCATGGTTGTGGTAGATAGATTAATGAAGGTATCACACTTCCTTCCAGTGAAGTCTACGTATTTTGCTATGATGTAGCACAGGTCTTCATCAGGGATGTGGTGAAGTTGCATGGTACTCCAAAGAAAATTGTGTCAGACAAGGAAGCTATGTTTACTTCTAGGTTTTGGAAAGAGCTACTTGTAGGTTTGGGCACAAAGTTGGCCTTCAACACAACTTATCACCCACAGATAAATGGACAAAAAAAGAGGGTCAACATGGTATTGAAACAACCAGATATGTTGGTAGATATGAAACAAGAAATGTAGGTATTCAAGAAGAATATAAAGGCAACGCATGATAGGAAATAAAATTATTCAAATAGGAATAGGTTGTTTCAGGTTGGGGAACAAGTGTACTTGCACATCAAGCCAAATAAGAGCTCCTTGTGGATTGAATCGTGTGCCAAGATGGCACCTCATTATTGTGGAACTTTCAAGGTTATTGAAATGATTGGACTGGTAGCCTATAGACTTGCACTGGATCTGAAAATGAAAGTCCATGATGTTTTCCATGTATCATTGCTTAAGAAGTATGTTAATGATGTTGATCATGTGATTGAATGATATTTATTGTAGGTGGATCCAGAAGGAGAATTCTAGCCAGAACCATAGTGCATTTTGTAGAGAAACATGTTTATGCTCCAAAATCGAGCAAATGAGAAGGTTAAAGTGCAGTGGAATCACTTTGGGCCCAATGAATCTACATGGGAGATGGTGGATCAGATGTGGGATATATATCCTTCTCTATTCGCTGTTTGAGCGAATGTTCTTGATATATGTCTTTGGTACATGTTTTTGGCACACGATTTGGTATGATGTTTTGGTATATGTACATATGTATATGGATGTAAATACCACCATGAGCTCTGTTATAAAACTACAACAAGAGGTATGGTGTAATGTCATTATGGTTTTCATGTTGTTATGTTTTCATGTTGGTTTTCTTCTCAGCATGTCGTTCATTGTAAATATTGCAACGATCTAAGTTATAAAGCTCCATGGGAAGTATGTCTTGCTATCAATAGTATTATTAATTATAGGTTTCATTGAACACTGAGGAGAGTGTTACCCTAAGGGGGAGGGGTCTGTAACAACCCTAGGTTAAAAATTCATGTAATAAAGTTAATAAAGGAAAAATAATAACCATGGTCACAAGACACATATTCCAACCTGAATGTTAGGAAAAACATCCTAGTGTGGGTGTTCATATGGTTTATTATGGCTATGGAAATTGGAAAAGGCAATGAAAAAGGCTTTGGAAAGGCAAAGTGGCATTTATTTATGAAAATAATGGAAATTAGGAGAAAAGGAAGGTGAAAGGTCACCAATTGCATGTGAGGAGGAAAATGAAATAAAATAATGGAAAATTGAGGAAATTAGAGGCCTCATTAATAAAAAGGATTATGAGGATCAATACACAGACTTTTTTTAGTTCAGTTTTGGAGCTCTCATTCTATTCTCTCTCTCATTCATGCTCTTGGACACTTGGAGTTTTCTTTGAGAACACTTGGAGGAGTGTAGCATACTTGGGATTTGGAGCAAGAAGGAAAAGGAAGAGTATGAAAGCACAAGAGGACATTGGGATAAAAAAATAGGATGAGTTTTTCTTGCATGTACTGAGTTGCATGTATGATTTCCTTACTATTTTTTGTGTGGATGACATATGCATGTGGTTTCATGGTTATGATTTATCATTGTCATGGAGGATTGCCTAGATTTACAATGGTTTTTCCTAGACTTTCCATTTCATGGAAAGCCATGGTGTTGTGGGAGTCTTTCCTTTTTTTTTTTCTGGTTGGTTGTCATATTTTTTTGGCTGTGGGTTGAGTTATTAGTTCCTGGAGCCTTGGTTGGAAAAACACTCCGGAGCCTTGTAACAACTTGGGTTGAGTTACTAGTCCTGGAGCCTTGGTTCGAAAAATGCTCTGGAGCCCTTGGTGTGCTGAGTTACTAGTCCTAGAGCCTTGGTTGGACAAACGTTCTGGAGCTCGAAAACAACTGTGGCTTTAGTTACTAGTCATGGAGCCTTGGTTGGAACAAATTCTCTAGAGCCTTGAATAACTTGGGTAGAGACCGATATGGTGACAATTAGTGATTTCTGACTGTGAGGTGGAATCACTGGTTGAGGGTTGAGCTGGTTTGAACTTTGGAATACCTGGTTTGGTTTTGATGGATTTTTTCTATGAGATCACACATTCATGCTTGGAATATGGCACGAGGGTGATTGGATGAAGAGAGATTTCGTTCAACCAATCTATGGTCAAGTGGAATGTGGAAGTCCCAAATCTAGTTGGAATTTGCACTTATGATTAAAAGCTTCTTATACTTGGTATTCTATGGGTAAATATACTTGTTTGTATGTGGTTTATATGTCTATTATATCCTTGATATTTATGTTGGTTATATGTTGGTGATGAATGAGTTTTATGACAGTGATAATGTATGGCTATCATCATGTTTTGGTTAGCCACTGAAAATATAATTAATGTATGGCTTAATATTTGGTAATGCATTTATTGTGATGAAGTATCAATGCTTCTTAGTGATTCTCAAATAAGTGTGAGACCCCTATGCTCAGATATGTTGTTTAAACCTATAGATTCCATATTTTTGACATGTTTGACGAAATGCCTATCATGGCTAGTAGGGTTCCCGTCAAGTGCTAGTTAAAGTATTTTCATTCAAATTATTTCTTCTATGTTATTATTCATTGCTAGAAGTTTCATAGAGTTCTAGGCAGTGTCCTAAGTCTTTGCCTTGAAAAATTGGCAAAAAATCCGGAGTCGCTGGCACATAACTACCTAGAAAAGTCCCTATTCGCATGCTTGCCTTGCTGTGGGAGTGACTGGAGGGTCCCAGTCGCATGAATTCTCATCCCAAGGGAGTGATTGAGGCTTTAATGCAGTAAAATTTCATTTTTTCTTATTGACTAGCCACTTGATGGGTTGATGGCTCCTGAGGGTTCTATTGCATGTGTTGTAGGTCAAGTTGTCTCTACCAGAGAAGGCCTTCTTGATGCAAGTTGCATGAGTGAATGCTAACCAGGAACAAGCTCGAAAAGGTGAAGGGAAAATCAAATCCTTTGATCCAAAAGTAGGGTGTGCACCATGAAGATGAAACATGGTAGATGAGGATGCACGAGTGAAGAAGAGTGAAATTATCACAAGAAATTCTTCAACATGGAAGATAAATTTGACAAGCTATTTACAGAATATGAGAAGAAAATCAAGCATGGGAAGAAATATCCTGATGATTATGCATGGGTACACCATGGAGGTGGAGGACAAGAGCCTCCTCCCTCTCCATCCACTAGTGAAATTTATTCTTCTTCCTTTTCTCATCATTCTAACAGGCACTATAAAAATACATCTAAGAATCAATTTTTCAAGCTAGATGTAAAGTTTGATTTTCCCAGATATAATGGAGAATTTTATGCAGAGAAACTAAATAATTGGATTAGACAGATCAAGGTCTATTGTCAGATTCAATAGTTCAAGGAAGATGAGGCAAAGATCCAGTTAGCATCTCTTTGGCTGAGTGGCACCACTCTCGTTTGGTGGGAGAGCAAGTTGCAGAAAGGAAACAAAGATTTGGGTAATCTCATTTATTCTTGGTCCAATTTTGTTTATGCATTAAAATATCAGTTTTATCCTTTGGGTTATCGACAAAAGGCTTTAATGGAATGGAAATATTTAAGATAGGGAAAGGTTAAAAATGTACAAAGCTTCACAAAAGAGTTTAGGAACAAGCTTTGAATTTGAATATTCCACTTGATTCACCTGGAACTGTAACAAAGTATATTGGTGCTTTATATAGTCACATAAGACATTATTTGTTATTGTTTGAGCCTTCTACTATTGATGTGACCAGTGTGAAGGCCATTCACCTTGAAAGCAAGGGAAATAATGATAAGGAAGATCAGTATAAGAAATCATCTTTTAAACCTCATAATGGAAAGTTCAAAGGAAAAGGAAAAGGAAAGGAAAAGAAGGAAACTACAACCAAGAAGGATGAAGGAGAAAATACATCTTGCACTCATTGCAAGAAATAAGGCCATGATGATGAACATTGTTGGAAGTTTCGTCCATAGTTGTAACAAAAAATATTTGGTGGGAAGACCAAGAAAAATATGGTGGCAACCGTGAAACATGACCTTGGATTCGATTCTGGTGACGAGAAACAGATCATAAAAGTGGTCATACAAGGTAAGCTTTCTTTTCATGCTAATGAAAATTCTGAATTGCATGCAAGTACAAGTTCTTCAAATGAGTCTCTTGTTAATGAATGAAATAGGACTGAATTGTTCCACATTAGAGTTGTGATGAAATATACTAAAGTGGAAACCTTGTTTGATCTGGGTTCAAAACCAAGTTTTATTTTAGAATCCTTGGTTAAGAAAATAATATTGGAAACCAAGCCTCATCCAAGACCCTACCCTCTTGGGTGGGTCTGTGATAAAGGAAAATTACATTTGACCAAGCACTGTATAGCTAGATTTGTGATTGCATCAAAACTAGTAGATGAGGCTGATCTTGATGTTTTACCTTTGGATATCTGTGGCGTGGTATTAAGAGGTCCATATTTGTATGGCAGGAAAGAAATTTTATTTCACCATGAAAACAAGTATCATCTCATGAAATATGAATTGGAATACATTGTTAGAGCTCATCATGCCAAAATCAACACCAGTTTTGTAAGTGCAAGTAAGATGAATAGGTTGGTGAATTCCAACAAAGGGTGCATGTTCATGGTTGTGGGAGAAAAACATGCATATACATATGATGATTTCCAAGGTTGTGATCCCACTCATGAAAAGGAATTGTGAGAATTGTTTCTAACTATGATGGGATTTTTCAGGAAATAAGTGGGTTGCCTCCAAAGCGTGAGATCCAACATGAGATTCACTTGCAGTAGGATGCTCCATTACCAAATATTTGTATGTACATGTTGTTGAGGCAAAATAATTTCCTGTCATTTAATTTTTCAACCCGGGGGTTTCGTAAACTTGTGAAGCATGTGTGCACTGTATGTGCTAGAAATTGTCTTTTAGTTTAGGTCAAACTAGCTACCAAATAACGAAAACTAATACATATAATCTATGAAATAAAATAATGAAAATGGAATTCAAATAATCTATGAAATAAAGTAATGAAAATAAAGAAAAAAAATTCAAAATAAAATATAGCGCGCGCAATCATACTTGCAGGAATTGAAATTTTAATCCAAAAGAAAGCATTTCAAAGCATGTAAAGAAAAACAACTACGGTACGTTCAATCACTCTAGCATCCAATATGGGAGTATGATAGAATCACCCTCTTGAGATTATGTGCAATCAACCGATTATACTTTAGTCTTTAAATCTAGGAAAACAATTAAAGCATGCAAAGGGAAAACTCAACACTTGCATAGGTTAGACATTCGAGCACCCAATTGTGAAGTATGGCAAGTCACCTTCTTGGCCTGATATTTAGGAACTCCCAATTATAAAATTGACTGAGGATCTTAATCTAGAAAAAAATGTAAAAGCATGTAAAAGAAAGCCCAATGATTGCATAGGTTAGACATTCGAGCACCCAATTGTGAAGTATGATAAGTCACCTTCTTGGCCCGATATTTAGGAACACCCAATTATACAATGACTGAAAATTTGATCTAGGAAAGTAAATAACAGAAAATTAAAGGAAACTTAACAACTATGAGCTCTATTGCCTCAAACTTAATCCAATTGGAAAATAGATGAATCTACCTTCTTGAGATGTTTTAGGAAAAAAAATATTGCACATTCATTCTAAAACTAATAATAAGAAATCAAATAAAATTTAATCTATAGAAGCAAGTACATCTCACACATTTTAGGTAGCTGATCTAAAAGTATGAGAGATGGTAAATCGAGATGCTCCATATATAAGTAAAACCAAGTCAAAATGAAAGAACATTCATGAGTAAGGTGCCGCAATGTAATTCTGTATTCAAAGCTTGAGCATAACTCCCATTTTACACATGATTGATAGGAGAAAGCTTCCCCTATTTATACAAAAAGATGAGAAGCTATCTCATTAATGAGAGTCCATGAATCTCTCCCTATATCTCTAGAGTTACAATCCAAATAGGAAGTGATAAGGCACATGTCTTCTTAGAGTTATAATACAAATAGGAAATGAGACACATACCTTTATGATCCCATGTTCTTATCCATCCAAATTCGAATTTGGCCTTAGGAGGCCACATAAGGGTCTTTTGGAAGTTTCTTTTTGACCTACACATGGCAAAAAACTCATTCCACTTCTTAGGTATAAGTATGTGCATATTATTTTCTAATTTTTAACCACAAATTCACTTAAAAATACTAGGAATCAACAAAGTTTGGAAAAACATAAATGTAACCTAATAATGGTAATGGTAAGGTAAATGTAATGAAATGGAGGTGGAGTGAAGGTGATAATATGGAAATATAAGTGAAAATGTAATGGAAGTAAATGACAATTTCAAGGCCCAACATACCTCCCAACTGAAGCTATTGCATGTCCCCATGCAATCTATTACATTAATATTTTTTTATCCTTTGAGCTTTGGCTTAATTTTGCAGGATATCATTTGATAACTTTATACTTTTGCTAAGTATTTTAGTTGAATTGCAACATGGTTGGTTCTTGTGTTTCAACCATATTTTGTTGTTGCACTCAATTTTGATCTTTGAACTTTGCATAATGATACTTTGATTATTGTTGCAAAGTATATCTTTATTGGATCGCATCATGGTTGGTTCTTGTGTGACAACCATGATTGTGTTTGCATCTAATTATCTTTTAAGTACTTTTGAAAAGCCATTGTATGCTCATAATAATAATGTAATAGTTAATATTTTTTGAAAGTATGTGGGCTTTTGAATGTGATATGAATGTGGCAAAATGTGAATATGAATGTACCCCCCCCCTGGTAGTATTGGAAATTTTACGAAATGAGGAAAATAAGTGTTTTTTCCAAAAATTAACATTCTAGATTTTCAAGGAATTCTATGGTAAAAATTTAGAAAATGACATACCTTAACTTACCCTTTGGAGATGGATGAGCTGCACGTGCATACTGAAGAGTGTGGATGTTGATGCTGTTGGATCATGAAGTATGTAAAACAAAGGAATTTGATCTGATTCATTGTTCTGTTTGCGCTAATGACAAGATTGGGATCTTTATTGCTGCTGATACAATTTGATTCCTGCTACAAACTACTGAAATGGTGTAGTCTTCAATCGTTACAAAATTCGATGGTACAATTCTAGTCATGCGAATAAATGTGTTGATGTCGAGTATGAAAAGAAGTCATTGGATTGCCGACCATTGATGAATGCCGTTAACTAATGTGAGGAAAACTCACCATTAATGTCAATGAGTGCCAAGGTACCTAAGTACATCTTGCGAAGTGCGAATAGATAAGCTGATGTTGAACCACTTGCAAGATCTGACGATCAAGGCACATTGATATATTCTCATGATTGTCAGCGAGAGAACTTGTTATTAATGCATACAAGCCTCAAGATACTAATAAGGACTCTAGCCTTGGACCTAGATAATGTGCTGATGTCGATAGGCCAAGACTTGTTAGAAGGGAAGCCTTAAAGAATCCTCCATCATCTAACGTGAGAATGAAAGAATAATGTTTGAAGGACTATGGATGTATTTTTTTTTGCAGTGGATCAAGGTTTATTTGACAAAAAGAAAATGGAAATGGAATGAATCAGCTTTGTAGAGGAGCTAAATGGTTTTATTACTGTATTATAGGTTAGTGAAAGTAGGGCGGGAAAATATTTTCATTGTGAACAAAAAATGAGCAGTGAAATAAAATGAGACGAGGATATGACTAAGTAGAAATGCAATAGCGAATGTAAAGGAAAATGAGGTGATTTTTTTTTTGAAGTACATAGATGTAATGGAGATGATGGCATCTAAAATAAGTGTTGGATCTAATCTGCATTAGCATGTGCTCATGCATTGATGTTTTGTTGTTTATCATCTTCTTGTAAAAGAAATGTGGTCTATGAGAGAGACACTATTCGCTTGTAGTCATTTGTCCTTCCTCTTGGAACCTGCAAAAAAACTAGTACTTCTTCTGCAATGGAATGTAATATTATCAAAAGAGAGAGGTGATAAAAAAACTGAGAATTGGTACTAATAAAACACTTTCACGAAGAAAAACCAAAAGAATTTATACCTATGTCGAAACTAGTGCCTCAAGTTACCTGTTGTGTCTTTTCAACAATTTATTCCTTTTTTATTGTTTCAAACTCATGATAGCAACTTTTTTCTATTTACTTCAATCATGTTTTTCAAATTATTATTATTATTATTATTATTTTTTTGTTGATACTATGTCAAAATATTATGTAAATTAACAAATTCCAATCTCCACAAGATTTGAACTCATGACCTCTATTATGCAATTTGAAAGACTTACCAATAGATCTCAAGCAATATTTATGAATTTAATGGAATTTTGTTCATTTAATTATTAAAAAAAACAAAACTTGACAAGTGGTCAAATTAAATCCAAGATTTTTAGGAAAATTAGATTGCAAAATATCTGCCAAATCATTTTTCATATATTTTGAACTCATCCTTTTTGCCCTCTAAATCCAAGATTTTTAGGAAAATGAGATTCCAAAATATTTTCCAAATAATTTCTCATATCTTTTGAATTCATCCTTATTTCCCAAATAGTGGATCTCATAACCAATTTTTATATTATAAAAGTTCTGAAATTGTTTATGATTTCTTTATTGTTTTTGTTGCAGGTTGCAAGCATGGAGAGAATTCAGAACTTTCGCAGTAATTTATTTGTTTGTTTTGTTTTTTATTTTGCAGGCACACAGGGCATGGAGATGCTACCTTGAAGGCTTGCGTGAGACTTCATGGCTGGGCCATGACTGATCTACCTTTTGTAGATAAAAAAACAAATTTTCTTCTTCCATCATGGTCGCAACTATTTGTGCATCGAAAATCCATTTTTCCTCACACAGTGTAAAAATTAAGGCTTCAAAGAACCTCAAATTTCTCCCAAAATCTTGTGAAATTGAGGAAACCATTTCTGGGTTACTTAATTCACCCTGTTCTGAGAAAAAATCATGTCTCGGGTTTTCCAGATTCACCCTCAGTTGATCAAAAACTGTGTTTCACTATTTCCATTTTTTTAGTAACTATGCATTTCCATTTTAATGCTCTGTGAGTTTGTTTTATTTTATGTAATTCTTTTTATGATCCTCTAGATCACACAAAGTGTAGGAGGAGAGCATACTTTGGATTTTTATTTTGTTAGCATAGTCAATATTTTATCAATCGATTCCTCTATAAATTTTGTAAAAATAAAATGAAAAGGATTGATCACATACCTTAAATTATCGTTCCTGATCTTCGCTTGTGCTCCTTGTTCTCAATCGTTTGTTTTATTGAAAATATTTCCTGCCAAGGGTTAGTAAATGGGTGGCTCTTACTGCACCACAAAACATCAAATTTATCCTAAAAATTATAAAAACTTATTTTTATTTTTTCAAAAACAAAGTTAAAAATTAAAATTCTAACCAAGCTTGTCTTTATTTTTATTTTTCCTATCTATCTAAAAAACTAATTTTTATTTTTATTTTTAAGTATATGAATGCTTCCAATGAAGCCATTTACGGATTAGAATATTTGAAATATTCATATCCAAATTTATGAAATGTACCTCATTGTTTGTAAGGATATGAAAAATCGTCTTGATCTTTCAATTTGCCACAAGGATCTCTTGAAGAGTAGATGAATGGTGTGGCACAATTACTTTTTGATACCATTCCTCAATGTAGTCTTTGGGCTACATTCTAGACCCTTTTGTCCACAAATGGTTAATAAAAACTAAAAAAATAAAATACACTCTAGATTGAAAGCTAGTCCTATGAACACTTCCCCGACAACGGTGCCAAAATAATTGCTTGTCATTTAATTTGTCAACCCAGGGGTTTCGTAAACTTGTGAAGCATGCGTGCAGTACTGTATGTGCTAGAAATTGTCTTTCAGTTTAGATCAATATAACTACAAAATAATGAAAACCAATTCATCTAATCTATGAAATGAAATTCAACTAACCTATGAAATCAAGTAACAAAAATAAAGAAACAAATTCAAAAGAAAATATAGTGCGCGCAGTCACACTTGCAGGAATTGAAATTTTAATCTAAGAAAGCATTTCAAAGCATGTAAATACAACTAAGGTACGTTTAATCACTCCAGCATCCAATATGCAAGTATGATAGAATCACCTTCTTAAGATGATGTACAAGCAATCGATTATACTTTAGTCTTTAAATCTAGGAAAGCAATTAAAGCATGTATAGGGAAAACTCAATAATTGCATAGGTTAGACATTCAAGCACCCAATTGTGAAGTATGACAAGTCACCTTCTTGCCCTGATCTTTAGGAACACCCAATTATACAATTGACTGAGGATCTTAATCTAGAAAACAATGTAAACGCATGTAAAAGCAAAGCTCAATGATTGCATAGGTTAGACATTCGAGCACCCAATTGTGAAGTATGACAAGTCACCTTCTTGGCCTGATATTTAAGAACACCTAATTATACAATGACTGAAGATTTGATCTAGGAAAGTAAATAATAGAAAATGAAAGGAAACTAAACAACTATGAGCTCTATTGACTCAAACTTAATCCAATTGGAAAATAGATGAATCTACCTTCTTGAGATGTTTTAGGAAAGAAAAAATTACACAGTCATTCTAAAACTAATACTAAGAAAGCAAATAAAATTTAATATATAAAAGCAAGTATATCTCACACATTTTAGGTAGCGATCTAAAAGTATGAGAGATGGTAAATCAAGATGTTCCATCTATAAGCAAAACCAAGTCAAAATGAAAGAAAATTCATGTGTAAGGTGCCACAATCTAATTCTGTATTCAAAGCTTGAGCATAACTTCAATTTTACACATGATTGATAGGAGAAAGCTTCTACTATTTATACAAAAGGATGAGAAGCTATCTCATTAATGAGAGTCCATGAATCTCTCCCTATATCTCTAGAGTTACAATACAAATAGGAAGTGATAAGGTACATGTCTTCTTAGAGTTATAGTACAAATAGGAAATGAGACACATATTCTTATGATCCCATGATCTTATCCATCCAAATTCGGATTTTGCCTTAGGAGGCCACATAAGGGTCTTTTGGAAGCTTCTTTTTGACCTACACATGGTAACAAACTCATTCCACTTTTTAGGTATAAGCATGTGCATATTATTTTCTAATTTTTAACCACAAATTCACTTAAAAATACTATGAATTAATAAAGTTTGGAAAAACATAAATGTAACGTAATAATGGTAATGGTAAGGTAAATGTAATGAAATGGAGGTGGAGTGAAGGTGATAATATGGAAATATAAGTGAAAATATAATGGAAGTAAATGACAATTTCAAGGCCCAACACATGTTATCAACCATTAAGATGGAGGAGATAAAGAAATAGGTGTAGGAATTGTTGAACCAAGGGGTGATAAGACCAAGTTCTTCTCCATGCGGTTCACCTATTATGTTGGTGCCGAAAAATTATGGCACGTGGATGATGTGTGTGGAATACAGAGAAATAAAAATAATAATGGTGAAGAATCGATACCCTCTCTCTCGCATTGATGATTTATTAGATAAATTGAAAAACACTATTTTAAAAAACTGGACTTGCAAAGTGGCTATCATTAGGTCAGGATTGCATAATAGGATGTATGTAAGACTGCAATAAAGGTGAAACAGGGGTTGTTGAACGGTTGGTGATGCCATTCAGACCATGCAATACTCTAGCCACATTCAGGAGGATGATGAATGCTATTTTCTGGCCTTTTATTGACGATTTTTTGCTTGTACATCTTGATGAAATTCTTGTTTACAGTAGGACATGATATGATCATGTGAGTCATGTCAAAAAAGTGCTTGATGTTTTTCAAAAAGAAATATTGTATGTCAAAATGTTGAAGTGTGAATTTGGTAATACCTCTTTGGTTTACTTGGGTCACATTGTCGATGGTGGAAAATTGAAAATAGATCCTTCTATAATTGATGTGATTGTAAAGTATCCTAAACCCACCAATGTTATAGAGGTTTATATCTTTTTAGGTGTGATAAAATACATGAGAAGATTCATTTCCAACTTATTTGTCATTGCATCACCTTTATGTGCATTAACAAGTGTGAAGTAAACCTTTCAGTGGGGAGGAAAACAACAAAAAGATTTTGATACACTGAAAGAGAAGATCAACACCAAACCATTTTTGGCCTTACCAAACCTCCAATAGCCTTTTGAGATCAATACAGATGCCCATGGATACACCATGGGAGAAGTGTTGATGCAACATAGAAAACCTGTATGTTACCATTAAGAGATATTCTCCCAAGCTGTTGTGAACTGTTGAAGATTACAACAAGAAACAATGAAGGAGGCATCCTGAAACATCATTCTTGATCCTAGTTGGAAAGTGATCACCTAAACTAGGTGGGGCCCAAACAGGTGATTTTTGTCGCAAAGTCTATTTTTAGACATGTCGATCATATTCTATGAGTTGTAGGATGCTATTTGTGGATGGTTGGTCAAGTTGGAAAAATAGATGGACTTCTATTTTTAGACATATTGGGCAGAATCTGTTTTTAGATTGCCAGTCTAAAAATAGATATGTCGAATATTATTAGCTCTTAATAATATTTGGACTCTAAACATTATCTTATTCTCTTGGAGCACTTCAGTTAAGTGCACAGATGTGGCACAGGAGCTGACAGAAGGAATTACGCTATTCCCGAGGGTTAAGTGGAGCTATTGCATGGATACTTCAGTTAGAACTCATGTGACAGAGTTTGGTGGAGTTATTGAGGTAGTTGATGGAGTTGTGTTCAGTTTAACTGAGTTAAACATAGTTGAGCTAGTTGTATCTAGTCTAACTGATTGATACACTAGTAAGAGTGGTGTGAATTAATTATTAATTAATTCACTAATTATTAACTCATTAATCAACTAAAGAATACATCAGTTAAATACAGTGCATGGACAGTTTCAGTGGAGACCAGTGAAGAGGTAGGTGAAAGAGCAGTGTGACTATCAGTTGTGACTATAGTGTTACATGAATTTGCAACACACAGTGGTTGGAGATGCCTATGAAGATTGCATGAGCAAGGCTAGGGAAATTCGAACTCATCCAAAGCCATTCTTCAGCAGTGATTGCACAGTAGAGGCATGCTAGCAGGTGGCAGAGATTGGAGCATGTGATTTGCTAGATCGGGCCTGATTAGTGTGTAGAAATTGGAGATTGTACTGAGAGCTTGTGAGGAGCTTTGTATGATGATTGTTACATGATCTATATGATATATAATATACAGATAGTTGGGGGTTTTCAGCTTTAAGCTTTCCCATAAATTACTATGTTCTTATGTGTGAATTTTTATGGTTTTAATGTGCGCATGCAATTGATTTTATTTCCGAAATTAATGATCAATGGTAGAAGAGATTCTGTATTGTGCATGAAGTCAAATAGTTTGTGATCAGGAAAATCTCGGATGTATAACATATTAGTTATATAATTTCTACATGAACTATCCCACATATGACAAGGAGGTGTATGCCTTGGTTCAAAGTGTGAAGAAGTTGAAACACTATTTGATCAGCAAGGAGACCATCATTCACACAGATCACTAGCCATTGCAGTACCTTCAGTCATAGACCAAGCTTCAACAAGCACGCCATTTCACATGGATGGGCTTCCTCCGACGATTTCACTTGGAAATAAAATATAAGAAGGACACAAGCAATAAGGTGGCATATATGCTTTCTTGCCCTCCTATTTTCGCATCTATATTTTTGAAAAATGATTCTTTATCCTTTGAAAGTTATGCTAAACAATATGTTGATGATGATGATTTTAAGGAGTTTTATTCGAAACTGACGCATGTGATAGCAAAATTGGTGTGCTGGATTTAAGGAGAGCTGGTCTCTCTTCTCTTCAGTATTTTCTTTCATCCAGGGGAGTCTTCTTAATTTTCTTAATTCAATTTCATTTATCAATTTCATGGAAACTGATTAATGAAATACCATATTCTAATATTATATCACCCCTCAAATAGTATGGCCTGTGGTTCCTTTTAACCAAAGCACTCAAAGCTATATCGCGCTTTATAAACACTTTAATAATATGTTACTCCTTGCAACAATATTTCAAACCCATTTTTATTATGAAATAGCCCTTTAACTATTGCGCGAATTCTTTTTGGAGTATTGCACTAAGGGTATATGAACCGACGGTTATATATTTTTAAACAAATATCTAAACCTCAAGCTTATACTATTTTCCACTTGAATGACTATTAAATCTCCGACATAAAACACTTCGACAACACTTAACTATTCCGGGCCCACAAACCAATATTCGATTTTTCTGTATTAAATAAACATTTAATAATACAAAACCACTGGGCCATACCTTGTGTTATCCCTTGTGCACTTCACTGCGCGATTGCCTTCGAATTTGTCGTCCTCCAAATCGAATGGTTTTGGTAGATATCGCATTTTTTCAACACTCCAAAAAAACACGAAATGGGCGGTTTTACAAACATGACATGGCGAAAACTTATTGGATTGGGTTCTTTTTCTAAAACCGCTCCTCAACCCAAATGCCACGCGATACCAGTGGTATCCTCCTCCTAGACCGCTCTTCCCCAAAACTGGTATTTGAAGAGTGTTAACTTGGGTTCTCACTGTATTTTAGTTCATTTCTTCGACTTAACTTCTTCGCGTTAAATCTGTGGTTAAGTCTCAACAATATCGCTCCACCAACAACAAAACAACGCTATTTACTTCGACAGACAAGGTCTCAATATTCCTAGAGAATGCTTCTACCATGCTTAATGAGAAGAATTGACTCTTTTACAAACTTCTATACAGGATAATTCATTCACTGAGAATATGAGCTCAAATACAGACAGAGAGAAACAAGGAGATTTAACACAACATTGATTCTTATTCAAACTATACACAGATTTCTCAATTCGAAAGAATGAGTCATTCGGAAAAATTTCAATAACACACACAGATAGACAATGAGCCTAAATTTTATCTAACAGAGAGCAATGCTTCTCGATTCAATATTTCACTGCCAAATCCCCCCTTTACTCTGTGTCAGGGGTTTACATTTATAGATTATTACATGACTGTTCGGCTCCTTCTCGAGGACCGTTTTATTCTTATTTACAACAAAAGCCTAATTACATAATATTGTTCTAATTCTATCAACATAAGCCAAATAGACAGACACGAATAAAATGTTCGACTTCTTCACTTATTAGACTAATCCTATCTACCCTAAGTGTAACTGACAGCCAAGGTGTCGCCACCTTTGCTGTTACATTTCCTTGAACATTTCGAACTCTTCTAGCCACAACATGTGGAAAATTCTCTCACATTGCTGGCTAGGGTCTAATGCCCCTGCATCAGCATGGATCACAGATGGATAATTATCACTTGTAGGGAAAATTGTTGTAGCACCTTGGAAAAATTTATATTCCCATGAATGAAAGGATACATGTAATCAGAGAGGCACATACCTCTCTTCTGTCAGGTCATTTTGGTGTAGAAAATAATTTGTGTCATTTACAAAGGTTTTTCTATTTTCCTCACATGAAAAATGATGTAACTAGATATGTAAAGGGACGTGTGTTGTGTTCAGTTTGCAATCCATATAATATAAAATTAGAGCTCTACACACCACTCCTTGTATTGAGTCATCGATGGGAAAGTGTGTCAACGGATTTTGGAGGCATATTTCCTTTATCTAGGAGAGGTCATAACTATTTTTATGTCATTGTGGATCGATTTAGAAAAATGTGTGTATTAATGACTTGTAAAAAGCTAGTCACTACAGAGCAGACTACACATCTCTTCTTTCAATTTGTATGGCTCCACTTTAGGCTACCTACATCCATTGTGTCTGATCGAGACTCTCTCTTTCTTGGAGAGTTTTAGAAAATTTTGTGGAGAAAAATGGAAACCAAGTTGAAGAGGAGCATGAAATTTCATCCACATACCGAAAGACAAATAGAGGTTTTCAACTGCACAGTGATACACTTACTCTGAGGCTATTGTGGAAAGCATCCCAAGTTTTGGGACGAGAAACTTCCTTATGTACAACATGCATACAACTGGGCATTTCATTCATCCACCCAGAGCTCACCATTTGAGACATGCTTTGGATATTTTCCAAAGTATACCTTAGACATGGTCTTTAGGAGAGAGGAAGATTCCAATGGGAAATATGGCAGGAAAAAAGCACGAAAGTTCATTCAGCAGATATCGATGATTCACCAGGTAGTGTAGGAGTAGTTGGAGAAATGTCAAGCTTTATATAAAGCTCGACCTGACAAGCACCGATTAGATCACCAATTCCAGGTTGGAGATAGAGTGTGGCTCCACATCAACAAAGAAAAAATTAAAGGGGAAGGAAAGAAGTTGCAACCAATCCGATATGGCCCATTCACCATATTAGAGAATATTGGATACACTTATTTTTATCTCGATTTTCCAACATACATGTAGATGTACTCAGTGGTGAACGAAGAAAACTTGAAACTTTATGGGCCTCCTTTGATCATGGACACCGAATAGATTCGATAGGTTCCTACAATGGACGATTTTGCACCTGAATACTTAGACAAGCTACCATAATACATAATTATTGACAAAAATATTGTGACTTCACGATGGGGAGACGTGGAGTACCTTCCTATTAGATTCAAAGGAATGCATCCAAGTAATGCTCTATGGATAGAAAAGAAGAAAGTGAGGGAGAAATTCCCTCACTTTCCATCCGACTAATAAATATTTTGGTGGTCCAAAAGCTATTTAGTGTGGAGGAATGATCTATGTGGATACAAAAATAGAAGTGGCCTTGAAAATAGCTCAAAATTCAAAGTCATCAGATGGAAGTAAAATTAGGACCAGATTGTAGTGCTCGTCTCCCTGATTCCAACGATGCAAATGACACTCAAATCCGAGTTCGTATGCTCGAGTTATAATTGGTCAAACTTGGCTAAGTGGCATTCCTAACGAGGCAGCAATTTTGTAGAGTCCCAATGCACGAAATCCAACCATCAGAACAAGTGAAGTTTTTGCCTCTTTAATTTTTATAATATGCCTTATTTTCTGGTGGGAGAATTTTAACTATGTTGTTAAAAAAATAAAAAATAAAATATAATTTCAGGGGGGCGGGCTACCACCCCGGCCACCCCAAAAAATATTTGGTTTCTCAAATAGAAATTGCGCTAACCTCCACCCATTGATACCACGAATAAGAAACAAAATCAAAGAACCCTTGGGAGTCCAATGAAAGGGGGGAGAACCTGAAGGGAATAAGGCTAAAATTAAGGGATGACAAGAGGAGGAGGAAAATATGACGGTGATCCAATCCACACCAAGGGAGGACAAATGATTTAGGGCTCAAATTAAATGAGAGGAGGTTATTAAAGGTAAGGAAGTGATCAAGACGAGCAACAATGTGGCTAGGGCTTGAGCACATATTGTTCCAGGTGTAGAGTAATTTGGGAGGATTGACATAAAATAAGGTAAGGGTAAGCATTAAGTCCTCCATATTTTCTTGGGAAGCATCACAGACAACAGACCCCCCAAATTTATCCTTTTGGCAAAGGGAAGTGTTGAAGTCTCCCCCAAGGATACAATTGAGTCCATAATCAGAGTTTCACAATTAAACTAGGGACCTCCAACACTCCTACTTTTCTTGAAAATGGGATGGCATATATACATTGAATATAGTACAATTCTGATGAAACTCTAAATTTTAAAGGTAATTTATATCCAATGGGTTTTCTTTGGAGAACTTACTAGTTGCATATGTGCTAGATCTCCTTAATTATATTGGAATACCAAGGTAATTGAATTCCTTCCTATCCTGGACAATATTGAAACCAAAATTTTCTTCAATCTTCTTGGATTTCTGTCATGTGATATTCAAGGTAAATATGTGAATTTTTCTATCATTTGTGACCCTTCCAGAGGACCTAAGAAAATTGTCCATATTAGATTTAATTCACTTAAAAATAACCACAGAGGCCCCTCCTAACAAGATGGTGTCATCCACAGACTTCTCGTTATTGATGCTTATGATCCCCGACTTGAATCTAATACCTAGAAATCTGTGGGTTTCTATTTCATGTTCAAGTCTTCTACTTAAAAAATCCTCCATTAAGATGAAAAGGAAGGGAGAGAGGGGAAAACCATGCCTAAATCCTCTATATTCTTTGAAGAATCCCACCACTCTTCCATTGACCATAGGAACGATCCATGGAAATGAGATGCACAAAGCAATCCATTTTATAAAGGTTACGTCAAACCTCATTTTTCAGTACCTTCATGAGAAAACCGTGCCTTACCCTGTCAAAGGAATTTTCCATATCCAAATTAATTACCATGCCTTGATCCCCCTTTTTCCAGCAGGAGTCTATAACTTCCTAAATCAAAATTATATTGTCAAAGATTTTCCTCCCTTGAACGAAGCTACCCTGGTTGTCTGAGATAAAATGGGGAAGGATTTTTTTAAGCCCATAGGCAAGGAGCTTCGAGATGACCTTGTAAGAGACATTTTAGAGAGATATGGGATGGAATCTAGAAAATGAGTAGGGATTAGATTCTTTGGGGATTAGGGCTAAGAAGGAGGATTTGATGCCTCCCCCCATGATGAAGCATTTGAAGGATTATTTGAATCATTCAACACAGATATTTGTTTATCAGGTTCCAAAAGCGATGGTAAAAATTGGCTGAGAATCCATCTAAACTACGGGCTTTGTATAGAAGAAAGGAAAATACTACACTCATGATCTCTTCAACAATCGAAGGGGTAGTAAGGAGAAAATTCATTGCCTTAGAGACAAGGGTCGTAACATGGTCTAACATATACTTCTCACTTTCTTGATTAATCGAAAAGTGCTCCTAGTATAGAGCCTGTAAATGTTGGATTGTTGCATCCTTGATGTCCTCAAACTCTAAGATGGTTTTCCCCAATGATGAATCTGGGAGATTTTTTTTTTAATTTCTCTAAAATTTTCCTTCTTATGGAAGAATTTAGTGTTCTGATCCCTGACTAAAAGAAAAGTATTTATTTATTCTAGCCGCCAATACTCTTCTTCTCTTCCGAGGAGAGTGTGAAGATCCTTAAGAGTATCAACCTATTTTTGGAACTCAATTTGAGTGACATGGGGAGCCTATATATGTTCCTGAATAGATTCTAGCTTCTATTCCATGTCCCTTATTAAATGTTTCCTTTATGATTTATTATCCTTGAGCCATTTCTGAATATCTCCTTTAAGACATTTGGTTTTGGTGTAACAACCCCATGTTAAAACGTCATGTAATAAATTTAATAAAGGAAAAATAATAACCATGGTCATGGGACACATATTCCAAGTTTAATGTTGGGAAAAAAATTGTAGTGTGGGTGTTCACATGGTTTATTATGGCTATGGAAGTTGGCAAAGGATTTGGAAATGAAAAGTTGCATTTATTTATGAAAATAATGAAAATTAGGAGAAAAGGAATGTGAAAGGTTATAGGTTGCATGTGAGGAGGAAAAATGAAGGAAAATAATGGAAAATTGAAGAAACTAGAGGCCTCATCAATAAAAAGGCTTATGATGATCAATACACAAAATGTTGTCATTTCAGTTTTTGAGCTCTCATTCTATTCTCTCTCTCTCTCATACTCTTGGACATAGAGTTTTCTTGGAGAAATCTTGGAGGAGTGGCATACTTGGGATTTGGAGCAAGAGTGTTTTTCTTGCAAGTACCGAGTTGTATGTATGATTTAGTTACTAGTTTTGGCATGCATGTGGTTTCTTGGTTATGATCTATCATTGGCATGGAGGATTTCCTGGATTAACAATGGTTTTGCCTATCCTTTCCATTTCCTGGATAACCATGGTGTTGTGGGAGTCTTTCCCTTTTGTTTCTGGTTGGTTCTCATATTTCTTTGGATGTGGGTTGAGTTATTAGATCCTAGAGATATGGTTGGACAAACGCTTTGGAGCCCAACATCAACTGTGGGTTGAGTTACTAGTACTGGAGCCTTGGTTGGAAAAAACACTTTGGAGCCCTGGAAAAATTAGGTAGAGACCGATCTGGTGACTATTAGTGATGTATGACCGTGAGGTGGAGCCCTGGTTTGGTTTTAATGGAATTTTTTTATGAGATCCCACATTCATGCTAGGAATATGACACAAGGGAGATTGGATGAGGAGATATTTGGTTCAAGAAATCTATGGTCGGGTGGAACATGGTAGTCCCAAACCTGGTTGTCATTTGCACTCATGATTAAGAGCTTCTTCTATTTATTATTCTATGGGTAAATATATTTGTTTATATGTGGTTTATATGGTTGTTATATCATTGATATTTATGTTGGTTATATGCTGGTTATGACTGAGTTTTATGACAATGATAATGTATGGCTTTCATCATGATTTTTTTAACCACTGAATGTATAATGCATTTATGGATTAATAAATGGTAATGTAGTTATTTTGATGAAGTATCAATGCTTCGTAGTGATTCTCAGATAAGTGTGAGATCCCTATGCTCATATATGTTGTTTAAACCTGGAGATTGCATATTTGTGACATGTTTCATGAAATGCCTATCATGGCTAGTAGGGGTCAAGTCAAGTCCTTATTCAAAAATTTGAATCTGTATCATTGTTTCGATGTTATTTTTCATTTCTGGAAGTTTCATGGAGTTCTGGATAGTGGCCTTAATGTTGGCCCTAAAAAAGTGGCACAAAATTCGGAGTCGCTGGCACAAAGCTACTTGGAAATGTCCTTAGTCACATGCTTTCCTTGCTGTGGGAGTGACTGGAGGGTCCCAGTCACATGCATGCCCATGTCAAGGGAGAGACTAAGGCTTTAATGCAAAAAAATACCATTTTGTCTCAGGGGTTGGTCACCTATATGGGTTGGATGGCTCATGGGGGTTCTGTTGCATGTGTAGTAGGTCAGGTTGTCTATGTTCTGTCGGTTCCACTTCCTTAACTTCTACATAGGGTGTTGAATCATATCATAGTAACCCATCATCACATGTTTACCTGATTTGCTGGTTAATTGGGTAGATGTGCGAGGAGGGTGTTACAGAGTGGTGTCAAAGCATGGTTCCATTCTCCTTGGGTGATGTTTGGTTTCCGTTCTCCTTGGATGAATGTGTTGTCATATGTACATGTCAGTTGAATACAGGTCCTTGTGCTTGTAGTCTATGTTCTTGTTGTGTATGCATGGCGTTGGTCATGATTACAATGGCATCTTATTGTGAAAGTTGATGGTGTCATTGTTGAATATATTTGTTGTGAGTGTATGTTAGTCATGCATTGGTTACATGTGTCAGTGTTTATGTGCTGTTATGCATGCATTGACAGGATGATGGTCACTGTGCATGAATTCATGGCATGTGGTTAGCATATTCATGCACTGATAACTAGATAATGACTGAAAATATGCTTATATGTTGATATGATTATATTTATATATGTATTGTGCTAATTTGTTTAGTCTTGTATACGAGACATCCTCCTCGGACTATGCCAAGGTACGCTAGTTTGTTTTTTATTTGGTTTAGCTGACATAATATACCTTGCAGGAAGAAGAGGTCAAAGATGACTAACAAGATGGTAGACTACATATATTATCCCTATGAATAAAATGAGTATCATGGTGTTGGGAACTCTTCTTACTTAGAAGACACATTGAGAAGTCTGAAGGAATAAATAATGAGTTGCAAATCAAACAACAATAGAATCATGTAGGCACAAGAGAAACAAGCGAAAGTCAATACAGTAATTCTTCAGAGTTTGTTGGAATTGCAGAGACAGGGACAACTTTGAATCAACTATGAATAAGAGGATATGACTAATGGGTCCTATGGCAGTAGATATCACAGTGGGAACATGTCATATAGAGATGACATGATCAAGGATGGTAGGTTCTTGGATACACCAGACAGGATAGATGATGGACACAGGTACTATTCTAGTTCTGGTTCTGACAGGTGTCATTGTCATCATTGTTATCATCCTTATAGGAGGAGTGATAGGGGATATTTTTCGAATGAGTTTAACAAAGCAAAGCCACCTACATTTGATGGAGAGATGAAGAAATCACATGATGCAAAATCATGGTTTCTTGGAATGAATATGTTCTTCAGATTGCATGATTATTTAGAGAACATGAATTCCATAATAGATACATTCAACCTCAACGGTAAAGAAAATATCTAGTGGGAAGATGTAAATAATTTAGAGATATTTAGGAGGAGGAATTAACTTGGATTGAATTCGAGAGACTATTCAGGAAGAATTATTTATCAGAGAGATACTATGGCGACAGGGAAAAATAGTTTTATGAGCTAAATATGGTATCTATGACTGATGAGGATTACACTAGCGGATTTTTGGAGTTCTTGAGATATGTGCCTTACCTTTAGGAGGAGAAATCCAATATTCAGAGACACATCAGTGGGATGTCGATATCATTCAAAGACAAGATTGAGTTTGATGATCCTCTATCATTGGAGGAGGCCATTCGGAAGCTAAAGCATTGTTACGAGAAATCAAAGCACATATTTGAGACTAAACCAGACTAGAAAGGTAATAATAAGAATAAATGGAAACGGGACAAGAAAAGAGCAAGGCCTCAGGATTCAAGTAACAAGGAGAATGCATCACGACAAAATAATTTTAATGTATCTGAAAGAGGATAGGATTTCGATCTGAGCAGAACAAGGGTGATGATAGGAAGCACTTATGATGTTGGACTTG
The DNA here is from genome assembly GCA_034641835.2 of Pinus albicaulis. Taxonomy (NCBI): domain Eukaryota; kingdom Viridiplantae; phylum Streptophyta; class Pinopsida; order Pinales; family Pinaceae; genus Pinus; species Pinus albicaulis. Next base: position 246,029,102 of record CM076577.1, on the reverse strand, counting down.
TGGCAAAGATCATCGTCAGAGATATTTTCCACAACATCAGGGTGGTAGACCGAAGATTTACAATGCTCAATAGGTGGAGACTATTGGGGATGTTAGATAGAGTGTTCCTCAGATCTATGCAACGTTGGATAACAGACAAGAAAATCGCCATGCATCTATTATCGAGATGGATGGTAAGATTTGTGATCAAGTTGTTTAGAGTTTGATTTAACTTGGATCTAATTATAGTTATGTTATTACTGACCTAGTGGATAAGTGTGGTTTGAATAAACAAGTGCATGAAAAGTCTTGGTTAGTGAAATTGGGTACAGGTACAAAGAAGCGAGTTCATCATTGGGTAAGTGATTGTGCATTTGTGTTGAATGGTATTACTACATCAATACATTTGAATGTATTGTATTTTTTATAATATAGTATTATTTTGGGTATGGAATGGCTATATCTTCACAAGAACAAAGTGGATTGTTATGACAAAGACATTGAGTCTTTGGATGATAATGGTCAATAGAGAGTCTTGTGGGGTACAAAGAACGAAACATCTATTAGAATGGTGATAACTATTTAGGAAAATCATAGCCATAGAAAAGGGTGCGTGTTATTTGCAATGCACATTTATAGTGCTAAAGGTAAGGAGGATGGGGATGCAGAGATATTGAGTAGGTACCCGGTTCTACAACAATTTTCATGTGTTTCCAGTAGAGATTTCAAAGTTTCCGCCTCACAGATAAGTGGAATTTTCTATTGAGCTGGTACCAGGGGAAGCACCAGCATCTAAAGTACCATACATGATGAGAACTCTAGAGTTGCTAGAGATGAAGTTGAAGTTAAAGGAAATGCTTGAAAAAGGATACATTAGGCCAAGTGTATCAACGTGGGGTTTTTTGTGAAGAATAACGATGGCACTCTCAGGTTATGCATTGATTACATGCAATCGAAAAAGGTGACCATCAAGTACATGTATCCATTGTGGAGGATTGATGATTATTTGATCAGTTGAAGGAGCAACACTGTTCTCAAATATTGATATGATATCAGGATATCATTAGGTATGCATCAAGGAAGAGGACATATACAAGACAAATTCAGGACTAGGTATGGGCATTATGAGTTTGTTATAGTTCCATTTGGTTTGACTAATGCTCCAACTAATTTTATGTGCTTAATGAATAATGTGTTGTGTCCTTCTCTAGACAAGTTTTTTATTATATTCATTGATGACATCTTGATATATTCTAAGAATGAGGACGAACATCCAGAGAATTTAGCAACAACATTGAGATTTATAAGAGGGCATCACTTGTATGCCAAGCTTAGCAGATGCAGTTTCTTTTAGACAAAGGTACATTACTTGGGACATGTGGTTTCCAAGGAAGGCATAAAAATAGATCCAAATAAGGTAAGGGCTATCATGGAGTGGGAAGCTCCTAGGAATGTGGATGTGGTAAGATCCTCTATGGGGTTAGTAGGTTATTACATGAGGTTCATAAAAAATTTCTCACATATTACATCACTATAAATAAAAGGTAAAAAGTTTGAATGGACATAAGAATGTGTAGCGAGTTTTGGACAATTGAGAAATTGTTGACAAATTCTCTAGTTCTAAAGATTGCAGTTCCATAAAAAGAGTTAATGTTGTGTACAGATGATTGAAAGAGACAACTTGGTGGAGTTATTATGTAGGAAGGACATGCAGTATGCTATGAATCCCATAAATTTACTGAGCACGAGAAGAAATATTCAACACATGATCTTGAGTTGGCAACGATTATCCATGCATTGAAGATCTGCAGACACTATCTTCTTGGCAGGAGGTTTGTACTGATGAGTGATCATAGTGGGTTGAGATATTTGTTTGATCAACCAAATTTGAATGTTATGAAATCTAGGTGGTCGACCATGATCAATGAGTTCAAATTTGAGATCAGTCTCATTAAAGGTAAAGAGAATAGGGTTGAATATTCTCTTATTAGGCAGATACATGTAAATCATATAGAAACTATGAGTTCTTATGGCACAAATCTACAGGATCATATCTGATAGGAAGGTCAATAGGATAATAGGTACATGGAGCTCAGACACGGGCTACAACAGTGTACAGGTACAAGTAGTGGTATAAGTATAGGTAGCGATATAGGTACAAGTAGTGTTGCATGTACAAGTACAGGTGCAGGTGCAAGTGCATAGGATGTGGACTATGGTCTCACGTCAGATGTCTTGATCAGATTTAGGGACATGATCTATGTACCAAATAGCAGTGAGATCAAGAAGCTTATCTTGAGGGAATTTAATGCCAAACTGTATACAGGTCACCTAGGATATCAAAAGACATTGATAATACTGAGTAAGAGTTATTATTGGTCGAATATGAAAAATGACGTGGAAAAGTTTATGGCTAGATGCTTGGAATAAAAACAAGTGAAAGAAAAGTGTAAATATCCAGGTGGATTACTACAGCCAATTTTGATTCTAGAGTGGAAGTGAGAGGTCATTTCTATGTATTTTATCACAGGTTTGTTGAGGACATCTAGACAAAACGATTCCATCGTGGTTGTCGTAGATAGATTAATGAAGGTATCACACTTCCTTCCAGTGAAGTCTACTTATTCGACTATGATGTAGCACAGGTCTTCATCATGGATGTGGTGAGGTTGCATGGTGTTCCAAAGAACATTGTGTTAGAAAAGGGTGCTATGTTTACTTCTAGGTTTTGGAAAGAGCTATTTGCAGGTTTGGGCACATAGTTGGCCTTTAGAAAAAATTATCACCCATAGAAAAATGGATAGAAAAAGAGGGTCAACATGGTATTGATACGGCCGGATATGTTGGCAGAGATGGAACAAGAAATGCAAGTAATAAAGAAGAATCTAAAGGCAATGCGCAAGTACACTTGTTCAGGTTGGGGAACAAGTGTACTTGAGCATCAAGCGAAAGAATAACTCCTTGTGGATTGGATCTTGTGCCAAGATGGCACCTTGGTATTGTGGACCTTTCAAGGTTCTTTAAAGGATTAGACTAGTAGCCTATAGACATGCACTGGCTCTGAAAATTAAAGTCCATGATGTTTTCTATGTATCATTTCTTAAGAAGTATGTTAAAGATGTTGATCATGTGATTGATTGGTCTTTATTGCAGGTGGAGCCAGAAGGAGAATTCCATCCGGAACCATAGTGCATTTTGTAGAGAAACATTCTCATGCTCCAGAACCGAGCAATTGAGAAGGTTAAAGTGCAGTGGAAGCACTTTGGGCCTGATGAATCTACATGGGAGATGGTAGATCAGATGTGGGTTATGTATCCTTCACTATTCGCTAGTTGAGAGAATTTCCTTGATATATGCCTTTGGTACATGATTTGGTATGATGTTTTGGTACATGTACATATGTATATGGATGTAAATACCGCCATGTGCTCTGTTATAAAGCTCCAACAAGAGGTATGGTGTAATGTCATTATGGTTTTCATGTTGGTTTGCTTCTCAACATGTTGATCATTATAAATATTGCAACGAGCTAGGTTATAAAGCTACATGGGAAGTATGTCTTGCTATCAGTAATATTATTGGTTATAAGTGTCATTGAACACCTAGGAGAGTGTTACCCTAAGGGGGAGGGTTTTGTAACAAGCCCGGGTTAAAACTTCATGTAATAAAGTAAATAAAGGAAAAATAATAACCATGGTCACGAGACACATATTCCAACCTGAATGTTAGGAAAAACATCCTATTGTGGGTGTTCATATGGTTTATTATGGCTATGGAAATTGGAGAAGGAAATGACAAAGGCTTTGGAAAGGCAAAGTGGAATTTATTGGCATTTATTTATGAAAATAATGGAAATTAGGAGAAAAGTAAGGTGAAAGGTAACCAGTTGCATGTGAGGAGGAAAATGAAGGAAAATAATGGAAAATTGAAGAAATTAGAGGCCTCATTAATAAAAAGAATTATAAGGATCAGTACACAGAGTTTTGTTAGTTCAGTTTTGGAGCTCTCGTTCTATTCTCTCTCTCACTCATACTCCTCGACACTTGGAGTTTTCTTTGAGAAAACTTGGAGGAGTGTGGAATACTTGGGATTTGGAGCAAGAAGGAAAAGGAAGAGTATGAAATCACAAGAGGACATTGGGATAAAAAACTAGAATGAGTTTTTCTTACCAAGTGTGAATTTGGTAAGACCTCTTTGGTTTAATTGGGTCACATTTTCGGTGGTGGAAAATTGAAAATAGATCCTTCTAAAATTGATGTGATTGTAAAGTGTCCTAAACCCACAAGTGTTACAGAGTTTTGTATCTTTTTGGGTGTAATACAATACAAGAGAAGATTTATTTCCAACTTCTTTGTCATTGCATCCCCTTTACATGCATTGGCGAGTGTGAAGCAAACCTTTCAGTGGGGAGGAAAGCAACATAAAGATTTTGATACATTGAAAGAGAAGATCAACACCACACCATTTTTGGCCTTCCCAAACCTCCAATAGCCTTTTGAGATCAATACAGATGCTTGTGGATATACCATGGGAGCAGTGTTGATGCAGCATAAAAAACCTGTATGTTACCATTCAGAGAGATTATCCCAAGCTGTTGTGAACTATCCCACATATGACAAGGAGATGTATGCCTTGGTTCAAAGTGTGAAGAAGTTGAATCACTATTTGAATGGAAATAAGACCATAATTCACACAGATCACTAGCCATTGCAGTATCTTCAGTCATAGACCAAGCTTCAACAAGCACGACATTTCACATGGATGGGTTTCCTCTAACAATTTCACTTGGTAATAAAATATAAGAAGGGCACAAGCAATAAGGTGGCATATATGATTTATTTCCCTCCTATTTTCACATCTATATTTTTGAAAATTGATTCTTTATCCTTTGAAAGTTATGCTAAACAATATGTTGATGATGATGATTTTAAGGAGTTTTATGCAAAACTGACGCATGGATCACATATGGATAATTATCACTTATAAGGAAAATTGTTGTAGCACCTTGGCAAAATTTATATTCCCACGAATGAAAGGATACATGTAATCAGAGAGGCACATACCTCTCTTCTGTCTGGTCATTTTGGTGTAGAAAATACTTTGTGTCATTTACAAAGGTTTTGTTATTTGCCTCACATGAAAAATGATGTAATTATATATATAAAGGGATGTGTGTTGTGTTCAGTTTGCAAGCCATCTAGTAGAAAATTAGAGCTCTACACACCACTCCCTATACTGGGTCATCGATTGGAAAGTGTGTCAATGGATTTTGGAGGCAATTTTCATTTATCTAAGAGAGGTCATGACTATTTTTATGTAATTATGGATTGATTTAGAAAAATTTGTGTATTAATGACTTGTAAAAAGCAGGTCACTACAGAGAAGACTGCACATCTCTTCTTCCAATTTGTATAGGTCCACTTTGGGCTGCCTACATCCATTGTATCTGATAGAGACTCTCGCTTTATTGGATATTTTTGGACAATTTTGTGGAAAATGATGGAAACCAAGTTGAATAGGAGAATGCCATTTCATCCATAGGCCAAAAGACAAATATAGGTTTTCAACTGCATAATGATACACCTACTCTGAGGCTATTATGGCAAGCATCCAAAGTTTTGGTACGGGAAACTACCTTATGTACAACATGCATACAACTGGGCATTACATTCATCCACCTACAGCTCACCATTTGAGACATGCTTAGGATATTTTCCAAAATATCCATTATACACAGTCTTTAGGAGAGAGGAAGATTCCAGTGGGAAATATGTTAGGAAAAAAGCATGAAAGTTCATTCTATAGATATAGATGATTCACCAGGTAGTGTAAGATCAGTTGCAAAAATTTCAAAACTTGATACGGAGCTCGACCTCACAAGAAACGAGTCGATCACCAATTATAGGTTAGAGACAGAGTGTGGATCCACATCAACAAAGAAAAAATTAAAGGGGAAGGAAAGAATTTGCGACCAATCCGATATGGCCTATTCACCATATTAGAGAATATAGGAGACATTGCTTTTTGTCTCGATTTTCCAGCATACATGCAGATGTACTCAATGGTGAACGATGAAAACTTGAAGCTTTATGGGCCTCCTTTGATTATGGACACAGAATAGGTTCGATAGGTTCCTACAGTGGACGATTTTTCACCTGAATACTTGGAAAAGCTACCATAGTACATAATTATTGATAGAAATACCGGGACTTCACGATGTGGATATGTGGAGTACCTTCGTATTATATTCAAAGGAATGCATCCAAGTAATGCTCTATGGATGGAAAAGGAGAAAGTGAGGGAGAAATTCCCTCACTTTCCATTTTACTGATAAATATTTTGGCAGTCGAAAATCTCTTTAATGGGGAGGAATGATCTAGGTGGATCTAGAAATAGAAGTGGCATTAAAAATAGCTCAAAATCAAAATCATCAGATGGAAGTAAAACTAGGACTAGATTGTAGTACTCATCTCCCTGATTCCAATGGTGCAAACGACACTCAAATCCAAGTTTGTATGCTCGAGTTATAATTGGTCAAACTTTGCTAAGTGGTAGTCCTAACGAGGCAAAAATTTTGTAGATTCCCAGTGCACAAAATCTGATCACCGGAAAAAGTGAAGTTGAACCCTCTTTAATTTTTCTAATATAACTTATTTTTTAGGAATTTTAACTATATTTTTAAAAAAATAAAAAAATAAAAAATAAGTCTGGGGGGCAGGTTGCCACCCCCGCCACCCCAATAAATATTATATATATATATGTCATATGCAAATGTGGTGGGCGAGCCACCCCCGATGGACCTTCCCGATGACTGGTCAAACAAAGATGAATGTTATATATATATATATATATATATATATATATATATATATATATATATATATATATATATATATATATATATATATATATATATATATATATATATATATATGGAGTGTGGGTAGGCCAACCCTGGCGGACCTGCCTGATAACTCAATGTAAGCCATGTATCCAGAAGGCGATGGGGTTTGAACCCACCTGACCCATGCGGGACGACCCCAATTATTAAATAACGCCAAAATTTAACAAAAAAAGGAAACTACTATATGATGCAGTGGGGATTCGAACGAGGAACCACGCCTATGCTATGCCCCACCACCACCAACAAGCTAATGACCCCACGTTGGTGGCTTTGCCAAGTTTCAATATAAAAGATTTCATTTTCTATTCGAACATAGGCCGACGGAGGAGTAGAGCAGAACCCTAAGTGGCCAGGAGTGTCAGAAGCATGAGTGAGGGATCTATTTAGATGCTAAAAATATTCCTTAGAGGGCCAGAGGTGCCAGTGTCAAAATATGACAAGTTTATAGTCGATTTTGCATGATTTTGCACCAAGAATCCAATTGTGTAGTCCATTTCTCCAGCTGAGGTCTCCATTTTTAGGCCATCATTTGAATTGGAGGTATAAGGGTCATTTTTGTAAAGTTTCTTACAACTGATTTCTTTGATGCCACTTAATGAAAGAAGGTTTCCCCACTTTTGAGCAGGGCCTAGATACGTAGCCCACATTGGGTGAACACCGAAATCAAATAGTTTGTGTATCTTTGATCTCATGGTTGCTTTATGATTTCCACTTCCTTTTCATGTGTTATGTTAATTGGTTAATATGATCTATTATATGCAATGTTTTATGCATCCTTGAAGTTAAGAGATCTAGATCAGTTCCATCGGTTCCACTTCCTTAACTGCTATATAGGGAGATGAATCATATCATAGTAAATCTGAGTCGCATGTTTACCTAGTTGGATGGTTACTTAGGTAGATTTGGGAGGAGGGTGTTACATTTGGTTTCTCAAATATAAATTGGGCTACCCTCCACCCATTTATACCACAAATTAGAAACCAAATAAAAAAACTCTTGAGAGTCCAGCCAAAGGGGGGAGAACCTGAAGGGAATAAGGCCAAAATTAAGGGATAACAAGAGGAGGAGGTGAATAGGATGGCGATACAAGCCACACCAAGGGAGGATAAGGGATTCAAGGCTAAAATTCAATGAGGAGGTTATTAGAGGTTAGGAAGTGATCAAGACGAGGAACAATGTGGCTAGGGCTTGAGCGGTTATTGTTCCAGGTGTAGATTAATTTGGGAGGCTTGACATCAAATAAGGTAGGGGTAAGAATTAAGTCCTCCATATTTTCTTGGGAAGTATCACAGTCAACTAAGTCCCCACATTTATCCTTTTGGTAAAGATAAGTGTTGAAGTCCCCCCCAAAGGATACAATTGATTCCACAATTAGAGTTTCACAATTCAATAAGGGAACTCCAACACTCCTACTTTTCTCAAAAATGGGATGACATATATACATTGAATATAGTACACTTCTGATGAAACTCTAAAATTTTAAAGGTAATTGCTATCCAATGGGTTTTCTTTGGAGAACTTACTAGTTGAATATGTGCTGGATTCCACATTATGAAAATTCCTCTCGAAGTGCCTCATGATCTTAGCGCTACCATGTGACTTTCCCCCCAAATTTTGTAATGGGTGAAGACGGTTTTTACCTCTTTTAGCTTAGTTTCATGGAGACGGGTGACTATTGATATTTCATTTTGGATTAAAAATTTTGTTTCCATGATTATTTTTCCTAAACCAAGTCCCCTATAGTTCCAGGAGATGATATTCATTATTTAGTTTTTGAAGATGATGTCCCTTTCCCGGGACCTGCTATATTTCCTTTATTTCCTCCTTTGAACCCAAGATCTGCTAATTTTCGAGGAATGGTGTGTTGAAACCACATCTCTTTATATTTTTTTAGTTTTTTCCAGCCTGATCTCTTTATTGGTTTTGTGACTCGAACTTCGAACCTTTCTGGCTATATTTTTGGCCCTCGCACCTTCTAATTTCTTGTCAGATGAGCTTGTGTGGAATGTTGGTACAATCATTTCTTTGGAGGATAAGAAGCCTTATTCATATTCCTCTTCCTTCGAGGTGTCTTCTCAACTACTGTGTAGTGCATTGTTTGGAGGAATCTCTTTTTGTTGTTGCGAGGGTGATGCTTTCTTTTTTACCCCAAGGCCACATAGATATTTTGATGTTGGGGATAGTTGGGATGAATCTCCATCAACAAGGACACCAAAAAGGTCTAAAAAGTGGTTTTCAATAGTTCTAGCACCCCTAATATGGCTAGAGGCACCTGGAAAGGGATCAAGTCCACTTTGACGCAAACCCTCATTTTTGCGCCGGGGGGGGGGGGGGGGGGACATTTACTATAGGAACATTATATTGTTTGGTGTTTTTCTTTCTTCGTTTAACATGTTACCACTACTCATTTGAATCTCCATTGTGTTTTTCCATTGTGGCTTGGGATTTTGGGAAACCTTTGGAAAAATGCCCATATTTATGGAAAATTTTTCATTTGAAGGGGAGCTGATCATGGTCCATTTCCTCTACATGAGTCCTTTTTTCCAGATCAACTTCCACACAAATCCTTTCACAAGAAAAGAGTCAATCCTTTTACTTCACATAGTCCATATACTTCCCTAATGAGTTCCCAATCAGTCAAAATGTTGCGTCATTCCAATAGTGGAGGGGTAGGTAAGGGAGTTTCACACAGACACGAATAGAAGAGGGGACATCACATTCCAAGTTGAAGTTGGGGCTCCACCTATCTAGGTAAATTCCTTGGGCTCCCATGAAGTAGGGGTTGCTTCTAAAAACCAAATCTTGGTCCAGTTTGTTTTTAAAGTAGAAAGTGAAAAAAACCTTACCAAAGAAAGACAAAATTACTTCTCCCTTGCCATGAGGGGCTTCCAGTTCATTTCTATCCAAGCCCTAATTGAGAGCGGAGAGGGAAATATACCCATGAACTAAAATATTATTTCGCGGTCAATGAGTTGCAATGCATGAGAATGGGCCCAGGGGATTTGAATCTCAATCTTCAAAATTTCATCACCCTTTTTGACAAAGCATGAAGGACTTGGCTTCTTAAACTTAGGCATTGAGGTAAATATAGAGTTGAAAGCTGCAATTTCCTCAACTAGAGAGGGAAGGTGGGCTGACCCATCAATGAGAGGTTGTTCGACAAGAGGTCGAGGGGACGATTATGCTCTAGATGGGAGTTGAGGAGGGGGGAGAGGAGATGCAGAGGGAGAAGGGGAAGGTGAAAGGTGCTCAATAAGTGGCCACGAATACAGACATGGAGGGAGATCAGAGCACATTGAGGAGCCAAATACAGGTTTTTAGTATTGAAAATTGAATTTTATGAGTCCGGTTCCAATAAGTTCATCTTCATAGAAAACCTAATGGCTGATATTGTAGATAGAGTGATATATCATTCTCCTCTATATTTTCCAGGGATTTTAGAACAACAACAACATTGTTGGATTGACATTGGTCATGATAGTTGGAAGGAAAATTGTTACTTCAAGAGTAAAATGTACATCTATATTTTGGACTTGGTAAACAAATCATATAGCAACATATGTCTAGTATCAAAATCTATAGACAATATTTCTCATTTGCAGGTACTTACATTCATTTTCAGGTTAGCATTAGTAGAAGTTCCAGCGTATAACGAACACCTTGATTTCAATGTATCACTTTTGTGCATGGTGGTTAAGCAACGAGGGAAGGGGTGTTGTGCTTTTCAGGTGAGGAGACTCTCAAGTTCTTATGCACTCTTGAGATGAGTTGATATCCAAATTGGAGTCATATGTTATTAACCATTTGTTTAATTTTTTTGGGGGATCCTAAATTTTTTTTTATAAGGATAATGGTCATGGAGGATATTGTTTAGTTATGTAATTTTTGTTTTACATTTATAAATTGATGGAACTTGTGAGACCCATGCTTGACGTTGTAGTATGGTATTTACTTGTGGCATTTTTAGTGACAATGGAGGACAATTATAATAAACCAATGGTGGTTCTTTGTAAAAAACATATTACAAGGGTATTTTCATGTATACCATGCGATATGCCTTCCCGATTATTCAAAGTGCCACCTTAGAATGTATTTCAAGGCTTGAGTATATGAAAACAATACCATCTCTTTCTTACTATGTATGGTTTAAATTAGATACATAGGGGGCTTTTTCCTAGCATCATGTGGTGTCTCTGTTGAACTAGATAAACACTTGCCTAGGTTTCTCCAACATAGCCCAAATACACATGGTTTGGGATATAATATGGTTAGCCCTCTCAAATTCATTTTTAATCCCAACGAAAAGACATCATCATGAAAATATTATTTGAATCACTAAACTATATTGGTATGCAATGTTTGAGAGAAGAACTCATTACCTTGAAACCATTCATTATATTCATGCAAAATAGTATAAGTAAAACTATTCATACTCTCATTGCTAATTGCATTATTCCGATATTCAAATCAAATGTTAGGAGCATTAAATTTGGTTGGAGAAGTGTGTTTGCAATATTTACAGTTTTCATTGATGAAGAAAATGATTCCATTGTTGAAAGCACATTTGAGAATTTGAAGCAAGTGGTCTTTGAACACTTTGATCAATTTGTTGGGGATTGTTTCATGGATTTGCAAAAAATAAAAAAGGTTTGTGGATGAGATTTGAGATGGTTTCATTTGTAAAAAATAAATGAATGATGTATGTCTGCATAAATATATGCAACATTATCTTTGAATATAAATAATTGAGTCAACCCATAGGATTGAATTGAAATATATCTTTGGGTGAGGATGACCCAGCTGAGAGGTCATAATTCTAATTTTGAAGAATAAGCATTCATGTTAATGCCTTTGTACATATTAGAATAAATTTGGAAGACACTTTTGGATGATGAGAGGAAATTTTGCATCATTGAAGGTCTTGGAAGAAAGCATGTTAGCCCACATGTTGAGATAAAGGAGGACTTCAGGTTTTACCTGTACAATTTCTTGAAGAAGATACACTGGTTAACTTTTCGAAGGTTGATTATTGCACCTTGGAGTGCTTTTTTCACACATGATTTTGTTTAGAAGGTCACTTTCATAGTAAGAAAGACTTTGCTAATAGGGCAACCACTTTCATATAATGTTTTTAATGTTTTGGATGTCTATAATTTGTATGCTCACTTTAGAAGGACTAATGGAGGTTTAATTGGAGGAGCTTGCAATTTTAATGATTTTTGGAGGTTGTATGCTACATGTAGAAGCCCATTGTTCCCTCATTAATGGAAGTGTAGCCTTCTTTGGAGGATTTTGGGTACAAATTTTGCACATCTAGCCTTGAACAAACCTCTTTCATATTTTAAAATTGATTAATTAGAGAAAAAACCCATTTTCCCCTCCATAGGCCATAATAAAGGATTCTAGCTAAAGAAATTAACATATTATTGTAAGAATGAAGTTGAAAATTTCCTATAAATAGAGATGCACTTCCTATCATTTTCTTATGGTTGGATTTGTAAAAAAATTCTTTAGTAAGTTTGAAAATTTTGAAAATTGTTGGAGTTATTTTGTTTGGATTTGGTGCTCTGGATGGAAGACTAATGAAACTCATTGATGAGATGATTTGTAGTTTATTTTTTGCAATTTCTTTAAGATTCATGGCTATGGTTTATGGGTGTGCAACGATTTCTTGAGTTGGCGGTCTCTCTAATTTTTGTAGAGTTATCTTTTAAATGTATTAAGTCCAAATATGATTATCTATTTGTGATGGTGCATTCTCTTTGTATTATTCTTGAATATATCCTATCTTGTAAACCCTAGAAAGAGTTATAGTGCAAAACCTTCTATTGAAGTTATCTTTGAGCTTGTAAAAGTAATATGAGGCTGTACCAGAGCTAGTAGTGGACAATTTTAGTCATCACCTAATAGGAGGATATTCTACATTTAGTAGTGGATAACCTTAGTCATTACCCCATTTCCATTCTTTACCTTCTCAAGGAATACTTGGTTGACCCCAAATGGTTAATGAAATGACACTATCTCTGATTCTCCCATCACACTTCATATTCTAAAACTCGTTCAAAGCTATTTTATTGGATTTATACTTCACTCTAGATTGAGCTTTATTACCTTAAATTGTAGCAATCTCAACCTAGGGAAGACTCTCTTGGTATATAGGAGAGATAAAATAAAGAGAAAAATAGGGTTGGTGAGGTGATAATTTACCCCTATTAGTTTCACTTCGCTCACACTTGAGCTTTATAACATTGTCTCCTAAAGTATGATTTTGAGAGATAACATGACCCTATGCCCGCATTTCACTATTATGGATGGATGCATGTTTTTGATTCTAGCCGATTGCATTGCTTAAAAAATAATATTATATGGATTCCATTCATTTTTTAAGTATTTAACATGAGAAATATGTATCATACACCAATTTATTGTTTGGTTAGGTTTTGAACTTAGAATGGATTATTGCTATTTTAATACGACTTAAGGAGGATTGGTTACCAAGGGAGTTAACCAAGGGAAATAATTAATGTAATGTCACAACCATAATCATTGAAGCAAGGCTTATTTGAGGGTTAGTTGGTAATAAATATTCCTACTAGGTATTTAAAAGGAATAATACAATAATGAGGGGTAATTGGCATTAACACCAAGGAATACTCTTGAGAAAATATATATACACATAAGTATCATTATATTGAACATCATGAATCTTATATTGTTACAAGCGTGTTTCTTGAGTGATTCCTTCTATAAGGAATAACTAATGGCATTGCCTTAAATTTAAGGTTTTCTCTAAATTCTTATGTTCATTCTCATGTTGTTTATTGTGTGTATTTATTAAGTTAAAATTTATTTTTTCTATTATCTACCAAGGTTTATTGTAAAACAAAAAGATAAAGCATGAATTGGTCCCAACAATATGTTTCTTCATCAATGATGACAATAATCTTAATTTCTTAGTTTCTTTAGGGGTTTTCATGAAAAAAATATTGATGTTAATGTAATGACATGCATGTTATGGTATTTTTAGGAATAGACATATCTTAATGAGTGCAACAATGGACCTAAGACTAGCAAACCGAATAAACTTTTATGTTGAACATGTTCATATAACCATTTTAGAAATTAACTGAGCCCTTCATAAATGAGGCAAAATTAATAATCTAATAGAAACACATGTGTGTGGCTAGAATCCTTACGAAATTGGAATTATTAATATAAACCCCAAACTAGTGGACCTTGGCTAACATAATGAAATCGAATCACTAAAATGAATTTGGATTTATGAGATAAAGAAGGGTGATATTGTGACACCAAGTTTAGGGCGAAACAAATATGTTGAAAATAATGAATGTGTGTGTGTGGGGGGGCTAGCATCCTTAATAAATAAGAGTTATTAACATAAACCCAAAATTAATGGACCTTGGCTAACATAACGAAATCAAATCTCTAAAAGGATTCTGGATTCATGGCATAGAGAAGGGTGATACTGTGACACCAAGTTTAGGGACCACAAATATGATGAAAAGAATGTGTGCGTGTGTGTGTGTGTGTGTGTGTGTGGAGTTTTTAGAAGTATTGTTAGAGGAATTATATGAAGATGAAGACGACTCACATGTGATATTACATTCAAGACACGTATAATGTAATATGTGGTTTAAATAATATTTTCCATTCGATGCTTTATCTATTAGAAAATATGATCCCCATAATTAGGAAAGCTAATATACTTCAAAATAACATAATGGTGATTCAAAATTATCAATTTCATATATAATTTTTCATTAATTCTCCACCAAAGTTGAAGAAGAGAAAGAGAATGAAAAAATAAAATAATGACTTGAAATATATTCAAGCCTTTACCAAGCCACTTTCCACACTATTTTCTAATGGCATGAAATTTCATTAAATCTATACCAAACGACTTTCCACATTATATTCCACAAATTTTCAAAAGAGTTAATGGCATATATGATATCATCATTCTTTATACATCGAGGTTGGACATGAATAAGCACATGTGATGTATTTCCATATCCCATAAATCTTTCTCTAAATTCATATTTGGCATTCACATCTTAGAAATTAAGTTGGGACATAATGTGCTATCCAAGATAACCATTAGGTTTGTTTTGGGTCATGAGTCTAGGTCGTTAGGTTAGTTAGGGTTTGATACAATTTTTAAGTCTTTGATTTTCAAATAATCGCATGCATAAAGGTCTTTTAGTTAGTTTTCAAGGTCATTATGGGTCATAGTACAAGTCATCATAAAGAGAAAATCCAAAGTTTTATGTCCCTCGAGCTGTGTTACACCAATTTTTGGTAATATAACCATTTACAATTAGATGGATCAAAGTACACCATGTAAGACCAATTTTACCATAGTAAAGTTTCTTTCACTATAAGAAATAATTTAATAAAGCATATTTTATTAAGTTATTTCTGGTTCAAATAGGAAACACCATGAGGAATTATTAAATAAATCCTTATTTATTTGATTTTCCTCTAGGAATAATTAATTAAACCACTATCTAAATAGTATTCCTAGTTATATTTAACCCAATTAATGAGAAATAATTAGATAAATCATTATTTATCTTATTATTCTCTAGGAATAATTAATTAAATCATTATTTAATTAATATTCCTTGTTAAATTTGACTAAATCATTTAGGAATAATAAAATAAATCATTATTTGTTAAATTATTCCTTAACCCCATCCTTGAAATGATAAATAAATAATTTATTTGTTTATTATTTTTAAATAAAGGGATTTAACCAATTTAAATTCCTTTTCCCTCCAACAAAATATAATAAAATATTCCAAGTAGTTAGATTTAGATCTTGGTTAATAATATTTTATTATGCACCATTATCAAGGATAAATCAATATTTTGTTATAAATAGGAGAGTTTTCCATTCATTATTTTCCTTTGATCATTTTATCATGGTGGGACTTTTATCCTTTTGTCATTGTCATACTTTGATCACTTTTATTATTTTTCTTCTTGAGCTCCTATAGAGTTCAACACATCTTGGGTTTTCTACACCATTGAGAGAGAGAAACTTCTGGATCTGAAGTGTTGAGGGCAACCAAGAACCCATCCCATTGAGGGGGATTGGTAACATCATTCTTTGTTCCCTTCCGAGATGTTAATACATATAAAATAATTTTTATATATCTTTTCTTGTCCATTGGATATTTGGAGAAACTCTTATTTCATTTTACTGTTTAGCGACTTTTACTGCATATATCAGGGTTTCTGTTGCATTTTTTTCAACAGGACCAAACCTCAGTTCTGTCCAGATTCATTGAACCTCCTAGACAAACTGCGCAGTTCTAGAAGGAGGACATCAGTGTGAAAAGGGACAATTCATTTGAGGTGGTTTAGGGTTTTCGCACACCTTCAAGTTATAAAAAGGAGGAGAGGGCTCATGTAAAGGTTGTTGAAGGATTTTTGAAATAGAGGTTGCTTGAGAAACTCTAGCTCTCTTGGCTGTTTAGCCTAAGGGAAGAGGATTTCCTGGTTAGGAATCCTCCCTCCTTCCTTGAGTAGCTCTTGGAGGAGAATGTACTGAAATGAGCCACTATCAGGTTGAAGACCAAGCTCTGCTTGTATGGACAGCACTGGCCCATTGAGGGTTTAGCTGCTTTGCAGGTTGCAGCAAGTGGTATCCTAGATCTGCAGAGATCTAGTGTTTAGGAGGAGTTCTCTCTCAAGGAGGGTGTCTTGTGACCACCCGGAAGAGGATATCTCTCCATTTTTGTATTTAGATATGTACTCTATAGCATTTTATTCATCTTTCTAAAGCTACTGCACAATCCCTTTCAAGAACTGCATTTTCTGCATTGGGGTTTAATGTATATTTGATTTCTGTGCAATAGAAGATCTCCAGTGATTGAGGCTTGCCTCTCACTTTGTAAATATTTAAAGTAGCTACTGTTCTAAGATATTTAAGATATGATATCTATTATAATAAAGTCATCTTCAGAAATTCTGTGTATTCTAAAGTTCTGTATCTTATAAGTCAGATCTACACTTGTACATTTATTATTTTGATGAAACCCCAAGGGGATCTCGTGGAGAAGGCTGAGTAGTTTCCAGATCTGGTCTGGATCTGATGTTTCAGCCATATTTCTTTCATAGATCTTAGTTTTAACTTAAAACAGCTGAATCTTCAGGAAAATAACGCTATCATAGTCTGCAACCTTTTTCTGTGCATTGCAGCAACTCATTTTGGGGGTTTTCCTTCATAGAAATGTCTGTTTTTCTTTGCATAAGCCACATGAATCTTATTCTAAACCCGCATACTAAAATTTATGCATAAAATCATCCAAGCCCTTCAGAAATTATGCTACCCATGCTTCACCACTTTTCTGCATAATTTAGGTAATGGGAAATCAGGGTTTTTCTTCATTAGTTGGGAAGGAGGAACTGTTTAAAATAGCAAAAATTATTATTTTTTTGCTTAAATTTGACATGTGAGTCCCTATTAACCTAATTTAACACATTACAGAACCTTGAACCTTCATTTTACGCATATTTTATTATACACCTATTTTAGTGCATAAAATGTTGCTTTTCCCCATCTTTCTGATGATAAAAACTGAGTAAAGAGTGCTTTTGTTCTTTATATTGTTTTTTGAGTGTTCTCAGACATATTATATTGTATTTGAAGCCATCATACCTAAAGAATGCATTTTTCAGGCATGATATGCTGAGTAAACCCTTTTGGGATATTACCTCTCGACAAGAGTCTATAGACAGAGTCTGAAAAGGGCCAGCTAGCCTCTGGATCTCATCCTTTATTGTAAAGGTGACATATCCAGTGAATTCCCCTTCAGTCAATCTCTGGTTTAGATCAGATTTTTTATTGTTATTTGTCCATTTTTCCTTATACAGCGTCCATATTGAGCAGCTTGGCAATATTTCTGAAAAAGGAACATTAGAGTGGTATCAGAGCATGAACTCTGGCACAGCCTGTGAGATCAAGCTATCATTGAATTAAGAGTAGAAGAAAATATCAGATTTATGGAGAGGATGATATTACTCTCATTAATTTTCAGATCAGAGAAGGGCCTCTCCAAGGAGGTTCAACCAATGGAAGAAGAAGGGTGCAGTGAAACTCCAAGAGGGTTTCAAAGCAGAAGAAGCTACAGTGAAATTCCTAGAGAATTTTAGGAAGATGAAGGAGTACCCAGTACTTCTTATGATGTGTGTGAGCATTCAACAACACAATATGATTTACAATGATTTCACATCCCCAATTTCTTGCTAAGAGAAAGAGGAGAAGAAGAAGGAATGACAGAAAAAGAGATTCCCCCACTCTTTTTCTAGACCTTGAAGGATATTCAAGAAAATCTCAAGGAGGTTGAGGGGGTAGAGACTTGTACCAGCACTGGCACAACCTTGGAGGAGCAGCCTTCATGTTCAATGGAGGAAGACTACACAGTTGTAGAAGAAGTTCTTGCTTCTACATTTCACCAAGGTCTGGTCAAGAATTCATCTGTTTTCATTTCAACCCATTGCATGGAGAGATCTACATTTTTGTGTGCTGTTGATCTAGAACAACAGAGTTGCACTGCGCTGTGCAAGAGTAGTAAGGGAGGAATAATACCTTCCCTTGGAGATATCAAAGGGGCTGCATTTCACAAGCCCTTGAGATGGAGAAGGTGCAAAAGCATGAGGATACCGAGAGAAGATAGGGAAGAGGGCCAATCTCATTCCTATCTATTGCAGAAGGTTGACGCACCTAAAGAGGTGATTGGATTGCATAGCGGAAGCATGGAGGGTTTTCCCCATTCATGTATTGAGTCACCACTAGATGATGTCTCATTTCCTGGAGACATTGCGCCAAGAAGGCCACTTGATCAGCAAGAAGAGGTGAATGCTTCACATGGTGAGGCATTGCCCATTGATTTCAGAGAAGTGGAGACATTGGGAGGTATTGATGCAGCGCTGAGAGTCTTGGGTAGGCTCAAGGAGGAGAGAAGCAGTCTCTCAACATCATCCACACCCACTCTCATTTCAGTTTCTGTGCTGTGGCAGGAAAAGCAGGGGAAGGATAGCAGCCTTCCCACATCTACATTTGGCATGGGAGCTATGAATGCACATGAATCTTGGGAAGAGTTATTATAGTCTTCTCTCTTCTCTTTGAGAATGGAAGGAGGCTCATCTATGAGCTGCTCCCATTGCATGAGCAAAACTTGTGGTAAGGGTGTTGATTATTTTGATTTATCCCATGTATACATGCATCCCTTAACCACATATGTGCAGGATGTTGCTCCAAGGAGGAGCATTATTACTTTGAGGCTGCATGGTCTACTTGAGGCCATGAGAAATGTTGATATCCACTCCCTAGGAGGACTTGGGGAGGAATTTTTCTTTGGAGGAAATGCTCAGATTACCTCATCCATCATTTTTTTCCTCCAAGCTTATGAAGAGATTGGGTCAGCATGAAAGTGGTTGGAAGACCACATTTTTCAGCAGTCTCTTTTGCAGTTGGGGTCCAAAATACGTTGGTTGCATATGAGGGATCACTGCCCTTCACATTTGCTACATATGGCAGCCAACATGATTTTTATTCTTGCTCCTTATGTTGCTGATATTTCCATTTTTTATGAGGAGCATATGTGGGAGAGAGACACATTGTATGAGTGTGTCTTGTGGGGGCAAGAATCCCCATAATTTTTGCAGTGCATGCTCTAAAGGGAGCATGAGATATGATATGGCTACCATACTAAAACAATTGCTTCTTCATGAGGTGAGCCATATGAGTTGGGGTATGCCTCTCACTGATGTTGGGGAGGAGCTTTTTTATGGACTACCAAGATGGGAGGTAGTTTATTTCATTTGGATGATAGCATGGGTGTGGGAGACACTCATTGGGATACATTTTCTCCATGCTCTTCATCACTCCTACCTTAATGAGGCCTTTGAGCAACAAGAATATCACCACTTGCACCTTCCATTTTCTCATGATGTACACTTGCTATCTTACACTTGGAGGAAATCATTGGAGGACAGATTCACTGCTTATCATTTTCAGCTATGGTGGAGACTGTTGAAGAAGGAGGCCACAAGAAGAAGGGGGGGAGATTTTGGCAGCACCCTTGCAGTTGCTTGAGGACAAGCAAAATTTGGGAGGGGAAGACTGTAATGTTCCTAAATTAGCTTCAACTAATTGGAACATTGATTTTGCCTTGTTTATTTTTGCATTTCATGATTGAGGAATAAAATGTAAAGGAGGACATGAAAGACTCCTTAAATCAAATTATAAATACATGCCCAATGTGAAAAGGGATAAATATGTGCCTTTGTAATAAAATCCACTTGTGTGTGAAACATGATTGAGACATTTGATTGGGTCAATAGGACCAAATATCAGTTCTGTCCATATTCATTGAACCTCCTAGACAAGCTGCACAGTTCTAGAAGGAGGACATTAGTGTGTAAAGGGGCAATTAATTTGAGGTGGTTTAGGGTTTGTGCACACCTTCAAGTTATAAAAAGGAGGAGAGGGCTCATGTAAAGGTTGTTGAAGGATTTTTGAAATAGAGGTTGCTTGAGTAACTCTATCTCTCTTGGTTGTTTAGCCTAAGGGAAGAGGATTTCTTGTTTAGGAATCCTCCCTCCTTCCTTGAGTAGCTCTTAGAGGGGAATGTACTGAAATGAGCCACTATCAGGTTGAAGACCAAGCTCTGCTTGTATGGACAGCACTGGCCCATTGAGGGTTTAGCTGCTTTGCAGGTTGCAGAAAGTGGTATCCTAGATCTGCGGAGATCTAGTGTTTAGGAGGAGTTCTCTCTCAAGGAGGGTGTCTTGTGACCACTCGGAAGAGGATCTCTCTCCCTTTTTGTATTCAGATCTGTACTCTATAGAATTTTCTTCATCTTTCTAAAGCTACTGCACAGTCCCTTTCAAGAACTGTGTTTTCTGCATTGGGGTTTAATGTATATTTGATTTCTGTGTAATAGAAGATCTCTAGTGATTGAGGCTTGCCTCTCACTTTGTAAATCTTTAAAGTAGCTACTGTTCTAAGCTATTTCAGATCTTATCTCTGTTATAATAAATTCATCTTCATAAATTCTGTGTATTCTGCAGTTCTGTAGCTTATAAGTCAGATCTACACTTGTACATGTATTAATTTGATGAAACCCCAAGGGGATCTTGTGGAGAAGGTTGAGTAGTTTCCAGATCTAGTATTGATTTGATGTTTCAGCCATAGATCTGTCATAGATCTGATTTTTAACTTACAGCAACTGAATCTTTAGGAAAATAACGTTGTCATAGTCTGCAGCCTTTTTCTATGCATTGCAGCAACTCATTTTGGGGGTTTTCCTTCATAAAAATGTCTGTTTTTCTTTGCATAAGCCACATTAATCTTATTATGAACCTGAATACTGAAATTTCTGCATAAACTCAGCCAAGCCCTTCAGAAATTACGCTACACATGCTTCAACACTTTTCTGCATAATTTATGTCATGGGAAATCAGGGTTTTTCTTGACTAGTCGGGAAGGAAGAACTGTTTAACATAGTAAAAATTATTATTTTTTGCTTAAATTAAACATGTGAGTCCCTATTAACCTAATATAATATATTCCAGAACCTTGAGCCTTAATTTTACGCATATTTTCTTATACACCTATTTTAGTTCATAAAATGCTGCTTTTCCCCATATTTCTGATGATAAAAGCTGAGTAAAGAGTGCTGCTGTTCTTTCTATTGGTTGCTGAGAATTCTCAGAAATATTATTTGGTATTTGAAGCCATCATAATTTAATAATGAATTTTTTAGGCATGATATGTTGAGTAAACCCTTTTGGGATATTACCTCTCGACAAGAGTCTATAGACAGAGTCTGAAAAGGGGTAGCTAGCCTCTGGATCTAATCCTTTATTGTAAATGTGACATATCCAGTAAATTCCCCTTCAGTAAATCTCTGGTTTGGATCAGATTGTTGATTGTTAATGTCTTAAGAGGGAAATATCTCACTGATACCAGTTTGTGGGAGATCAGTTTAGCAGATCTAAGTTGATTTTTTTCAGGTGAAAACCCATATTTAAGTCCCACACAACATATGAAATAGGAACCAAGCTTTGGTATGCATTTTATTTGTCCATTTTTCCTTATACAACATCCATATTGAGCAGCTTGGAAATATTCCCGAAAAAGGAACATTAGAGTGGTATCAGAGCATGATCTCTGGCACAGCCTGTGAGATCAAGCTATCAGTGAATTAAGAGCAGAAACAAAGATCAGATTTATGGAGAGGATGAGATTACTCTCATCAATTTTCATATCAGAGAAGGGTCTCTCCAAGGAGGTTCAACCAATGGAAGAATAAGGGTGCGGTGAAAATCCAAGAGGGTTTCAAAGCAGAAGAAGCTATAGTGAAATTCCTAGAGAATTTCAGGAAGATGAAGGAGTACCCACTACTTCTTATGATGTGTGTGAGCATTCAGCCACAAAATCTAATTTACAATGATGTCACATCCCCACTTTCTTGCTGAGAGAAAGAGGAGAAGAAGAAGGAATGACAGAAAAAGAGATTCCCCCACTCTTTTTCCAGACCTTGAAGGATATTCAAGAAAATATCAAGGAGGTTGAGGGGGTAGAGACTTGTACCAGCGCTGGCACAACCTTGGAGGAGTAGACTTCATGTTCAATGGAGGAAGACTGCACAGTTGCAGAAGAATTTCTTGCTTCTACATTTCACCAAGGTCTGGTCAAGAATTCATCTGTTTTCATTTCAGCCCATTGCATGGAGAGATCTACATTTCTGTGTGCTACTGATCTAGAACAATAGATTTGCACTACGCCGTGCAAGAGCAGTAAGGTAGGAATACTATCTTCCCTTGGAGATATCAAAGGGGCTGCATTTCACAAGCCCTTGAGATGGAGAAGGTGCAAAAGCATGAGGATACTGAGAGAAGATGGGGAAGAGGGCCAATCTCATTCCTATCTATTGCAGAAGGTTGAAACACTATTTGACTAGAAAGAAGACCATCATTCACATAGATCACTAGCCATTGCAGTGCCTTTAGTCATAAACCAAGCTTCAACAAGCACGACATTTCACATGGATGGGTTTCCTCCAACAATTTCACTTGTTAATAAAATATAAGAAGGGCACAAGCAATAAGGTGGCATATATGATTTCTTTCCCTCCTATTTTCACATCTATATTTTTGAAAAATGATTCTTTATCCTTTGAATGTTATGCTAAACAATATGTTGATGATGATGATTTTAAGGAGTTTTATGCAAAACTAACGCATGGATCACATATGGATAATTATCACTTATAGGGAAAATTGTTGTAGCACCTTGGAAAAATTTATATTCCCACGAATGAAAGGATACATGTGATCAGAGAGGCACATACCTCTCTTCTGTCTAGTCATTTTGGTGTAGAAAAGACTTTGTGTCATTTACAAAGGTTTTTTTATTTGCCTCACATGAAAAATAATGTAACTATATATATAAAGGGATGTGTGTTGTGTTCAGTTTGCAAGCCATCTAATAGAAAATTAGAGCTCTACACACCACTCCCTATACTGGGTCATCGATGGGAAAGTGTGTCAATGGATTTTGGAGGCGATTTTCATTTATCTAAGAGAGGTCATGACTATTTTTATGTAATTATGGATTGATTTAGAAAAATTTGTGTATTAATGACTTGTAAAAAGAAGGTCACTGCAGAGAAGACTGCACATCTCTTCTTCCAATTTGTATAGGTCCACTTTGGGCTGCCTACATCCATTGTATCTGATCGAGACTCTCGATTTCTTGGATATTTTTGGACAATTTTGTGGAGAATGATGGAAACCAAGTTGAAGAGGAGCATGCCATTTCATCCATAGGCAAAAAGACAAATATAGGTTTTCAACTGCACAATGATACACCTACTCCGAGGCTATTGTGGCAAGCATCCCAAGTTTTGGTACGAGAAACTACCTTATGTACAACATGCATACAACCGGGCATTACATTCATCCACCTAGAGCTCACCATTTGAGACATGCTTTGGATATTTTCCAAAATATCCATTATACATGGTCTTTAGAAGAGAGGAAGATTCCAGTGGGAAATATGGAAGGAAAAAAGCACGAAATTTCATTCTATAGATATAGATGATTCACCAGGTAGTGTAGGATCAGTTGCAGAAATGTCAAGCTTGATATGGAGCTCGACTTCACAAGAACCGAGTCGATCACCAATTATAGGTTAGAGACAGAGTGTGGATCCACATCAACAAAGACAAAATTAAAGGGGAAGGAAAGAATTTGCGACCAATCCAATATGGCCCATTCACCATATTAGAGAATATTGGAGACACTACTTTTTGTCTCGATTTTCCAACATACATGCAGATGTACTTAATGGTGAACGATGAAAACTTGAAGCTTTATGGGCCTCCTTTGATTATGGACACCGAATAGGTTTGACAGGTTCCTACAGTGGATGATTTTGCACCTGAATACTTGGACAAGCTACCATAGTACATAATTATTGATAGAAATACCGGGACTTCACGATGTGGAGATGTGGAGTACCTTCGTATTATATTCAAAGGAATGCATCCAAGTAATGCTCTATGGATGGAAAAGGAGAAAGTGAGGGAGAAATTCCCTCGCTTTCCATTTGACTAATAAATATTTTGGTGGTCCAAAATCTCTTTAGTGGGGAGGAATGATCCAGGTGGATCTAGAAATAGAAGTGGCATTAAAAATAGCTCAAAATCAAAATCATCAGATGGAAGTAAAACTAGAACCAGATTATAGTACTCATCTCCCTGATTCCAATGGTGCAAACGACACTCAAATCCGAGTTCATATGCTCGAGTTATAATTGGTCAAACTTTGCTAAGTGGTAGTCCTAACGAGGCAACAATTTTGTAGATTCCTAGCGCATAAAATCTGACCACTGGAAAAAGTGAAGTTGTCGCCTCTTTAATTTTTCTAATATACCTTATTTTCTAGGAATTTTAACTATATTGTTAAAAAAATAAAAAAATAAAATACAAGTTTGGGGGGCAGGTTGCCACCCCCGCCACCCCAATAAATATTATATATATATGTCATATGCAAATGTGGTGGGCGAGCCACCCCCGATGGACCTTCCCGATGACTGGTCAAACAAAGATGAATGTTATATATATATATATATATATATATATATATATATATATATATATATATATATATATATATATATATATATATATATATATATATATATATATATATATATATATATATATATATGGGGAGTGTGGGTAGGCTAAATACACTCCTCCATACCAATGTAAGCCATGTATCCAGGAGGCGATGGGGTTTGAACCCACCTGACCCATGCGGGACGACCCCAATTATCAAATAACGCCACAATTTAACAACAAAAAGAAACTACTATATGATGCAGTGGGGATTCGAATGAGGAACCACGCCTATGCTATGCCCCACCACCACCAATGGGCCAATGACCCCACGTTGGTGGCTTCGCCCAAGTTTCAATATAAAAGATTTCATTTTCTATATGAACATAGGCCGACGGAGGAGTAGAGCGGAACCATAAGTGGCCAGGAGTGTTGGAAGCATGAGTGAGGGATCTATTTAGATGCTGAAAATATTCCTTAGAGGGCCAGAGGTGCCAGTGTCAAAATATGACAAGTTTATAGTCGATTTTGCATGATTTTGTGCTAAGAATCCAATTGTGTAGTCCATTTCTCCAGCTGAGGTCTCCATTTTTAGGCCATCATTTGAATTGGAGGTATAAGGGTCATTTTTGTAAAGTTTATTGCAATTGATTTCTTTGATGCCACTTAATGAAAGAAGGCTTCCCCACTTTTGAGCAGGGTCCAGATACGTAGCCCACATTGGGTGAACACCATAATCAAATAGTTTGTGTATCTTTGATCTCATGGTTGCTTTATGATTTCCACTTCCTTTTCATGTGTTATGTTAATTGGTTAATATGATCTATTATATGCAATGTTGTATGCATCCTTGAAGTTAAGAGATCTAGATCAGTTCCATCGGTTCCACTTCCTTAACTGCTATATAGGGAGATGAATCATATACAGTAACTCTGAGTCGCATGTTTACCCAGTTGGATGGTTACTTAGGTAGATTTGGTAGGAGGGTGTTACATTTGGTTTCTCAAATATAAATTGGGCTACCCTCCACCCATTTATACCACAAATTAGAAACCAAATAAAAAAACTCTTGAGAGTCCAGCCAAAGGGAGAATAACCTGAAGGGAATAAGGCCAAAATTAAGGGATAACAAGAGGAGGAGGTGAATAGGATGGCAATACAAGCCACACCAAGGGAGGATAAGGGATTCAAGGATAAAATTCAATGAGGAGGTTATTAGAGGTTAGGAAGTGATCAAGACTAGGAATAATGTGGCCAGGGCCTGAGCGGTTATTGTTCCAGGTGTAGAGTAATTTGGGAGGCTTGACATCAAATAAGCTAGGGTTAAGCATTAAGTCCTCCATATTTTCTTGGGAAGTATCACAGTCAACTAAGTCCCCACATTTATCCTTTTGGTAAAGATAAGTGTTGAAGTCCCCCCCAAAGGATACAATTGATTCCATAATCAGAGTTTCACAATTCAACAAGGGAACTCCAACACTCCTACTTTTCTCGAAAATGGGATGGCATATATACATTGAATATAGTACACTTCTAATGAAACTATAAAATTTTAAAGGTAATTTCTATCCAATGGGTTTTCTTTGGAGAACTTAATAGTTGAATATTTTCTGGATTCCACATTGTGAAAATTCCTCTCGAAGTGCCTCATGATCTTAGTGCTACCATGTGACTTTCCCCCCAAATTTTGTAATGGGTGAAGATGATTTTTACCTCTTTTAGCTTAGTTTCATTGAGACGGGTGACCATTGATATTTAATTTTGGATTAACAATTTCGTTTCCATGATTATTTTTCCTAAACCAAGTCCCTTATAGTTCCAGGGGATGATATTCATTATTTAGTTTTTGAAGATGATGTCCCTTTCCCGGGACCTGCTATATTTCATTTATTTCCTCCTTTGAACCCAAGATCTGCTAATTTTCGAGGAATGGTGTGTTGAAACCACATCTCTTTATATATTTTTTTATTTTTTTCTATCCTGATCTCTTTATTGGTTTTGTGACTCGAAATTCGAACCTTTCTGGCTATATTTTTGGCCCTCACACCTTCTAATTTCTCGTTAGATGAGCTTGTGTGGAATGTTGGTACAATCATTTATTTGGAGGATAAGAAGCCTTATTCATATTTCTCTTCCTTCAAGGTGTCTTCTCAACTACTGTGTGGTGCATTGTTTGTAGGAATCTCTTTTTGTTGTTGCGAGGGTGATGCTTTCTTTTTTACCCCAAGGCCACATAGATATTTTGATGTTGGGGATAGTTGGGATGAATCTCCATCAACAAGGACACCAACAAGGTCTAAAAAGTGGCTTTCAATAGTTCTAGCACCCCTAATATGGCTAGAGGCACCTGGAAAGGGATCAAGTCCACTTTGACGCAAAACCTCATTTTGGGGGGGGGGGGGGGGACATTTACTGTAGGAACATTATATTGTATGGTGTTTTTCTTTCTTCATTTAACATGTTGCCACTACTCATTTGAATCTCCATTGTGTTTTTCCATTGTGGCTTGGGATTTTGGGTAAGCTTTGGAAAAATGTCCATATTTATGGAAAATTTTTCATTTGAAGGGGAGCTGATCATAGTCCATTTCCTCTACATGAGTCCTTTTTTCCAGATCAACTTCCACACAAATCCTTTCACAAGAAAAGAGTCAATACTTTGACTTCACATAGTCCATATACTTCCCCAATGAGTTCCCAATCAGTCGAAAGGTTGCGCCATTCCAACAATGGAGGGGTAGATAAGGGAGTTTCACCCAGACAAGAATAGAAGAGGGGACATCACATTCCAAGTTGAAGTTGGGGCTCCACCTATCCAAGTAAATTCCTTGGGCTCCCATGAAGTAGGGGTTGATTCTAAAAACCAAACCTTGGTCAAGTTTGTTTTCAAAGTAGAAAGTGAAAAAAACCTTACCGCAGAAAGACAAAATTACTTCTCCCTTGCCATGAGGGGCTTCTAGTTCTTCTATATCCAAGCCCTAATTGAGAGTGGAGAGGGAAATATACCCATGAACTGAAATATTATTTCACGGTCAATGAGTTGCAATGCATGAGAATGGGCCTAGGGGATTTGAATCTCAATCTTCAAATTTTCATCACCCTTTTTTACAAAGCGTGAAGGACTTGACTTCTTAAACTTATGCATTGAGGTAAACAGAGAGTTGAAAGGTGCAATTTCCTCGACTAGAGAGGGAAGGTGGACTGACCCATCAATGAGAGGTTGTCCGAAAAGAGGTCGAGGGGACGATTTTTATCTAGATGGGAGTTGAGGAGGGGGGAGAGGAGATGCAGAGGGAGAAGGGGAAGGTGAAAGGTGTTGAGTAAGTGGCCACGAATACGGACATGGAGGGAGATCAGAGCACATTGAGGAGCCAAATACAGGTTTTTAGTATTGAAAATTGAATTTGATGAGTCTAGTTCCAATAAGTTCATCTTCATAGAAAACCTAATGGCTAATATTGTAGATAGAGTGATATTTCATTCTCCTCTATATTTTCCAGGGATTTTAGAACAACAACAACATTGTTGGATTGACACTGGTCATGATAGTTGGAAGGAAAATTGTTACTTCAAGAGTAAAATGTACAACTATATTTTGGATTTGGTAAACAAATAATATAGCAACATATGTCTAGTATCACAATCTATAGACAATATTTCTGATTTGTAGGTACTTACATTCATTTTCAGGTTAGCATTAGTAGAAGTTCCAGCGTATAATGAACACCTTGATTTCAATGTATCACTTTTGGGCATGGTGGTTAAGCAACGAGGAAAGGGGTGCTATTATTTTCAGGTGAGGAGACTCTCAAGTTCTTATGCACTCTTGAGATGAGTTGATATCCAAATTGGAGTCGTATGTTATTAACCATTTGTTTAAATTTTTTGGGGGATCCTAAAGTTTTTTTTATAAGGATAATGGTCATGGAGGATATTGTTTAGTTATGTAATTTGTGTTTTACATTTATAAATTGATGGAACTTGTGAGACCTATGCTTGACGTTACTTGTGGCATTTTTAGTGACAATGGAGGACAATGATAATAAACCAATGGTGGTTCTTTGTAAAAAACATATTACAAGGGTATTTTCATGTATACCACGCAATATGCCTTCCTGATTATTCAAAGTGCCACCTTAGAATGTATTTCAAGGCTTGAGTATATGACAACAATACCATCTCTTTCTGAAATGGTTATGTATGGTTTAAATCAGATACATAGGGGGCTTTTTCCTAGCATCATGTGTTGTCTTTTTTGAAATAGAGAAAACACTTGCCTAGGTTTCTCCAACATGGCCCAAATACACATGGTTTGGGATATAATATGGTTAGCCCTATCAAATTCATTTTTAATCCCAACGAAAAGACATCATCATGAAAATATTATTTGAATCACTAAAATATATTAATATGCAATGTTTGAGAGAAGAACTCGTTACCTTGAAACTATTCATTATATTCATGTAAAATAGTATAAGAAAAAATATTCATACTCTCATTGCTAATTGCATTATTTCGATAGTCAAATAAAATGTTAGGAGCATTAAATTTGGTTGGAGAAGTGTGTTTGCAATATTTACAGTTTTCATTGATGAAGAAAATGATTCCATTGTTGAAAGCACATTCGAGAATTTGAAGCAAGTGGTCTTTGAACACTTTGATTAGTTTGTTGGGGATTGTTTCATGGATTTGCAAAAAATAAAAATGGTTTGTGGATGAGATTTGAGATGGTTTCATTTGTAAAAAGTAAATTAATGATGTATGTCTACATAAATATATGCAACATTATCTTTGAATATAAATAATTGAGTCAACCTATAGGATTGAATTGAAATATATCTTTGTGTGAGGATGACCCAACTGAGAGGTCATAATTATAATTTTGAAGAATAAGCATTCATGTTAATGCCTTTGTACATATTAGAATAAATTTGGAAGACACTTTTGGATGATGAGAGGAATTTTTGCATCATTGAAGGTCTTGGAAGAAAGCATGTTATCCCACATGTTGAGATAAAGGAGGACTTCAGGTTTTACTGGTACAATTTCTTGAAGAAGATACACTGGTTAGCTTTTCGAAGGTTGATTATTGCACCTTGGGGTCCTTTTTTCACACATGATTTTGTTTATAAGGTCACTTTCATAGTAAGAAAGACTTTGGTAATAGGGTAACCCCTTTCATATAATGTTTTTAATGTTTTGGATGTCTAGAATTTGTATGCTCACTTTAGAAGGACTAATGGAGGTTTAAATGGAGGAGCTTACATTTTTAATGATTTTTGGAGGTTGTATGCTACATGTAGAAGCCCATTGTTTCCTCATTAATGGAAGTGTACCCTTATTTGGAGGATTTTTGGTACAATTTTTGCACATCTAGCCTTTAAAAACCCTCTTTTATATTTCAAAATTGATTAATTAAAGAAAAAACCCATTTTCCCCTCCATAGGCCATAATAAAAGATTCTAGCTAAAGAAGTTAATATATTATTGTAAGAATGAAGTTAAACATTTCCTATAAATAGTGATGCACTTCCTATCATTTTCTTATGGTTGGATTTGTAAATAAATTCCTTAGTAAGTTTGAAAATTTTGAAAATTGTTGGAGTTATTTTGTTTGGATTTGGTGCTCTGGATGGAAGACTAATGAAACTCATTTATGAGATGATTTGTAGTTTATTTTTTGCAATTTATTTAAGATTCATGGCTATGGTTTATGGGTGTGCAATGATTTCTTGAGTTGGTGGTCTCTCTAATTTTTGTAGAGTTATCTTTTAAATGTATTAAGTCCAAATATGATTATCTAAGTCCAAATATGATTATCTATTTGTGATGGTGCATTCTCTTTGTATTATTCTTGAATATATCCTATCTTGTAAACCCTAGAAAGAGTTATAGTGCAAAACCTTCCATTGAAGTTATCTTGGAGCTTGTAAAAGTAATAGGAGGTTGTACAAGAGTTAGTAGTGGGCAATTTTAGTCATCACCTAATAGGAGGATATTCTACATTTAGTAGTGGATAAACTTAGTCATTACCCCATTTCCATTCTTTACCTTCTCAAGGAATACTTGGTTGACCCCAAATGGTTAATGAAATGACACTAGTCTATGATTCTCCCATCACACTTCATATTCTAAAACTCGTTCAAAACCATTTTATTGGATTTATACTTCATTCTAGATTGAGCTTTATTGCCTTAAATTGTAGCAATCTCAACCTAGGGAAGACTCTCTTGGTATATAGGAGAGATAAACTAAAGAGAAAAATAGGGTTGGTGAGTTGATAATTTACCCCTATTAGTTTCACTTCGCTCACACTTTAGCTTTATAACATTGTCTCCTAAAGTGTGATTTTGTGTGATAACATGACCCTATGCCCACATTTCACTATTATGGATGGATGCATGTTTTTGGTTCTAGCCGATTGCATTGCTTAAAAAATAATATTATATGGATTCCATTCATTTTTTAAGTATTAAACATGAAAAATATGTATCATACACCAATTTATTGTTTGGTTAGGTTTTGACCTTAGAATGGATTATTGCTATTTTAATACGACTTAAGGAGGATTGGTTACCAAGGGAGTTAACCAAGGGAAATAATTAATGTAATGTCACAACCATAATCATGGAAGTAAGGCTTACTTGAGGGTTAGTTGGTAATAAATATTCCTACTAGGTATTTAAAAGGAATAATACAATAATGAGGGGTAATTGGCATTAACACCAAGGAATACTCTTGAGAAAATATATATACACATACGTATCGTTATATTGAACATAGTGAATCTTATATTGTTACAAGCGTGTTTCTTGAGTGATTCCTTCTATAAGGAATAACTAATGGCATTGCCTTAAATTTAACGTTTTCTCTAAATTCTTGTGTTCATTCTCATGTTGTTTATTGTGTGTATTTATTAAGTTAACATTTATTTTTTCTGTTATCTACCAAGGTTTGTTGTAAAACAAAAAGATAAAGCATGAATTGGTCCCAACAATATGTTTCTTCATCAATGATGAGAGTAATCTTAATTTATTAGTTTCTTTAGGGTTTTCATGAAAAAAATATTGATGTTAATGTAATGATTTGCATTTTATGGTATTTTTAGGAATAAACATATCTTACTGAGTGCAACAATGGACCTAAGACTAGCAAACTGAATAAACTTTTATGTTGAACATGTTCATATAACCATTTTATAAATTAACTGAGCCCTTCATAAATGAGGAAAAATTAATAATCTAATAGAAACACATGTGTGTGGCTAGAATCCTTACGAAATTTGAATTATTAATATAAACCCAAAACTAGTGGACCTTGGCTAACATATTGAAATCAAATCACTAAAATGAATTTGGATTTATGAGATAAAGAAGGGTGATATTGTGACACCAAGTTTAGGGAAAAACAAATATGTTGAAAGGAATGGATGTGTGTGTGTGTGGGGGCTAGCATCCTTAATAAATAAGAGCTATTAACATAAACCAAAAATTAATGGACCTTGGCTAACATAATGAAATCAAATCTCTAAAAGGATTTTGGATTCATGGGATAGAGAAGGGTGATAGTGTGACACCAAGTTTAGGGACAACAAATATGATGAAAAGAATGAGTGTGTGTATGTGTGTGTGGTGTTTTTAGAAGTATTGTTAGAGGACTTATATGAAGAAGAAGAGGACTCACATGTGGTATTAAATTCAAGTCACGTATAATGTAATATGTGGTTTAAATAATATTTTCCATCCGATGCTTTATCTATTAGAAAATATAATCCCAAAAATTAGGAAAGTTAATATACTTCAAAATAACATAATGGTGATTCAAAATTATCAATTTCATATATCATTTTTCATTAATTCTCCACCAAAGATGAAGAAGAGAAAGAGAATGAAAAAATAAAATAATGACTTGAAATATATTCAAGCCTTTACCAAGCCACTTTCCACACTATTTTCCAATGACATGAAATTTCATTAAATCTATACCAAACGACTTTCCAATTATATGCCACAAATTTTCAAAAGAGTTAATGGAATATATGATATCATCATTCTTCAGACATCGAGGTTGGACATGAATAAGCACATGTGATGTATTTCCATATCCCATAAATATTTCTCTAAATTCATATTTGGCATTCACATCTTAGAAATTAAGTTGGGACATAATGTGTTATCCAAGATAACCATTAGGTTTGTTTTGAGTCATGAGTCTAGGTGGTTAGGTTAGTTAGGGTTTGATACAATTTTTAAGTCTTTTATTTTCAAATAATCGCATGCATAAAGGTCTTTTAGTTATTTTGCAAGGTCATTATGGGTCATAGTACAAGTCATCATAAAGAGAAAATCCAAATTTTTATGTCCCTCGAGCTGTGTTACACCAATTTTTGGTAATATAACCATTTACAATTAGATGGATCAAAGTACACCATGTAAGACCAATTTTACCATAGTAAAGTTTCTTTCACTATAAGAAATAATTTAATAAAGCATATTTTATTAAGTTATTTCTGGTTCAAATAGGAAACACCATGAGGAATAATTAAATAAATCCTTATTTATTTGATTTTCCTCTAGGAATAATTAATTAAACCACTATCTAAATAATATTCCTGGTCATATTTAACCCAATTAATGATAAATAATTAGATAAATAATTATTTATCTTATTATTCTCTAGGAATAATTAATTAAATCATTATTTAATTAATATTCCTTATTAAATTTGACTAAATCATTTAGGAATAATAAAATAAATAATTATTTGTTAAATTATACCTTAACCCCATCCTTGAAATGATAAATAAATCATTTATTTGTTTATTATTTTTAAATAAAGGGATTTAACCAATTTAAATTCTTTTTCCCTCCAACAAAATATAATAAAATATTCCAAGTAGTTAGATTTAGATCTTGGTTAATAATATTTTATTATGCACCATTATCAAGGATAAATCAATATTTTGTTATAAATAGGAGAGTTTTCCATTCATTATTTTCCTTTGATCATTTTATCATGGTCGGACTTTTATCCTTTTGTCATTGTCATACTTTGATCACTTTTATTATTTTTCTTCTTGAGCTCCCATAGAGTTCAACACGTCTTGGGTTTTCTACACCATTGAGAGAGAGAAACTTCTAGATATGAAGTGTTGAGGGCAACCAAGAACCCATCCCATTGAGGGGGATTGGTAACATCATTCTTTGTTCCCTTCCCATATCTTAATACATATAAAATATTTTTTATATATCTTGTCTTCTCCATTGGATATTTGGAGAAAATCTTATTTCATTTTACTGTTTAGCTACTTTTACTGCATATATCAGGGTTTCTGTTGCATTTGTTTCGACTATTTATTGTAGATATAAGGGAGTTAAGAAACCATCTTTGTTGTTAGGGATGTTTTTCATATGCAGCTACAGTGATCTCTTTTCGTACACTTGTGTTAAGAATTCATTCTAACAATTGGCGACTCCACTACGTTTTATTCAGATTCTTGCATGACCAACTGCTTCAGTAAATAGGGTTTTTATTTAGCTATTTTTAGTCTCTTAATGTTGTTTTTTAAATTTTATGCCCTAAAACAATAAAAATTCTAACTTCTGAGTGTTTTTGGGTGTTTTTCTGCAGGTAAAAGGTATCAGCCACACCAGAGATGGCAAATTTTTATAGAATCTACCGCCTGAGGATCCCAAAACTGTAGCTCACACTTTTCAGCCTCGAACCTGCAAGTTCAAGCTCAAGTTGCACTCGTGGGGCTAGAAATTGCGATTTCAATAGCTAACAGGTCATTACGAGCGAGCTGCAACTTTTTGCGGGATTTTTTTTTGTGACTGTCAGGGTTTGCTATAAGCACTGTTCATGATTTTCTGACCTTTGCCTCAGCTTTTATTAGGCCTAGATATGATCAATTTGTCTCCTTGAAGTAGGACCAAGACCCTTAGGGTTTCAGTATGATTTCAACCTTTTTAGGCGGGGTTTAACTGAGTAGGTAGTCTAAGATTTTGCAGCGCTTTCAACCATTGTTTAGGGTATGATATATCCTTCTTTTATATCCTTTTAGATCATTTATTATTCCATCCAAAACCCCCTCTTGAGTTTTTTTGGTCTCTCCCTTAGGGTTTTAAGATTTTGCCTCCTTTTTTGCAACAATTTTCCCTCTGGTTTCTTGTTGTTTTCTGCACCTTTTCCAGCAGATTTGAGTCATTAGATCCCTGTAATGTTCCTAAATTATCTTCAGATAATTGGAACATTAATTTTTCCTTGTTTATTTTTGCATTTCATGATTGAGGAATAAAATGTAAAGGAGGACATGAAAGACTCCTTAAATCAAAGAATAAATACATGCCCAATGTGAAAAAGGGATAAATCTGGGCCTTTGTAATAAAATCCACTTGTGTGTGAAACAGGATTGAGACATTTGATTGGGTCAATAGGAACAAACCTCAGTTCTATCCAGATTCATTGAGCCTCCTAGACAAACTGCACAGTTCTAGAAGGAGGACATCAGTGTGAAAAGGGGCAATTAATTTGAAGTGGTTTAGGGTTTGTGCACACCTTCAAGTTATAAAAAGGAGGAGAGGGCTCATGTAAAGGTTGTTGAAGGATTTTTGAAATAGAGGTTTCTTGAGAAACTCTAGCTCTATTGGCTGTTTAGCCTAAGGGAAGAGGATTTTCTGTTTAGGAATCCTCCCTCCTTCCTTGAGTAGCTCTTGGAGGAGAATGTACTAAAATGAGCCACTATCAGGTTGAAGACCAAGCTCTTCTTGTATGGACAGTGCTGGCCCATTGAGGGTTTAACTTCTTTGCAGGTTGCAGCAAGTGGTATCCTAGATCTGCAAAGATCTAGTGTTTAGGAGGAGTTCTCTCTCAAGGAGGGTGTCTTGTGACCACCTGGAAGAGGATCTCTCTCCCTTTTTGTATTCAGATATGTACTATATAGAATTTTCTTCATCTTTCTAAAGCTACTGCACAGTCCCTTTCAAGAACTGCGTTTTATGCATTGGAGTTTAATGTATATTTGATTTCTGTGCAATAGAAGATCTCTAGTGATTGAGGCTTGCATCTCACTTTGTAAATATTTAAAGTAGCTACTGTTCTAAGATATTTCAGATCTGATCTCTGTTATAATAAATTCATCTTCAAAAATTTTGTGTATTCTGCAGTTTTGTAGCTTATAAGTCAGATCTACACTTGTACATGTATTATTTTGATGAAACCCCAAGGGGATCTTGTGGAGAAGGCTGAGTAGTTTCCAGATCTGGTATGGATCTGATGTTTCAGCCATATATCTATCATAGATTTTAGTTTTAACTTATACCATCTGAATCTTCAGGAAAATAACGCTGTCATAGTCTGCAGCCTTTTTTTATGCATTGCAGCAACTCATTTTGGGGGTTTTCCTTCATAGAAATGTCTGTTTTTCTTTGCATAAGCCACATGAATATTATTCTGAACCTGCATACTAAAATTTCTGCATAAAATCAGCCTAGCCCTTCAGAAATTATGCTACCCATGCTTCAACACTTTTCTGTATAATTTAGGTCATGGGAAATTAGGGTTTTTCTTGACTAGTCGGGAAGGAGGAACTGTTTAACATAGTAAAAATTATTATTTTTGTTGAAATTCGACATGTGAGTCCCTATTAACCTAGTATAACATATTCCAAAACCTTGACCCTTCATTTTACGCATATTTTCGTATACACCTATTTTAGTGAATAAAATGCTGCTTTTCCCCATCTTTCTGATGATAAAAGCTGAGTAAAGAGTGTTGCTATTATTTATATTGGTTGATGAGTGTTCTTAGACATATTATATGGTATCTAAAGCCATCATACCTAAAGAATGCATTTTTTAGGCATGATATGCTGAGTAAACCCTTTTGGGATATTATCTCTCGAAAAAAGTCTATAGACAGAGTCTGAAAAGGGCCAGCTAGCCGCTAGATCTCATCCTTTATTGTAAAGGTGACATATCTAGGAAATTCCCCTTCATTAAATCTCTGGTTTAGATCAGATTTTTGATTGTTAATGTCTTAAGAGGGAAATATCTCATTGATTCCATTTTGTGGGAGATCTGTTTAGCAGATCTAAGTTGATTTGTTTCTGATGAAAAACCAGATTTAAGTCCCACACAACATATGAAACAGGAACCAAGCTTTGGTATGCATTTATTTGTCCATTTTTCCTTATACAACGTCCATATTGAGCAGCTTGGCAATATTCCTGAAAAAGGAACATTAGAGTGGTATCAGAGCATGATCTTTGGCACAACCTATGACATCAAGCTATCAGTGAATTAAGAGCAGAAGCAGAGATCAGATTAATGGAGAGGATGAGATTACTCTCATCAATTTTTAGATCAGAGAAAGGCCTCTCCAAGGAGGTTCAACCAATGGAAGAAGAAGTGTGCAGTGAAACTCCAAGAGGGTTTCAAAGCAGAAGAAGCTACAGTGAAATTCCTAGAGAATTTTAGGAAGATGAAGGAGTGCCCAGTACTTCTTATGATGTGTGTGAGAATTCAACCACACAATCTTATTTAAAATGATGTCACATCCCCACTTTCTTTCTGAGAGAAAGAGGAGAAGAAGAAGGAATGACAGAAAAAGAGATTCCCCCACTCTTTTTCCAGACCTTGAAGGATATTCAAGAAAATCTCAAGGAGGTTGAGGGGGTAGAGACTTGTACTAGTGCTAGCAAAACCTTGGAGGAGCAACCTTCATGTTCAATGGAGGAAGACTACACAGTTGTAGAAGAAGTTCTTGCTTCTACATTTCACCAAGTTCTGGTCAATAATTCATCTGTTTTCATTTTAGCCCATTACATGGAGAGATCTACATTTCTGTGTGCTGCTGATATAGAACAACAGAGTTGCACTGTGCTGTGCAAGAACAGTAAGGGAGGAATAAGATCTTCCCTTGGAGATATCAAAGGGGCTGCATTTCACAAGCCCTTGAGATGGAGAAGGTGCAAAAGCATGAGGATACCGAGAGAAGATGGGGAAGAGGGCCAATCTCATTCCTATCTATTGTGGAAGGTTGACACACCTAAAGAGGTGATTGGATTGTGCAATGGAAGCATGGAGGTTTTTCTCCATTCATGTATTCAGTCACCATTAGATGATGTTTCATTTCCTGGAGACATTGAACCAAGAAGGCCGCTTGATCAACAAGAAGAGGTGAATGTGATGCAGGGGCATTGGACACTAGCCAGCAATGTGAGAGAATTGTCCACATGTTGTGCCTAGAGGGGTTCGAAATTATTCAGGAATGTAACAGAAATGTGTCAATACCTTAGCTGTCTGTTGCACTTAGTGTAGTTAGGGTTAGTTCAATAACTGTAGAAGTTGAATAGTTTGATTCATGTCCATCTGTTTAGTTTCTGTTGATAGAATATTATGTAATTAGGCTTTTGTTAAGAATAAAAAGATCCTCGAGAAGTAACCGAACAGTCATGTAATGATCCATAAATGTACACCCCTGATACAGAGTAAAGGGGGGATTTGGCAGTGAAAGATTGAATCGAGGAGTATTATTCTCTGTTGAATAAAATTTAGATTTATTAGCTATCTATGTGTGTTATTGACAATATTTCCGAAGGAATTATTCCTTCGATTTGTGAGTTCTGTGTATAATCCGAAGAAGGATCAGTTCTGTGTGAAATTCCCTTAGTTCTCTCTGTCTGTCTTTGAATTCATGTTCTCAGTGATTGAATTGAATGTGTTTGTTTTGTATTGAAACCTTGAAGAAGGTGAATAGTTGGCTCTGTTGGTCGGGTGTGACCTTAGCAATTCCCTGTTTAATTGAAGGATAACGGAACTCTGTCTAAAGTAGTGAACCCTATTGTTTTGAGCGTATTGATTGTGATAGAATCCCTGTCTACTGGAGGAGTCTCAGTTGAGATAGAACGCGTTGTTTTGTTGCTGGTAGAGTGATATTGTTGAGGTTAACCACAGTGTTAACGCGGGGAAGGCGAAGTGAAGAAATGCATTAAAATGTTGTGAAAATTTCCAGAGAACACTATTCAAATACCAGGCTTGGAAATAGGTGGTTTTACGAAACAATACTGGCTGTTTCCTACGGCTTTTGGGCCTCGGGGTGGGTTCCGAAATAAAAATCCGATCCAGTTAGACTGTGCCACGTCACAGGGCCAATACCGCCATTTCTCATTTTTTCTGGGCGTTAAAGCTCTGTCCGAAAAAAAATTGCGATTATCGTCCGATTGCGAGGGAGGAAGATCCAAAGGCTATCGCAATCCAAGATGCATGAAGGTTAATTAAGGTATGGTCGGCGCTTTTGCATAAATAAATAGTTATTTTACAAGTGAGAGTTGTATGTTTATGGTGGGCCCAAAGTAATAAGGCGTGATTTGTGGTTTGTGTCGGAAGGTTAAGGTGTCCCACTATATTATGCTAAACCTTAGAGATTTATTTTAAAAGGGTTGAACGTCGGGTTTTTTTCTTTAATGAAATATCCCAAAAAGGGTCCAAGTCATAGATAAAGTGCTTCAAAGGGGAGAGATAGTTTCGAGTGTTTTACTTAAAATACCAAAGGTCCTATTATTGGGTATTTGTATAAGATTTGACTAAGGTATTAATTAATAAAATTCTACGAATTTGATAAATGAATTAGAGA
This sequence comes from Pinus albicaulis, assembly GCA_034641835.2. Lineage (NCBI taxonomy): Eukaryota > Viridiplantae > Streptophyta > Pinopsida > Pinales > Pinaceae > Pinus > Pinus albicaulis. Next base: position 245,989,426 of record CM076577.1, on the reverse strand, counting down.
AAAGAAGTTGAAGAGACCCCCTTATAGAATAAAAAGACAGAGAAAAGAGAGAGAGACCAGCTTTCCTTAGCACCTGTACTCCATTTAAGCTATCATTTGTGGTATCAGAGCAGATTTCAAGACATTTGCAGAGACTGAACTGACTTCCAAAAACTAGAAGAAGAATTCCGACATGGCTGTCCAAGTTGCTAGAGGTGCTGGTAGAAGAAGAGGCAGGCCAATTGCCAATGCAGAAGTATTGGAGACCTTACAGCAGGTCCAAACCATACTAGATGCGGTGGAATTGGGCCACCCAAGAGATCCTGAGGATGTCAGTGAAACTGAAACTGAAGAAGAGGCAGGAGAGAATGTTGAGATTCCTCTTGAGCTAAGACTCTTTAAGCCTGTTCTAGGCTCTAAATTCAAGCCTAGACTTGAAGTGTCAAGCTTTGCAGGAGGGTTGAATCCAGAGGAATTGATCGACTGGATCAATGAGATGAACAAATTTTTTGATTACGAAAGGATGGGTGAAGACAAAAAATTCAAGTTTGCAGTGACAAAGTTGAAGTGACATGCTACACTTTGGTGGGATGGAGTGCAAGCAGAGAGAAGGAGAGCTGGTAAACAACCAATCAAGAGTTGGACTAGAATGGTGGCAAAGCTAAGAGGTAAGTTTTTGCCTAGTGATTATCAAATTACATTGTTTAGATAAATGCAGAACCTGAGACAGAGATTACTGACAGTGAAAGAATAGACAGAAGAGTTTTATAGAGTAAGTATAAGAGCTGGAAAATTCCAGGACACATCAGAGAAAGTTTCCAGGTATGTGAATGGTCTCAAGTTGGAGATCTAAGATGAGATAGGTATTTTGTCTCCTAAGACAGTTGAAGAGGCTTATCAAATGGCCTTGAAAGCTGAAGAGAAACTCCTGAGAAAGAAATCTGCCAAAGGAAGAGGTACTTTCCGAGGAAAGAGAAGTCAAGGTGGTAGAGGAAGGTCTACAACACCAAGGGATGGAGCTAGCAGCAGCTCACCTCAAAATGCATCCATAGAGGGTGATCCAAGGTGCAGAAGGGGTTCCTATAGAGGAAGAGGAGGCAGAAACAGAGGAAGAGAAGTGAGGTGTTATAGATGTCACCATTTGGGACATAAACACTATGAGTGCCTAGAGAATGTGGGTACCGGTCAGAGGAATGCAATTTTTGCTTAGGTTGGAGAAGAGCCAGCAAGGCTGTCTAAAACAGAAGAAGAAATTCTGCCAGAGAAGGGAGAATCTTTGGTGGTCAATAAGGTTTTGCTGAAGCAAGCGAAAGAAGTTGCTGAACCAGTACAGAGGAAAACTTTGTTCAGGAGTGTGTGCAAAGTCCAAGGGAAATGTTATCAGTTGGTCATTGATAGTGGCAACACAGACAATTTGGTCTCTATAGAGGTGATAGAGAAATTAAAGTTGAAGACAAGGGAACACCCAACTCCCTACAAGGTGTCATGGCTTCATAAAGGGCACCAGCTGATTGTGAAGGAGAAATGTGAGATAGAGTTGCAGATGGGTAGCTACAAAGACAAGGTCATATGTGATGTGATGCTTATGGATGTGTGTCACATACTGCTGGGCACACTTTGGTAGTATGAAAGAGCAGCAGTACATGATGGTACGAAGAACAATTACAAGTTCTTTAAGGATGGAGTACATCACACATTGATACCTATGGAGGAAGGAGAACCATCAAGCAGAAAGTCTGATCCAAAGAATTTATTACTGAGCGGGAAAGAGTACTTACATCAGATTGAAGAAGAAGAGGTAAATTTTTCTTTAGTTTGAAAACCTAAAGTAGTGCTTACTTCCACAAAAAATTCTGATTTTCCAAATGAGATTCAAGAAATGCTGGACAATTATTGTGATATTGCTGTGGATGATTTGCCTGATGAATTGCCACCTGTAAGAAAGATCAGCCATTAGATAGATTTGATCCCAGGATCAAATCTTCCAAACAAAGCAGCCTATAGAATGACCCCCACAGAGAATGAAGAAATCAGGAAGCAAGTGCAGGAATTGATTGACAAAGGTCTGATCAGAGAAAGCTTGAGTCCATGTGCAATGCCTGTAGTGTTGAGCCAAAAGAAAGATGGAGGTTGGAGAATGTGCACTGATTCCAGAGCCATCAACAAGATAACAATCAGGTATAGATTCCCTTTGCCTAGAATTGAAGATTTAATGGACTGTTTGAGTGGAGAAAAATATTTTTCAAAATTAGATTTGAAAAGTGGATACCATCAGATTAGGATAAAGGAGGGTGATGAATGGAAAACTGCCTTTAAAACAAATGAAGGACTGTATGAGTGGTTGGTAATGCCTTTTGGGTTAACAAATGCACCTAGTACTTTTATGAGGCTCATGAATGAAGTTTTAAGGGAATTTATTGGTAAATTTGTAATAGTGTATCTGGATGACATATTAGTTTTCAGCAAAACAAAGGAAGAACATTTAAGGCATCTCAATTATGTCTTGAAGAAGCTACATCAAGAGAAGTTGCTGATAAATTTAAAGAAGTGTTCATTCATGAAAGAAGAGCTGGTATATCTGGGTTTTTTTGTTTCTGCTGAAGGACTGAAGATGGATCTAGAAAAGGTCAAGGCAATTTTAGAGTGGCCTTCACCTAGGAGTGTTTTTGAGGTAAGAAGTTTCCATGGAATTTCCAGTTTTTACAGAAAATTCATAAGGAATTTTAGCAAGATTAATGCACCCATCATAGAAAATATAAAGAAGGACAAACAACCATTCAAATGGACTGCTGAAGCAGAAAGGAGTTTTTAGATCTTGAAACAAAAGATAACTGAAAAGCCTGTTCTAGTTTTTCTTGATTTTAACAAACCATTTCAAGTGAAGTTTGATTCCAGCGGAGAAGCTATTGGAGCTGTGTTGATTCAAGATGATAGGACTATAGCATACTTTAGTGAGAAGCTAAATGAGACAAGAAGAAAGTATTCCTCTTATGAAAAATAATTTTATGCAATTGTACAGGCATTGAAGAAGTGGAGGCATTATTTAATGTCTAAGGAATTTGTGTTATACTCAGATAATCATGCTTTACAGTACCTTATGTAGCAGTCTAAATTGAAGCATAAACATGCCAAATGGGTTGAAGATCTCCAAAGTTTTAATTTTGTTTTTAAGCATATAAGTGTCCAAGCAAATAAGGTAGCTGATGCTTTGAGTAGAAGAAACATGCTTGTCCAAGAAAACCAATTTGAAGTGGTAGGATTTGATTTTCTTAGGGGAATTTATAAGACATATTCAGATTTTAAAGAAGCATTTGAAGCATGCTGTAACCCTGTTTTGACAGATAGAAGTTAGTGGTTGGATTATTTCTTGCAAGAGGGCTTATTGTTCAGAAGAAACCAATTGTGTGTACCAAAATGTTCCATGAGGGAGAATTTAATCAAAGAAAAGCATAGTGGTGGACTTGTTGGACATTTTGGTGCTGATAAGACTTATGAGCAGCTGAGCCATTTTTATTTTTGGCTAAATATGAGGACTGAAGTGGAGAAGTTTGTGAAGAATTGCAAAATTTGTCAATATGCAAAAGGGAGAAGCTAGAATGCAGGATTGTACATTCCATTGCCTATTCCAGACAGGCCTTGGGATATGGTGAGTATGGACTTTGTTTTAATATTTCCCAAGACACAGAGAGGGAATGATGCAATCTTTGTTGTAGTTGACAGATCTTCCAAGATGGCACATTTTATCCCATGTTATAAAACCAGTGATGCTACTCATGCTGCTAATTTGTTTTTCAAAGAAGTTGTTAGATTGCATGGGTTTCCCAAGAGTATTGTTTCTGATAGAGATACAAGATTTGTGGGCCATTTTTGGAGGAAAATATGGAAGAAACTCGGTAGCAAACTGAGTTTCAGCTCAGCTTATCATCCTCAGACTGATGGGAAAACTGAGGTAGAAAATAGGAGTCTGGGAAATATTTTGAGAAGCCTTGCAGGAGAGCATCCCAAACAGTGGGATCATATTTTGCCACAGGCAGAGTATGCATACAATGATTCACCAAATAGAAGTACAGGATAGAGCCCATTCCATATTGTTTATGGAATGCACCCCAGAGGAATATCTGAACTGAGGAACTTGGGAAAGGCAGAGTTGAGGAGTGCTGATGGAGAAGAATTTGCTTCAGAAATCCAAGCCATACATGAGCAGGTAAAACAACAGCTACAAGGCAACATCATCAAATACAAGGGCAAAGCAGATTTGAATAGAAGAGAAGTCAATTTTGAATTTGGAGATTTGGTTTTGGCACACTTGAGGAAGGAAAGATTCCCAAAGAAGCAGTATAACAAATTGAAGTTCAAGAAGATAGGGTCATGAAAGATACTGAGAAAATTTTCTGCTAATGCTTATGAAATTGAATTGCCTCCTGATGTTGGAATATCTCCAATATTTAATGTTTCAGATTTTTACAGGTATGAAGATGATGGCACAGATGAAGGACCAGCAGATAGAGAGCAGATTGAGTGGGTAAGGCAGTTACCTACAACACAGCCATTACAGCCAGAGAAGATCTTGGACAAGAAGGTGTTCAAAAGGACTAGAGGACAAGAGTATTTCTAGTACCTGATCAAGTGGAAGGACCAGCTAGATGAAGATGATACTTGGTTGCCTAAAGCTATGTTGCAGAAGCTAGGCAGTTCTTTGAAAGAGCTCATGGACAGGAGTCCATGAAGAAATTTTCCCTCAGGAGTCTGATGCAGGGGCATTGGACACTAGCCAGCAATGTGAGAGAATTGTCCACATGTTGTGGCTAGAGGGGTTCGAAATTATTTAGAAATGTAACAACAAGGTGTCAATAACTTAGCTTTTTGTTGCACTTAGAGAAGTTAGGGTTAGTTTAGTAACTGTAGAAGTCGAATAGTTTGATTCGTGTCCATCTGTTCAGTTTATGTTGATAGAATATTATGTAATTAGGCTTTTTTTAAGAATAAAACGGTCCTCGAGAAGGAACCGAAAAGTCATGTAATGATCCATAAATGTACACCCCTGATACAGAGTAAAGGGGGGATTTGGCAGTGAAAGATTGAATCGAGGAGTATTATTCTCTGTTGAATAAAATTCAGATTTATTGGCTATCTATGTGTGTTATTGACAATCTTTCCGAAGGACTTATTCCTTTGATTTGTGAGTTCTGTGTATAATCCGAAGAAGGATCAGTTCTGTGTGAAATCCCCTTAGTTCTCTCTGTTTGTCTTTGAATTCATGTTCTCGGCACTTGAATTGAATGTGTTTGTTTTGTATTAAAACCATGAAGAAGGAGAATAGTTGGCTCTGTTGGTCGGGTGTGACCTTAGCAATTCCCTGTTTAATTGAAGGATATCAGAACTCTGTCTTAAGCAATGAACCCTATTGTCTTGAGCGTATTGATTGTGATAGAATCCCTGTCTACTGGAGGAGTCTCAGTTGAGATAGAACACGTTGTTTTGTTGCTAGTAGAATGATATTGTTGAGTTTAACCATAGTGTTAACGCGGGGAAGGTGAAGTGAAGAAATGCATTAAAATGTTGTGAAAATTTCCGAAGAACACTGTTCAAATACCAGACTTGGCAATAGGTGGTTTTATGAAACAATATTGGCCATTTCGCACCGCTTTTGGGCCTTGGGGTGGTTTCCAAAATAAAACCCGATCCAGTTAGAGTGTGCCACGTCACAGGGCCAATACCCCCATTTCACATTTTTTCTGGGCTTTAAAGCTCTTTCCGAAAAAAAATTGTGATTATCGTCTGATCGCGATGGAGGAAGATAAAAAGGATATCGCAATCCAAGATGCACGCATGTTAATTAAGCTATGGTCGGTGCTTTTGCATAAATAAATAGTTATTTTACAAGCGAGAGTTGTATGTTTATGGTGGGCCCGAAGTAATAAGGCGTGATTTGTGGTTTGTGTCGGAAGGTTAAGGTGTCCCACTATATTATGCTAAACCTTAGAGATTTGTTTTAAAAGGGTTGAACATCGTGTTTTTTTCTTTAATGAAATATCCCAAAAAGGGTCCAAGTCATAGATAAAGTGCTTCAAAGGGGAGAGATAGTTTCGAGTGTTTTACTTAAAATACCAAAGGTCATATTATTGGGTATTTGTATAATATTTGACTAAGGTATTCATTAATCAAATTCTACGAATTTGATAAATGAATTAGAAAAAAGAAGTTGAAGAGACCCCCTTAGAGAATGAAAAGACAGAGAAAAGAGAGAGAGACCAGCTCTCCTTAGCGCCTGTACTCCATTTAAGCTATCAGAATGCTTCACAAGGTGAGGCATTGCCCATTGATTTCAGAGAAGTGGAGACCTTGGGAAGTCTTGTTGCAACACTAAGAGTCTTGGGTAGACTCAAGGAGGAGAGAAGCAGTCTCTCAACATCATCCACACCCACTCTCATTTCAGTTTCTGCGCTATGGCAGGAAAAGCAAGGGAAGGATAGCAGCCTTCCCACATCTACATTTGGCATGGGAGCTATGCATGCACATGACTCTTGGGAAAAGTTATTAAAGTCTTCTCTCTTCTCTTTGAGAATGGAAGGAGGCTCATCTATGAGCTGCTCCCATTGCATGAGCAAAACTTGTGGTAAGGGTGTTGATTATTTTGATTTATCCCATGTATACATGCATCCCTTAACCACATATGTGCAGGATGTTGCTCCAAGGAGGATAATTCTTACTTTGAGGCTGCATGGTCTACTTGAGGCCATGAGAAATGTTGATATCCACTCCCTAGGAGGACTTGGGGAGGAATTTTTCTTTGGAGGAAATGCTCACATTGCCTCATCCATCATTTATTTCCTCCAAGCTTATGAAGAGATTGGGTCAGCATGCAAGTGGTTGGAAGACCAAATTTTTCAGCAGTCTCTTTTGCAGTTGGGGTCCAAACTGTGTTGGTTGCGTATGAGGGATCATTTCCCCTCACATTTGATACATATGGCAGCCAACGTGATTTTTATTCTTGCTCCTTATGTTGCTGATATTTCCATTTTTTATGAGGAGCATATATGGGAGAAAGACAGATTGTATGAGTGTGTCTTGTAGGGGCAAGAATCCCCATACTTTTTGCAGTGCATGCTCTAAAGGGAGCATGAGATATGATATGGATGCCATACTAAAATAGTTGCTTCTTCATGAGGTGAGCCATATGAGTTGGGGTATGCCTCTCACTGATGTTGGGGAGGAGATTTTCTACAGAATACCAAGCTAGGAGGTAGTTTATTTTATTTGGATGATAGCATGGGTGTGGGAGACACTCCTTGGGAGAAATTTTCCCCATGCTCTTCATCACTCCTACCTTAATTAGGCAATTGAGCAACAAGAAGATCACCACTTGCACCTTCCATTTTCTCATGATGTACACTTGCTATCTTACACTTGGAGGAAATCATTGGAGGACAGATTCATTGCTTATAATTTTCAGCCATGGTGGAGACTGTTGAAGGAGGAGGCCACAAGAAGAAGGGGGGGAGATTTTTGCAGCACCCTTGCAGTTGCTTGAGGACAAGCAACATTTGGGAGGGGAAGACTGTAATGTTCCTAAATTAGCTTTAGCTAATTGGAACATTAATTTTGCCTTGTTTATTTTTTCATTTCATGATTGAGGAATAAAATGTAAAGGAGGACATGAAAGACTCCTTAAATCAAAGAATAAATACATGCCCAATGTGAAAAGGGATAAATCTGGGCCTTTGTAATAAAATCCACTTGTGTGTGAAACAGGATTGAGACATTTGATTGGGTCAACAGGACCAAATCTCAGTTCTGTCCAGATTCATTGAACCTCTTAGACAAACTGCACAGTTCTAGAAGGAGGACATCAATGTGAAAAGGGGAAATTCATTTGAGGTGGTTTAGGGTTTGTGCACACCTTCAAGTTATAAAAAGGAGGAGAGGGCTCATGTAAAGGTTGTTGAAGGATTTTCGAAATATAGGTTGCTTGAGCAACTCTAGCTCTCTTGGCTGTTTAGCCTAAGGGAAGAGGATTTCCTGTTTAGGAATCCTCCCTCCTTCCTTGAGTAGCTATTGGAGGATAATGTAATGAAATGAGCCACTATTAGGTTGAAGACCAAGTTCTGCTTGTATGGACAGCGCTGGCCCATTGAGGGTTTAGCTGCTTTGCAGGTTGCAACAAGTGGTATCCTAGATCTGCAAAGATCTAGTGTTTAGGAGGAGTTCTCTCTCAAGGAGGGTGTCTTGCGACCACCCAGAAGAGGATATCTCTCCCTTTTTGTATTTAGATATGTACTCTATAGCATTTGCTTCATCTTTCTAAAGCTACCGCACAGTCCCTTTCAAGAACTGCATTTTTTGCATTGGGGTTTAATGTATATTTTATTTTTGTGCAATAGAAGATCTCCAGTGGTTGAAGCTTGCCTCTCACTTTGTAAATATTTAAAGTAGCTACTGTTCTAAGCTATTTCAGATCTGATCCATGTTAAAATAAATTCATCTTCAGAAATTCTATGTATTCTGCAGTTTTGTAGCTTATAAGTCAGATCTACACTTGTACATGTATTATTTTGGTGAAACCCCAAGGGGATCTTGTGGAGAAGGCTGAGTAGTTTTCAGAACTGGTATGGATCTGATGTTTTATCCATATATCTATCATATATCTGAGTATTAACTTACAACAGCTGAATCTTCAGGAAAATAACACTGTCATAGTCTACAGCCTTTTTCTATGCATTGCAGCAAATCATTTTGGGGTTTTCCTTTATAGAAATGTCTGTTTTTATTTGCATACGCCACATGAATCTTATTTTGAACCTGCATAATGAATTTTTTGCATAAACTCAGCCAAAACCTTCAAAAATTACGCTATCCATGCTTCATCACTTTTCTGCATAATTTAGGTCATGGGAAATCAGGGTTTTTCTTGACTAGTCGGGAAGGAGGAACTGTTTAATATAGAAAAAATTATTATTTTTTGCTGAAATTATACATGTGAGTCCCTATTAACCTAATATAACATATTACTGAACCTTAACCCTTAATTTTACGTATATGTTCTCATACACCTATTTTAGTGCATAAAATGCTGCTTTTCCCCATCGTTCTGATGATAAAAGCTGAATAAAGAGTGCTGATGTTCTTTATATTGGTTTCTAAGAGTTCTCAGACATATTATATGGTAGCTGAAGCCATAATACCTGAAGAATGCATTTTTTAGGCATGATATGCTGAGTAAACCCTTTTGGGATATTACCTCTCGACAAGAGTCTATAGACAGAGTCTAAAAAGGGCTAGCTAGCCTCTGGATCTCATCCTTTATTGTAAAGGTGACATATCCAGTAAATTCCCATTCATTCAATCTCTGGTTTAGATCATATTGTTGATTGTTAATGTCTTAAGAGGGAAATATCTCACTGATACCAGTTTGTGGGAGATCAGTTTAGCAGATCTAAGTTGATTTATTTATGATGAAAACCCATATTTAAGTCCCACATAGCATATGCAATAGGAACCAAGCTTTGGTCTTCATTTTATTTGTCCATTTTTCCTTATACAACGTCCATATTGAGCAGCTTGGCAATATTCCTGAAAAAGGAACATTAGAGTGGTATCAGAGCATGATCTTTGGCATAGCCTGTGAGATCAAGCTATCAGTGAATTAAGAGCAGAAGCATAGATCATATTTATGGAGAGGATGAGATTACTCTCATCAATTTTCAGATCAGAGAAGGGCCTCTCCAAGGAGGTTCAACCAATGGAAGAAGAAGGGTGCAGTGAAACTCTAAGAGGGTTTCAAAGCAGAAGAAGCTACAGTGAAATTCCTAGAGAATTTCAGGAAGATGAAGGAGTAATTAGTACTTCTTATGATGTGTGTGAGCATTCAGCCACATAATATGATTTACAATGATGTCACATCCCCACTTTCTTGCTGAGGGAAAGAGGAGAAGAAGAAGGAATGACATAAAAAGAGATTCCCCCACTCTTTTTTCAGACCTTGAAGGATATTCAAGAAAATATCAAGGAGGTTGAGGGGGTAGAGACTTGTATCAGCATTGGCACAACCTTGGAGGAGCAGCCTTCATGTTCAATGGAGGAAGACTACACAGTTGTAGAAGAAGTTCTTGCTTCTACATTTCACCAAGGTCTGGTCAAGAATTCATCTGTTTTCATTTCAGCTCATTGCATGGAGAGATCTACATTTATGTGTGCTGCTGATCTAGAACAACAGAGTTGCACTGCGCCATGCAAGAGCAGTAAGGGAAGAATAAGATGTTCCCTTGGAGATATCAAAGGTGCTGCATTTCACAAGCCCTTGAGACGGAGAAGGTGAAAAAGCATGAGGATATCAAGAGAAGATGGGGAAAAAGGCCAATCTCGTTCCTATCTATTGCAGAAGGTTGATGCACCTAAAGAGGTGATTGGATTGCATAGTGGAAGCATGAAGGTTTTTCTCCATTCATGTATTCAGTCACCACAAGATGATGTCTCATTTCCTGGAGACATTGCACCAAGAAGGCCACTTGATCAGCAAGAAGAGGTGAATGCTTCACATGGCGAGGCATTGCCCATTGATTTCAGAGAAGTGGAGACCTTGGGAGGTCTTGATGCAGCACTGAGTGTCTTGGGTAGGCTCAAGGAGGAGAGAAGCAGTCTCTCAACATCATCCACACCCACTCTCATTTTAGTTTCTGCGCTGTGGCAGGAAAAGTAGGTGAAGGATAACAGCCTTCCCACATCTACATTTGGCATGGGAGCTATGCATGCACATGACTCTTGGGAAGAGTTATTACAGTCTTCTCTCTTCTCTTTGAGAATGGAAGGAGGCTCATCTATGAGCTTCTCCCATTGCATGAGAAAAACTTGTGGTAAGGGTGTTGATTATTTTGATTTATCCCATGTATACATGCATCCCTTAACCACATATGTGCAAGATGTTGCTCCAAGAAGAAGCATTCTTACTTTGAGGCTGCATGGTCTACTTGAGGCCATGAGAAATGTTGATATCCACTCCCTAGGAGGACTTGGGGAGGAAATTTTCTTTGGAGTAAATGCTCACATTACCTCATCCATCATTTATTTCCTCCAAGCTTATGAAGAGATTGGGTCAGCATGCAAGTGGTTGGAAGACCACATTTTTCAACAGTCTCTTCTGCAGTTGGGGTCCAAACTGTGTTGATTGCATATGAGGGATCACTTCCCCTCACATTTGCTACATATGGTAGCCAACATGATTTTTATTCTTGCTCCTTATGTTGCTAATATTTCCATTTTTTATGAGGAGCATATGTGGGAGAGAGACACATTGTATGAGTGTGTCTTGTGGGGGCAAGAATCCCCATACTTTTTGTAGTGCATGCTCTAAAGGGAGCATGAGATATGATATGGATGCCATACTAAAACAGTTGCTTCTTCATGAGGTGAGCCATATGAGTTGGAGTATGCCTCTCGCTGATGTTGGGGAGGATATTTTCTATGGACTACCAAGCTAGGAGGTAGTTTATTTCATTTGGATGATAGCATGGGTGTGGGAGAAACTCATTGGGAGAAATTTTCCCCATGCTCCTCATCACTCCTACCTTAATGAGGCCTTTGAGCAACAAGAAGATCACCACTTTCACCATCCATTTTCTCATGATGTACACTTGATATCTTACACTTGGAGGAAATCATTGGAGGACAGATTCATTGCTTATCATTTTTATCCATGGTGGAGACTATTGAAGGAGGAGGCCACAAGAAGAAGGGGGGGAGATTTTCGCAGCACCCTTGCAGTTGCTTGAGGACAAGCAACATTTGGGAGGGGAAGACTATAATGTTCCTAAATTAGCTTTAGCTAATTGGAACATTAATTTTGCCTTGTTTATTTTTGCATTTCATGATTGAGGAATAAAATGTAAAGGAGCACACGAAAGACTCCTTAAATCAAAGAATAAATCTGGGCCTTTGTAATAAAATCCACTTGTGTGTGAAACAGGATTGAGACATTTGATTGGGTCAACAGGACCAAATCTTAGTTTTGTCCAGATTCATTGAACCTCCTAGACAAACTGCGTAGTTCTAGAAGGAGGACATCCATGTGAAAAGGGGCAATTCATTTGAAGTGGTTTAGGGTTTTCACACACCTTCAAGTTATAAAAAGGAGGAGAGGGCTCATGTAAAGGTTGTTGAAGGATTTTTGAAATAGAGGTTGCTTGAGCAACTCTAGCTCTCTTGGCTGTTTAGCCTAAGGGAAGAGGATTTACTGTTTAGGAATCCTCCCTCCTTCCTTGAGTAGCTCTTAGAGGAGAATGTACTGAAATGAGCCACTAGAAGGTTGAAGACCAAGCTCTACTTGTATGGACATCGTTGGCCCATTGAGGGTTTAGCTGCTTTGCAGGTTGCAGCAAGTGGTATCCTAGATCTGAAAAGATCTAGTGTTTAGGAGGAGTTCTCTCTCAATGAGGGTGTCTTGTGACCACCCGGAAGAGGATATCTCTCCCTTTTTGTATTCATATATGTACTCTATAGCATTTTATTCATATTTCTAAAGCTACTGCACAATCCCTTTCAAGAACTGCGTTTTCTGCATTGGGGTTTAATTTATATTTTATTTTTGTGCAATAGAAGATCTCTAGTGATTGAGGCTTGCCTCTCACTTTGTAAATATTTAAAGTAGCTACTTTTCTAAGCTATTTCAGATTTTATCTCTGTTATAATAAAGTCATCTTCAGAAATTCTGTGTATTCTGCAGTTTTGTAGCTTATAAGTCAGATCTACACTTGTACATGTATTATTTTGATGAAACTCCAAGGGGATCTTGTGGAGAAGGCTGAGTAGTTTCCAGATCTGCTATGGATCTAATGTTTCAGCCATATATCTGTCATAGATCTAAGTTTTAACTTATAGCAGTTGAATCTTTAGGAAAATAACGTTGTCATAGTCTGCAACCTTTTTCTATACATTGCAGCAACTTATTTTGGGGGTTTTCCTTCATGGAAATGTCTGTTTTTCTTTGCATAAGCCACATGAATATTATTCTAAACCTGCATACTGAAATTTCTTCATAAAATCAGCCAAACCCTTCAGAAATTACGCTACCCATGTTTCAACACTTTTCTGCATAATTTAGGTCATGGGAAATCAGGGATTTTTTTGACTAGTCGGGAAGGAGGAACTGTTTAAAATAGAAAAAATTATTTGTTTTTTCTAAAATTATACATGTGAGTTCCTCTTAACCTAATATAACACATTCCAGAACGTTGACCCTTCATTTTACGAGATTTTCTTTTACACCTATTTTAGTGCATAAAATGCTGCTTTTCCCCATCTTTCTGATGATAAAAGTTGAGTAAAGAGTGCTGCTGTTCTTTCTATTGGTTTCTGAGTGTTCTCAAACATAGTCTATGGTAGCTAAAGCCATCATACCTAAAGAATTCATTTTTCAGGCATGATATGCTGAGTAAACACTTTTTGTATATTACCTCTCGACAAGAGTCTATAGACAGAGTCTGAAAAGGGCCAGCTAGCCTCTGGATCTCATCCTTTATTGTAAAGGTGACATATCCAGTAAATTCCCCTTCAGTCAATCTCTGGTTTAGATCATATTGTTGATTGTTAATGTCTTAAGAGAGAAATATCTCATTGATACCAGTTTGTGGGAGATCTGTTTAGCAGATCTAAGTTGATTTGTTTATGATGAAAAAACATATTTAAGTCCCACACAACATATGAAACAGGAAACAAGCTTTGGTCTGCATTTTATTTGTCCATTTTTCCTTATACAACTTCCATATTGAGCAGCTTGGCAATATTTTTGAAAAAGGGACATTAGAGTGGTGTCAGAGCATGATCTATGGCACAACCTGTGAGATCAAGCTATTAGTGAATTAAGTGCAGAAGCAAAGATCAGATTGATGGAGAGGATGAGATTACTCTCATCAATTTTCAGATCAGAGAAGGGCCTCTCCAAGGAGGTTCAACCAATGGAAGAAGAAGTGTGCAGTGAAACTCCAAGAGGGTTTCAAAGCAGAAGAAGCTACAGTGAAATTCCTAGAGAATTTCAGGAAGATGAAGGAGTACCCACCACTTCTTATGATGTGTGTGAGCATTCAGCCACACAATCTGATTTATAATGATGTCACATCCCCACTTTCTTGCTGAGAGAAAGAGGAGAAGAAGAAGGAATGACAGAAAAAGAGATTCCCCCACTCTTTTTTTAGACCTTGAAGGATATTCAAGAAAATATCAAGGAGGTTGAGGGGGTAGAGACTTGTACCAGCGCTGGCACAACCTTGGAGGAGCAGCCTTCATGTTCAATGGAGGAAGACTGCACAGTTACAGAAGAAGTTCTTTCTTCTACATTTCACCAAGGTCTGGTCAAGAATTCATCTGTTTTCATTTCAGCCCATTGCATGGAGAGATCTACATTTTTGTGTGCTACTGATCTAGAACAAAAGAGTTGCACTGCACTGTGCAAGAGCAGTAAGGGATGAATAAGATCTTCCCTTGGAGATATCAAAGGGGCTGCATTTCACAATCCCTTGAGATGGAGAAGGTGCAAAAGCATGAGGATACCGAGAGAATATGGGGAAGAGGGCCAATCTCATTTCTATCTATTGCAGAATGTTGATGCACCTAGAGAGGTGATTGGATTGCACAGTGGAAGCATGGAGGGTTTTCTCCATTCATGTATTCAGTCACCATCAGATGATGTCTCATTTCCTGGAGACATTGTGTAATGTTCCAAATATTTCCATAAAGTATTTGGAACATCAATTTTACTTTTATTTTAATAAAAGGAATAAAATGGGTGAGGGGACCCATTATAGCAACTTAATAAACAATCCTAAGGTGCAAAAGTCACTTAAGTGGCTTAAGATAGTAGCCCCAAGTGTGAAAAGGGCCAAAATCAAGTGAGCTAGACCATGGTTGACCAAAGTCAACAACATACCCTAAGAGGGGAAGCTTGCACAAGAAGATTGCGTAGTTGGAGTGGAGGAAAATTTGAAATGAGAGAAACCCTAATGTGAGCGGGGTCCATGCACACATTGCATAAAAGATGAAGGAGAGCCATTGTGGAGATCATTCTTGGAGATAGAATTCGAAGTTGAAGCTCTCTTCAACTTGTTGATGTTTAGCACAAGTGGGATTCCTGTTTAGGAATGCCCTTCTCTTCCATGGGAGGCCATGGAGAGATTGTTCTTCATCTTCCTCACATCATGGCATGAGGCCAAGGTAGTCATTTTTAGCTATTGCGTTATTCCTGCAACAAGAGAACGCTGGAGTTGCTGGTGTTGCAGTGAGGGACTTCCATCATCTCACTTCCAGAGTTTTTTTGTAGAGGAGAGGCCATATCTCTCTCTAGGAGATCAGCAAAGGAGATCCTGGAGCTTCTATTGTAGATTTGGGATCAGACCATATGTTTTTCTCTCATGCCCAGTGCAGTCCCTTCTTCTTACAACGTTATTCTCAGTGAGGGTTTGCAGGTGGTGCTCATTTTGTGTACCAGTGAGTGCATTCTTCAGTGAGGGGATCAGTCCCTTCACTTTGGAGATCATTGGAGGAGGTTTCATGGTTTATTGTAGCATCTAATTCCTTCTCCATTTTTGTATTATTATTGAGTTGCAACAGCTACACTGCAACTCCGGCATTTTCCGGTTTTATGTATTTTAGCCAATCCCTTAGAGGATTGATGTAATAATGTTTTCTGGGGTTGAGATCTTGCTCCCCCATCTTTATTTGAGCATATAATGTCATATCCTCTTATATATATTAGATTGCAGTCATTTTCCCTCATAGACTACGCAGTAATAGAGTAGTTGGGTTTTATGCAGCAATGTATTCTCATGTTTATGTACATTTTCCTTAGAGGCTGGTTTGCACTCACCTTGAGAGGTCTTTTCCTCAAGGATTTTGTATAATATTTGTACTCTTCTGTCATTATATGATGTATTCTTCACTGCTGTTCATATTGGAGGTTTAATACTGCTGAAGGGTTTCTCATTGAGCATTATTTCAGTATACTTGTTGGTGGGAGATCTGAATAACCTGCTTAAGGTTGTTTCTTTGAGCTTATATTCTGCACGGAGTTTTTACCAGACATATTCTAAGGCATCCCAACATTGGATTGCCTTATTTTCACATTGGATTTCTTATACAGCTTCCTCATGGGCAGCTGGTGCAGAAATTCCTTGAAGGGAATTATTAGCTCTTGACAAGTTCTATTGGCAGAGTCTGCTAGAGGGCCAGGTAGCCTCTAGATCTCATTCTTCCTTGTGAAGGTGAAATATCTAGTAAATTCCCCCGTAGTAAATCTCTGAAATAGTTTAGTTTTGATTGTTAATACTCCCGGAGGAGAAAAATAGGAATATCTTAAGATATTTCCGTTGGAACAAAAATTTCCCCATTTGGGACATTACACATTGCACCAAGAAGGCCACTTGATCAGCAAGAAGAGGTGAATGCTTCACATGGTGAGGCATTTGCCATTGATTTCAGAGAAGTTGAGACCTTGGGAGGTCTTGATGCAGCGCTGAGAGTCTTGGGTAGGCTCAAGGAGGAGAGAAGAAGTCTCTCAACATCATCCACACCCACTCTCATTTCAGTTTCTGCGCTGTGGCAGCAAAAGCAAGGGAAGGATAGCAACCTTCCCACATCTACATTTGGCATGGGAGCTATGCATGCACATGACTCTTGGGAAGAGTTATTACAGTCTTCTCTCTTCTCTTTGAGAATGAAAGGAGGCTCATCTATGAGCTGCTCCCATTGCATGAGAAAAAATTGTGGTAAGGGTGTTGATTATTTTGATTTATCCCATGTATATATGCATCCCTTAACCACATATGTGCAGGATGTTGCTCCAAGGAGGAGCATTCTTACTTTGAGGCTGCATGGTCTACTTGAGGCCATGAGAAATGTTGATATCCACTCCCTAGGAGGACTTGGGGAGGAATTTTTCTTTGGAGGAAATGCTCACATTACCTCATGCATCATTTATTTCCTCCAAGCTTATGAAGAGATTGGGTCAGCATGCAAGTGGTTGGAAGACCAAATTTTTCAGCAGTCTCTTTTGCAGTTGGGGTCCAAACTGCGTTGGGTGCATATGAGGGATCGCTGCCCTTCACATTTGCTACATATGGCAACCAACATGATTTTTATTCTTGCTCCTTATGTTGCTGATATTTCCATTTTTTATGAGCAGCATATGTGGGAGAGAGACATATTGTATGAGTGTGTCTTGTGGGGGCAAGAATTCCCATACTTTTTGCTGTGCATTCTCTAAAGGGAGCATGAGATATGATATGGCTGCCATACTGAAACAGTTGCTTCTTCATGAGGTGAGCCAAATGAGTTGGGGTATGCCTCTCACTGATGTTGGGGAGGAGATTTTCTATGGACTACCAAGCTGGGAGGTAGTTTATTTCATTTGGATGATAGCATGGGTGTGGGAGACACTCATTGGGAGAAATTTTCCCCTACTCTTCATCACTCCTACCTTAATTAGGCCTTTGAGCAACAAGAAGATCACCACTTTCACCTTCCATTTTCTCATGATGTACACTTGCTATCTTACACTTGGAGGAAATCATTGGAGGATAGATTCAATGCTTATCATTTTCAGCCATGGTGGAGACTGTTGAAGGAGGAGGCCACAAGAAGAAGGGGGGGAGATTTTGGCAGCACCCTTGCAGTTTCTTGAGGACAAGCAACATTTGGGAGGGGAATACTGTAATGTTCCTAAATTAGCTTCAGGTAATTGGAACATTAATTTTGCCTTGTTTATTTTTTCATTCCATGATTGAGGAATAAAATGTAAAGGAGGACATGAAAGACTCCTTAAATCAAAGAATAAACACATGTCCAATGTGAAAAGGGATAAATCTGGGCCTTTGTAATAAAATCCACTTGTGTGTGAAATAGGATTGAGACATTTGATTGGGTCAACAGGACCAAATCTCAATTCTATCCAGATTCATTGAACCTCCTAGACAAATTGCGCAGTTCTAGAAGGAGGACATCAGTGTGAAAATGGGCAATTCATTTGAGGTGGTTTAGGGTTTGTGCACAACTTTAAGTTATAAAAAGGAGGAGAGGGCTCATGTAAAGGTTTTTGAAGGATTTTTGAAATAGAGGTTGCTTGAGCAACTCTAGCTCTCTTGGCTGTTCAGCCTAAGGGAAGAGGATTCCCTGTTTAGGAGTCCTCCCTCCTTCATTGAGTAGCTCTTGGAGGAGAATGTACTGAAATGAGCCACTATCAGGCTGAATACCAAGCTCTACTTGTATGGAAAGCACTGGCCCATTGAGGGTTTAGCTGCTTTGCAGGTTGCTACAAGTGGTATCCTAGATCTGCAGATATCTAGTGTTTAGGAGGAGTTCTCTCTCAAGGAGGGTGTCTTGTGACCACCCGGAAGAGAATATCTCTCCATTTTTGTATTCATATCTTTACTCTATAGAATTTTCTTCATATTTCTAAAGATATTTCACAATCCCTTTCAAGAACTGTGTTTTCTGCATTGGTGTTTAATGTATATTTGATTTATGTGCAATAGAAGATCTCTAGTGATTGAGGCTTAACTCTCACTTTGTAAATCTTTAAAGTAGCTACTTTTCTAAGCTATTTCAGATCTGATCTCTGTTATAATAAATTCATCTTCAGAAATTTCATGTATTCTGCAGTTCTGTATCTTATAAGTCAGATCTACACTTGTACATGTATTATTTTGATGAAACCCCAAGGGGATCTTGTGGAGAAGACTGAGTAGTTTCCAGATCTGGTATGGATCTGATGTTTCAGCCATAGATCTATCATAGATCTGATTTTTAACTTAAAACAGCTGAATCTTCAGGAAAATAACGCTGTCATAGTCTGCAGCCTTTTTCTATGCATTACAACAACTCATTTTGGGGGTTTTCCTTCATAGAAATGTCTGTTTTTCTTTGCATAAGCCACATGAATATTATTCTGAACCTGAATACTGAAATTTCTGCATAAAATTAGACAAGCCCTTCAGAAATTATGCTACCCATGCTTCAACACTTTTCAGCATAATTTAGGTCATGGGAAATCAGGGTTTTTCTTGACTAGTCGAGAAGGAGGAACTGTTTAACATAGAAAAAAATATTTTTTTTTGCTGAAATATGACATGTGAGTCCCTCTTAACCTAATATAACATATTCCAGAACCTTGACCCTTCATGTTACGCATATTGTCTTATACACCTATTTTAGTGCATAAAATGATGCTTTTACCCATCTTTCTGATGATAAAAGCTGAGTAAAGAGTGTTGCTATTCTTTATATTGGTTGCTGAGCATTCTCAGACATATTTTATGGTAGCTGAAGCCATCATACTTGAATAATGTGTTTTTCAGGCATAATATGCTGAGTAAAACCTTTTGGGATATTACCTCTCGACAAGAGTCTATAGACAGAGTCTGAAAAGGGCCAGCTAGCCTCTGTATCTCATCCTTTATTGTAAAGGTGACATATCCAGTAAATTCCCCTTTAGTCAATCTCTGGTTTAGATCATATTTTTGATTGTTAATGTCTTAAGAGGGAAATATCTCACTGATACCAGTTTGTGGGAGATCTGTTTAGCAGATCTAAGTTGGTTTTTTTCTGATGAAAACCCATATTTAAGTCCCACACAGCATATTCAACAGGAACCAAGCTTTGTTCTACATTTTTTTTGTCCATTTTTCCTTATACAACGTCCATATTGAGCAGCTTGGCAATATTCTTGAAAAAGGAGCATTAGAGTGGTGTCAGAGCATGATCTCTGGCACAACCTGTGAGATCAAGCTATCAGTGAATTAAGAGAAGAAGTAGAGATTATATTGATGGAGAGGATGAGATTAATCTCATCAATTTTCAGATCAGAGAAGGGCCTCTCCAAGGAGGTTCAACCAATGGAAGAAGAAGGGTGTAGTGAAACTCCAAGAGGGTTTCAAAGGAGAAGAAGCTACAGTGAAATTCCTAGAGAATTTCAGGAAGATGAAGGAGTACCCAGTACTTTTTATGATGTGTGTGAGTATTCAGCCACAAAATATGATTTACAATGTTGTCACATCCCCACTTTCTTGCTGAGAGAAAGAGGAGAAGAAGGAGGAATGACATAAAAAGAGATTCCCCCACTCTTTTTCCAGACCTTGAAGGATATTCAAGAAAATCTCAAGGAGGTTGAGGGGGTAGAGACTTGTACCAGTTCTGGCACAACCTTGGAGGAGCAGCCTTCATGTTCAATGGAGGAAGACTACACAGTTGCAGAAGAAGTTCTTGCTTCTACATTTCACCAAGGTCTAGTTAAGAATTCATCTGTTTTCATTTCAGCCCATTGCATGGAGAGATCTACATTTCTGTGTGCTGTTTATCTAGAACAACAGAGTTGCACTGCACTGTGCAAGAGCATTAAGGGAGGAATAAGATGTTCCCTTGGAGATATCAAAGGTGATGCATTTCACAAGTGCTTGAGATGGAGAAGGTGCAAAAGCATGAGGATACCGAGAGAAGATGGGGAAGAGGGCCAGTCTCATTCTTATCTATTGCAGAAGGTTGATGCACATAAAGAGGTGATTGGATTGTGCAGTGGAAGCATGGAGGGTTTTCTCCATTCATGTATTCAGTCACCACAAGATGATGTCTCATTTACTAGAGACATTGCACCAAGAAGGCCACTTGATCAGCAAGAAGAGGTGAATGCTTCACATGGTGAGGCATTGCCCATTTATTTCAGAGAAGTGGAGACCTTGGGAGGTCTTGATGCAGCACTGAGAGTCTTCGGTAGGCTCAAGGAGGAGAGAACCCGTCTCTCAACATCATCCACACCCATTCTCATTTCAGTTTCTACGTTGTGGCAGGAAAATCAGGGGAAGGATAACAGCCTTCCCACATCTACATTTGGCATGGGAGCTCTGCATGCACATGAATCTTGGGAAGAGTTATTACAGTATTCTATCTTCTCTTTGAGAATGGAAGGAGGCTCATCTATGAGCTGCTCCCATTGCATGAGAAAAACTTGTGGTAAGGGTGTTGATTATTTTGATTTATCCCATGTATACATGCATCCCTTAACCACATATGTGTAGGATGTTGCTCCAAGGAGGAGCATTCTTACTTTGAGGCTGCATGGTCTACTTGAGGCCATGAGAAATGTTGATATCCACTCCCTAGGAGGACTTGGGGAGGAATTTTTCTTTGGAGGAAATGCTCACATTACCTCATCCATCATTTATTTCCTGCAAGCTTATGAAGAGATTGGGTTAGCATGCAAGTGGTTGGAAGACCAAATTTTTCAGCAGTCTCTTTTGCAGTTGGGGTCCAAACTGCGTTGGTTGCATATGAGGGATCACTGCCCTTCACATTTGCTACATATGACAACCAACATGATTTTTATTCTTGCTCCTTATGTTGCTGATATTTCCATTTTTTATGAGGAGCATATGTGGGAGAGAGACACATTGTATGAGTGTGTCTTGTGGGGGCAAGTATCCCCATACTTTTTGCAGTGCATGATCTAAAGGGAGCATGAGATATGATATGGCTGCCATACTAAAACAATTGCTTCTTCATGAGGTGAGCCATATGAGTTGGGGTATGCCTCTCAATGATGTTGGTGAGGAGATTTTCTATGGACTACCAAGCTGGGAGGTAGTTTATTTCATTTGGATGATAGCATGGGTGTGGGAGACACTCATTGGGAGAAATTTTCCCTATGCTCTTCATCACTCCTACCTTAATGAGGCCTTTGAGAACCAAGAAGATCAACACTTGCACCTTCCATTTTCTCATGATGTACACTTGCTATCTTACACTTGGAGGAAATCATTGGAGGACAGATTCATTGCTTATCATTTTCAGCCATGGTGGAGACTCTTGAAGGAGGAGGCCACAAGAAGAAGGGGGGGAGATTTTGGAAACACCCTTGCAGTTTCTTGAGTACAAGAAAAATTTGGGAGGGGAAGACTGTAATGTTCCTAAATTATTTGTCCATTTTTCCTTATACAACGTCCATATTGAGCAGCTTGGCAATATTCCTGAAAAAAGAACATTAGAATCCCTATTTCTTGGACCTTAGATATTTTGTCTCTCTTGTGTGTTTTGATTCTATTTCTCCCGCCTCTTAGAAAAATTGTTTGGGAAACCTTATTTTGGTTTGAATTTATGCATCTTTAGCTGTTTATTTTATTGTCGTTTCAATTTTATTTACAGTTATTCAACATTTTTTCTTTTTATTTATACACAACCATATGGGCTTAATTAAAATTAACACATTGCTTGCACACACACACACCTAAAGAGAAGAGCGCTTGGTTTACACCACCAAGCCAAGACATAAACATCGTAATTAATTTATCTACCCCTTTGAGCCTTTGTTTATTACTCTTCCATCTTATTGGGTATTTGTGTCTTGCCATCATTGTGCCCCAAGGGTGCTTATCCCAGAGACTCCTAGGTATTCATCCTCAGTTTCCATTGGGAAGGCTCAATCCAAAGCATAGAGTCCGAGTTAGTCTTCCGCCGAGTCCCCATACCGACTCTGATTCTGGTCCATTAGGCCCTCCCTCTGATTCTGAACCCGATTCTCCTCCACCTCATTCCATCACCATGCCAAGCACCAATGTAGGTACTGGTCCTCAAGCTGGTGGTATTCAGACTCTAATTCTGAAGCTTCTACTAGTGGAACCACTATCGGAATCATTGTGGCCACTCCTTTGATACCTTTTATGGCAGGTTTAAGCCTCCCCGATTTCATCCAGTTAATTAACGACCCTATACTCCATAATCAAGGTTGTCCTATTATGACTAGTAAGCTTCCTTATGACATCCACAAGTTCAAAGGAAACAATGGAGAGGACCCTACTAATCACACCCACTCCTTTCACATATGTTTTTTGTCCAATTCTATCACTGATGACTCCATTCGTCTTCGGTTATTCCAACATACGCTCACTGGAGAAGTTTAAAAGTGGTATTTCGACTATGCCTCTGCCTCTCATTCCACTGTTGTGACTCTTGCTAAAGAATTTCTATCCTACTTATAGCTACCTCTCTGATATGATACTGGTACCAAGTCATCGACCACATTGCGTCAAAATTTTTCCACCTACCTTTCTGACCATGTCTAAGAATGGTGTAGAAGGAGGAGCTTATGTTGAGCTCCTACATTAGACGACCGTGTCTGTATGGATTGGTTTCTCAGAACACCTTTTCCTTCTATTGGTAAAGATGTCTCATCTCACTTTCCTCAGAAAGAGGAAGAAGCTCTCCAAATCACGTTTAAATATGATTTGATCTACGCCAATTTGGTTATGTTTATATCGTTTTACCAGATCTTCCTAGACCTGGTGGTGCCAATGCACTGGGGGCATCTCACACCGCTGAAGATATATTTGGATCTCTTTCACATCCATATACTCAACCTCCCATGGGTTATGGTTTCCCTCGGGGAGGGGCCATATCCTCTAGCACTTATCCCCCTCATGACAACATGTATCTAGGAAAAAGCACATTTTCCCCATTGCATCAACCGATGCTAGGGTTAGCTGTTGCTCAACCTGTTTACCCAAAATTTTCTCAACCTTATTTTTATCCTTATCTGCATCCCAGTGCTCCAGCCCCTACGACATCTGCACACTAGCCTCCCATGCCTTCTCAACCTCCACCTTAGCAATCACATCCCCCTCAGAGTTAGGTGTATGCGCAGCAGAGTGTGAATAATCCTCCCAATTCCAAGAAAAGTAGGAAAGGAAACCAAAATAGACCAGCGCAAGGTAATCAAGGGCGCCAAGGTAACCACCCGAATGCACCCCAAGGGAACTAGCCTAACATTAAAAACCATTAACAGGGCGATCATCCCAAGCAGAACATGCCTCTTCATACGAAAAATCCCTATTCTTGTTGTGGTTTCCATGGCCTTTATATTCATGGTTGTTTCCTTTTACCCCACATTCTCAAGTTGTGGGAAGCACAAGAAACATCTAGAGGACATCAAGCCATTGCTTCGGCTCCTCCAAATACTGCGCCAGTTCAACCGGCTGTTTTCACTAATCCTTTCCCTCAACAAGGATATGTGGCCACCCAGCCCCCTCAAGGTTAGGCCACCCCTCAACCTTCACAATTTGGTACCCCTGAATACCATATTCTTATTCTGAATTCTGAATATGTGAATATCGCTGATGTCAACCTTCAGACTCGGTGGCGCCCATATGGAAATCCACCTGCTTCGTCTGCAACCGAATCCCAAACCAAAGTTTCCAAAAAGTCCATTTCGAAACCAAATCATCCCTTACATATCCCTCAGCCATGGGCCAAGGTTATTCCCAAGATCACCAAAGGGCCATTACACCGAAATATTGCTTCTTCCAAAGCTGCCCACACTTACAACATAGTAGATGACTTGGCACAATCTCCTGCTGCCATGTCAATGCTGGAAGTCCTCCAGTTGTGCTCTTCACAACGTAAATAACTACTATTTGCTCTAGGAGCTTTGGATAATTCAGATGATCGTCTTTGATGTTGAAAAGTCATAACATCCCCCCTTACCTTCATCCGTTTCCTTCCAAATACCAATCAATATTCATAACACCCATGTCTAG
Source organism: Pinus albicaulis (assembly GCA_034641835.2). Taxonomy (NCBI): domain Eukaryota; kingdom Viridiplantae; phylum Streptophyta; class Pinopsida; order Pinales; family Pinaceae; genus Pinus; species Pinus albicaulis. The sequence goes on along the minus strand of CM076577.1, from coordinate 245,964,890 downwards.
TGATGCATCATTCATGAGGGTGCATCCAACAGTGTGATGTCTCCCTCTGTTTTGAATAAACTTGGATCACCTGAATTAGCCCCATCCTCCATCACCTTGTGTCCTTGGGATGGTCACCCTTATCAGCTCCTTGGCATGTACCACAATTGTCCAGTCACTCTTGCGGAAAAGACTATTTTTATTGACATTGAAGTCATTGATGCCCCCTTGGATTACAATATCCTCTTGGGTCATAGCTATACTTATACAATGTCTGTTGTCGCATCTGTGTTTCACCTGCTTTCCTCACAATGGAAAGATCATCACCATTAATCATTTGACATATTACAAACCAAAGTCTCAAACCTCCCCGAGTTTATCATATCTTCGACATCCGATAAGAAATTAGTCGCAACTATTACTAGTGTTTCACCTGGAGTCATAAAGATTCCACCTTACTTGGTGCATTCCTTGGTATCCCCCCTCTTATCTCAGACCCTAGCTTTTTGAATGTTTGCATGATGCAATCATCTCGGACTAGCCACAAGTGGTCTGGTTCAGCCAGCTAGCAGCCTATGTCTCTGCAACCTGCTGGTGGTCACTCGAAGGAGCCTTTAGGACCATATTTTCAAGGACCTTATCCCTCTGCTAGTGTCTCTTCTCCCCCTTTTCAACCAGGAATGATTCCCCTTAGCTTTAATCAGTTGGGATCCATTCCACTAGGCCATTACCCATTCGGTTAGATACTGTTTCTAGCTCCCCCCTTTGGAGTCTTTTCAGTGCCTGTTATGGCTATGTTGAGCCTTCCCAATTTGACCCTGGGGATCCTAGCATCATACATTGATCCCCCAGCTGACACCCCGCTTGGTTAGATCAAACCTTATACTGCTTTGACCCCTGTCCAACCAGTTATTATGACCCCTCCCTTTGCTTCAGTGCCTCAACCATCGCAACAAGAATATAATCCTGTTGCGAAAGCACCTGGTGAGGGGGGAAAAGCTAAAAACAAGAAACCTAAGGATAAAGGTTCCCAAACAAATCCTGCTCCTCCTAAGCCTCTAAAGTGGTCACCTCTGTGAACTTTGTGTGATGTTGTTGGGCATGCTACTCAAACTTGTCTTGACATTCCTTGTCTCAAACCTGTGGTCAACGAGGCATTTCTGGAATCCAATATCCCAGAGGTCCATGTTACCTTACCCGATTCAGCTAAGAAACTCAAATCATTGCGCATGAATCACCCTTGTGCTTTGTGTGATATTTATGGCCACTATTCTCACCTCTGTCCCCATCTCGACAAATTTCGTGACACCCTTGAGGTTGTTCATCAAATAGAGGTCACTCGTATTGGATATTTTACTCCTCTACTTGTGTGTTCTACTTTCGCAAAACCGTAGGAAATTTCTTCACACATTGTGATACCTCACCCCGATGTTGAGATGATAAAACATTCAGTCACTATCCTCTATCTGTCATCATCCATGAGACCCATGGCGGAAAACCCATTTGGGGCATTCCCTTATGTTTCGATTGAACCTCCTTTGGTGATCAACTTGGGCTCAACATTGGTAGATGTTTCTTCTACTAACCCTTTGTCTAATCTTAGTAGCGATGCGTATGTGAACCATATCTCTTATGATTATGTGTTAGGTAGCTGTGCTCTGTCATGTGGTGTTTCTTCTACCAGTACCCCCATATTTCATTCTGATGAAGACATTATGGAAGCAATGACCACCCCTAACTTTCCCTGGGATGATATGCACCACCGTGCATACTTCCTTCCACAGCGGTTCCATGACCAATATGACGTGTAGTATAAATACTTCATCTTCGATCAGGTCGATTGGTTTAGAAATACCATTCCTGCACCCGATGCTTTAGAATAAGGAAATATGGCCAATATCTCTCCTACCATTAAAATTAACATTTCCAATAAACCAGGGATAGAAGAAAACATTGCCTTGCGAGCACATTGCACCCCAGAAGAAATTGAGGCTTACACTAATTTATTCAAGGAATTCCATGATGTTTCCATTTGGTCCTATTCAGAGATGCCCAAACTTGATCCTACCATTGTCAAACACCATATTGATACATGGCCTGATGCCAATCATGTCCGTAAAAAGTTGAGACCTATTAATCCTTCCAGATGAGAGGCTATCAAAACAAAAATAAAAAACTCAAGCATGCTTGTTTCATCTATCCCATTGAATACACCACTTGGGTTTCTAACCCGGTTCCTGTTCTCAAGAAAAAAGGCACCATTCGTGTCTCCACTGACTTTCGCAACTTGAACAAATCTTGTCCCAAAGGCAACTTCCCTACACCGTTCATTGACCAGATCATAGATGAGTGTGTAGGGCATGAGGTTCTATCCTTTATGGATGGTTTCTCCGGATACAACCAAATAGGTATACGTCGTGCCGATCAGTTAAAAAATGCATTCATTAGTCCGAGGGGAACTTTCGCTTATAGGGTCATGCCGTTTGGCCTAAAGAATGCCGGAGCCACTTTTCAACGGGCCATGTCATACTGTTTCCATGACCTGGCTCAAATTATCCTTGCCTACCTTGACGACCTTACTTATTTTTCGAGGCGTTGGGAGAAACACCTCCATGATTTGTGTACCATATTTCTCTGATGTCACAAGTATAATATCCGCCTCAACATGCTGAAGTGTGTATTTTTCATCCCCGCCGACCATCTATTGGGATTAATTGTGTCCAAATATGGTATAATGCTTGATCATGTCAAATTTCAAGCCATTATTGAGCTTCCTATTCCTTTCACCTTGCGCTAGTTACAAAGCCTCCAAGTAAAAGCTAACTTCCTTCATCGTTTCGTCCCTGACTATGCCATCATCACACATGGGTTTCTAAGACTCCTTAGATATAACATTCCATTCATTTGGCATGACCATGCTTAATAGTATTTTCATGCCCTAAAACATGCTCTCACTTCCACTCCCTTGATTAGTCCTCCTAACTTTGAAATGGATTTCATTCTGTACATCTCAGCTTCCACCCATTCTGTCGCTAGGGTCCTTATCCAAGAATATGACACCGGAAACGAACATATTATCTATTATGTGAGTAAGAACCTTGTAGGTCCCCTTGTGTCCTACTTGTACGAAGATAAGTTGGCGTTGGTCGTAGTGTTTTCGGTCCAGAAACTCTGTCATTATATTATTATGCATTACACCAAGGTCAGACCAATTCCAACCCTGTGGATTTATTATTGAGTAGACAGATCATCAATGGGAAGTACTCCCATTGGATCGTTATCCTTTAGGAGTTAGATCTCGAATTTGTCACACCCAAGAGTAAGAAAGGTTTAGCCCTTGCTGAACTCATTTTTGAATTGCCTACTAGTACGCAAGATCCACTAGTTAATGATGATTTACCCGATGAACACTTGTTCACCATTACTTCGGATGACCCTTGGTATGGCGACATCCTTACCTATCTGTGAACCCAAAATTTTTCTTCCCATATTGACCATGATGCTCGATGACGTATATGACACCAAGCCCCCCCACTATCTTCTCATTGGTGACGATCTCTATCGTCACGGTATTGATTATGTCCTCTATCGTTGTCTCACGCACACTGAAGCTGAGAAAGTTCTTAATACCTACCATAGCGGCACTTGTGGTGGCCACCTCTCTGGTTTGGCTACTGCCAAGAAAGTCACGCACGCTGGGTATTTTTGGCCTTCCCTCTTCGGTGATTGCATTGAACTAGTCAAACACTATTCCAACTTCCAAATTTTCGCCCCAAAGGCGCAAGCTCCTCCTGCTCCCCTCTATCCTGTCATCTCAGCTGGTCCCTTCTACAAGTGGGCCATTGAATTTGTGGATTGTTGACCTCCATCAACTGGTAACCATAATTATATCATTGTGGTAGTTGAATGTTTCACCAAATGGGACGAGTCCATGCCAACGTTTAATAACATAACAACTACCGCGACGCTCTTTTTATTTAACCATGTTATCTATCAATTCGGGGTTCTGAAACAATTGGTATCCAACCATGGATGACATTTTGAAGATGAGATATGGTATGATCTATCCTGTCTGCTAGGATTTGAGCACCAATATTCATCGTCCTACTACCCCCAAAGTAATGGTCAAGTTGAAGCGGTCAATAAAATCCTTAAAACTATGCTTCAACGAATGGTGAACAAGCACAAAACCAACTGGCACCTTATTCTCCTCCCTAGTTTTTGGGTCTATAGAACTTCTATTAAAAATGCCATTGGGTTTACTCCTTTCCACCTTGTTTTTGGCGAGGAGGCAGTATTACCGATCGAGTGTGTAATCCCCTTCCTTGACTTATCTATCGAACTTCTCCCTAACACCCAACCTTTAGAACAAAGACTTATCATGCTTGAGCGTGCTTTCGAAGACCGTTGTGTTACCTTGTAAACCATAAAAGTGGCTAAGAAGTGCAACGAAGCGCAATATGACCGAAAATTCCACCCTCGTACCTTTCACAAAGGCGATCTTGTTCTAGTGTATGACCAGGCTCATGATGTTCTTGGTCATGGGAATTTCAACTCATTATGACTAGGACCTTAGATAATTAGTAAGGACTTGGGCAGGGGGCATACCTTCTAGAGGATTTCGAAGGCCAACTCCTTCCTAACCCTCTCAATGCACTATACCTTAAGAAATTTTACCCATAGCATCTCTCATCGAGATGCGTGTTTTATTTCTTTCATGCATTTATGTAGCTTGAATTGTTCATTATCTCATTTTTTGTCTTGTGGTGCCTTTCAGATGGATCGATCATCCACACCGTATTTCGGCTGTGATGACGGTGTAAGTTGCTACTCATGGAATCTAGCCTCGGTAGCTTGGGCCATTTTTACCCTCATGCATTCATTAGTCCTCTCCAACAACGTATGCATTGGATTTTCCACCAATAATCAAGCCGAATATGATGCAATTATAGGCTTGTTAGTCGATGCCCTTGAATATCACATCCTTCATCTTCATGTTCATTTAGATTCCCTACTGCTTGTCATGCAATTGAATGGAATATATCGTGCAAATAACCATGTCCTTTTTAGAATATATTTACGAGTGAATTTCTTACCGTGTGAATTTGAAACCATTACATTCAGTCATGTACCTAGAGCCCATAATCACTATGTAGATAGCATTGCAAAAAATATTGTAGATTGGAACTTATCACATACATTGAACACAAGACAATAATCATAAACAAATGGTGAACCATATACTCGTCATATATAAAAAGATGCATATCCATCATATGTGTCTACAAAATCATAAATGTTTTGGAGTCCTCTACTCTAATACATACAACATGCCCATAGCATGTTACAAAATCAAAACTGGGGGAACCACATGCCCCTACATATAATCACTATCTGGAGGGTCCCGAGCCAATGGCTCAGCTCCTGCAGCCCGCAAATCCCGCATACCCTGCCTGGTCATCGCCATGCGCCGCATGAACCCTCACCACTCCAAGGGTAGCCCGACACATGCCTTAATGTAACGAACATCTAGATCATTCCATTCACTCTCTGATACCCCGGTCATCAAAAAATCACATCTACAGTGGACATCTTTTAAAAAAGTCTCTAAGTCGGCTCTATCATCTCCTCTAGCTGTGGTAGAATCTACAACCCCTGGCGCTGCAAGTCATCCCATATACCCAGTCGGTTTCACCAGTGTTATATATACATACCAAAAGTAATGAATCAATACCACATACATAATTATAAAAACTTTAAATGCACCATAAAATATAAAAACTTGTCACTTACCATCTGGTCCCCATGCTCGACCAGGCAGAAGTGGCAAGTCTGGGTCCCCATGATAGTTCATCCCACTGTATGGATAGTCGTCTATATACAACGACATTTGGTCCGAATGTGCGAATAAATCGGGTTAGAACGCTTGTATGGATCCCCCGCCTACTCCTCTCTACAATAGCTACCCCCAGCGGTGCATCTTAGTCTCTTGTGGGCCCCCTTCCTGAATCTGTACATGAGGTCAAAGTCTAGGGATCTTCTCGAAGAAGAACAAGCACAACACTGTACCAAAAGAATAGTCATGGTTCACTTGTTTCTTGCATAGCGATAGCTATCGTTTCAATGATGTCAGCATCATCTAGGCCTACCCATAGTAGGTCCCACTCAACACAATCTCAACCAACATCATCTGCCCTCCAGTAATGTGGTGGAATGCCTGGTTGCCCAGGATTCGTAGTACTTTTGCGGCAATAGCCCGAGTCTCTAGCCTCTCTAGATATCTAATCAGTATATTTGTCCCTTGGCATGAACATCTGGTCGGCAATGGCATTCCACGAACTCTGATATATTCCAACACCACGGTAATACTGGCTGGATATTTACCACCACCCCCAGTGGTAGGAGACCGGTCAAGAAGTAGAGGTCCTAAATAGTAAACTCGATCCAGTGCCCTTGCACTATAAAGACCTCCAGGTATGGGTCCTAGCAGCTAACTATCCTGGATAGCAAGGGCTCCCATCCTCTCATCAACGAGTTCTCAACCAACTTGAGAACGTCATACCTTTCCAGTGCACCTCTAACCACCTGATCTCCTTGGATCTCAGAACGAAGCGCATCCAAATCTCTCTCTCTCCAATTTATCTTTAACTATTCCATACTTGCACAAACCAAACTTATTTGTCAGTTAGAGGAATAAAAACTGCATCAAAACCATCAAGCCCCAGCTCCCAACCAAAAACAGGACAAAACCCAACTTTTTGGTAGCTCGTATTTTCCCAGCCCTGTACTTGTGATTTTGCAATTTTCCCTCCGAAAACTGCAACCCAGCTTACAAAATAGGGCCCAAGAAGTGCGAGCTGACTGTGAGGAAGGGAGGGTGTTGTTCCTGTGCTCTGGGCACCTAATCTGAAATTCTAATCAGTTGAAAATGAACAGTAAGGTTAGGCCACCTACCTGCAACTTACGGATCTCGATTCCAACTCTTGATTTTTCCGCTACGAACACCACAATATTTAGGGCCTTCTTCTCCTCTCCACGTTCACCACAACTCCAATAGAAAATGAATCAAATTGGAGGGAAATTGCCCTATTAAAAGAGAAACCCTAATTTTTATTTCGCCACTCGCAACCAAATCGTAGATCTATTTGACGAACCATCAACACTGTTGGAAAGCTCTCACCAAGCTCTAAAATGGGTATCCTTTTGGTTTTGGTGTTTTGATACTTCACCCGAAATCCTTTTCCAAGAAGTGTCACTTCGCCACCTCCAAAAATTGAATTTATGCACTTACGCCACTTGTGCTTGGGGCACCACTTCACCTCCATACTTGTCGATGTGTGTGTCAATTTTCTTCATGAGTAACCATCTTTTGCTCATGTTTTTATGGTCCCCACTGGGCCTATTCTATGTGGCAACATCATCGAGTTGCCCTTGATCAGAGCTTCCGAGTTGAGTCTGTTCGGTGTGGAGCCTGATTATCTTCTTTATTTTGTATCACAACGTTGGACCCATGTTCTTAAAGGGGTGGCAATGCCACCCATAATTGAATGCTGCTTGGGGGGTCCAGGGGGGGCAACTCATTAGACGGATTATATAACAGTAGAAGTTATGTTTAATTTAGGGTTTTTTCCCCTAGAAGGAAACCCCTCGTTTTGTATGAGGGTATTGTATTGTGGTTGTGTATTGCATGTGTATTCTCAGAGTGAGAAACAGATAAGGAGATTGTGAGACAGAACATAGGATATTACAGTGGATCTGTTGTAGGTCATGTCTCTTCATTTTTCTAGATAATTGAATGGAAGGACTGGTTATTCGGGGTGGACGTAGCCCAAATTGGGTGAAACACGTATATCTATGTCTCTATGTTTTTATATGTTTTCTGTGTTTGTGTTTCCACATATTTTATGTGTTGCATTGCTATATAATATATAATTTTCTAACAGAGTCATCATCACATTCATGGAGTCTGTTCCGAGTCTCTTTGCCTCCTGTCATAGTATTCCATCCATTCCTACCTTGTCCCTATCTTATGTAGCCCATTTTGGCCTCGAGTCCCACTGTCCCCCATCCCCTTAGGAGTCGAGTTAGTCTCTGCCAGGTCATCCATGCTTTATATTCTTTGACAAGGGAAGTTGTCAATTTGCTACTCAGTATCCCCCATTCCATCATCATACATGGTGTCAGTCCATCAGTCGCTCTACTATGTTCCCTCGTTCCTTAGTTGAGGACCCTCATTGCCTCACCTGTGGTGGACCTCCTTCTGTCGACATCAAAAAATTCATTCCAGAAGATAGGTCTAGAGGGCAGTGTACCTTGGTTCCAACTTCCATTCTTGTTCGGTGCCTCAGATAAGGCAAAGGGACTCCTAATTTCCCTTTGACTTGATTGTTCTCATCTGCTCCACTTCAGCATGATCGAGATTCATATTCTTAATGGTTCGGTGATCCAGTAGATTGTCCCAGTGATTCTTGAGTGTGTGAGAGATGTTTTAGACCTCATGAGGGGGTGGCCCTTCAGGTAGCCCCCCACATGCCCGGATGAACTCATTTTATGTTACAACCTTAGATGCAGCTCTGCATATTTGATGGGTCCGGTTCCAGCCGCTTGTAGCCTATAACATGCATGTATCATTCATGACCCATTCATATTTTAAGAGCCCTTTCCTATTTATCATGGATTCTTTGGTTGTTATTATATCTCATTTACTCATAAATTATTTTATTCAGTCCTCGTTGTTGTCCCAGGCATAGTATGTATGTGGGATCCATTATATTTTTGTTTGGCCCATTTTATGCCAGCATATCATGTACTTTATAACTCAGTCTGATTTTATTGGGAGAACCATTATTATTTGTAATTTGTCATCTCGGTGGGCATAGGTATGCCTCCCCTGCCTCACTAAGAACAGGTACCCAAACATTAAAGAAGACTTATATCATTTGTAGGTGTCACCCCCTCAGGTTATTATCCTCTCTCACTTCACTCCATTTATGTATCTATCTCTCAATGACTCCCCTTCGGTGTCTAGTGATTGTGTTTTTACAACATACTTCGGTCATACGATTAGCTCCTAATGATAACACGTTAGGGGGAACATGATACAATAATTTTTGGTCATCTAACCATTTACAATTATATGGATCAAATTACACCATGTAAGATCAATTTCACCATAGTAAAATTGCTTTCACTATAAGAAATAATTTAATAAAGCATATTTTATTAAGTTTTTTCTGGTTCAAACAAGAAACCCCAGGAGGAATAATTAAATAAATCCTTATTTATTTGATTTTCCTCTAGGAATAATTAATTAAACCATTGTTTAAATAATATTCTTGGTCATATTTAAACCAATTAATGAGAAATAATTATATAAATCGTTATTTATCTTATTATTCTTTAGGAATAATTAATTAAATCATTATTTAATTAATATTCCTAGTTAAGTTTGACTAAATAATTTAGGAATAATAAAATAAATAATTATTTGTTAAATTATTCCTTAACCCCATCCTTGAAATGATAAATAAATCATTTGTTTGTTTATTATTTCTAAATAAAGGGATTTTACCATTTTAAATTCCTTTTCCCTAAAACAAAATATAATAAAATATTCCAAGTAGTTAGATCTATATCCTGGTTAAGAATATTTTACTATGCACCATTATCAAGGTTAACTTAATATTTTGTTATAAATAGGAGGTTTTTCATTCATTATTTTCCTTTGATCCTTTTATCATGGTCGGACTTTGATCCTTTTATCATTGTCATACTTTGATGACTTTTATTATTTTATTTCTTGAGCTCCCATAGAGTTCAACACGTCTTGCGTTTTCTACACCATTGACAGAGAGAAACTTCGGGAACTGAAGCGTTGAGGACAACCAAGAACCCATCCCATTGAGGGGGACTGGTAACATCATTCTTTGTTCCCTTCCTAGGTGTTAATACATATAAAATTATTTATATATCTTGTTTTGTCCATTGGATATTTGGAGAAAATCTTATTTCATTTTACTTTTTAGCTACTTTTACAACATAGATCTCTGTTTTTATTGCATTTGTTTTGACTATCTATTGCAAATATAAGGAAGTTAAGCAACCATCTTTGTTGTTAGGGCTGCTTTTCATGTGCAGCTAAAGTGATATATTTTCATAATCTTGCATTAAGAATTCATTATAACAAGCTGATCTGGTCATCATTGTGAGTTTGACACGTTTTCAAACTTTCATAACAAATCCAGTTCAAATAGGTCAGAATTTTCTACGGAAGTTCCTGATAGTTCCATAGCAAATCTACCTTCCCTAAAGCAATTTTATCTACGAAAGTCAGTTTTTCTGCTAACAGTACAGAGTTTCAAAAAAGGGTATGGTCAGAGGTGGTTAGGGCTTATTGGATCATTATTCCACCCTGTTTTCTTGATCGATTATTTGCTAAACATGTGCACCATATAACTGGTCCTTGATTTCGTTACTTTTCATCTTTTTTTACAGATTTTTTATCAAACTGTTCTCATTTATTTCTTGTGAGCTGATATTGATGTCTAAACATCAGTATCATTGTCTTGTGGTCTATCTAGCTATCATAGGGTTATATTTCTCAGTGTTAAAAGTCAGTTTGTTGTGCTTAAACACTTTTTCAGGTCTCAAGAAGCTTCTCACTGCGTGTTGGAGCTATGGCGGTTCGAAGGAAACAATATAAAGGAGGGTCTGTGGTGAGGCATGAGCCCATGGACATGAGGTTGTTGGAATAAGACCCCAAATTCACCCAAGCATTTTCCAACGTAGGGTGTCTTTGGTTCTGCCAAAAATTGCAGGGGCATCACGGGAAATTTTGAAAGGATTTTTCCATTAACTTCATAGGAACAGGATCTAAAGTTCGCATACTAAATTTTGCAATGTCCCTTGATACCATTTCTCAAGCCACATAGATCCCTAGGTCAGGTGAATTATGGTTCAAGGTGCAGAAGTTCAAATTGAAAAATTGTGATGAATTCCTAAAAGAAGAACACATAGGCATTGAAATGGCTTTAGGAATTCCTAGAACTTGCCTTAAAGAGCACTTTTCTAAGTTTCTGATGGTGATCCGAAATACTTCACTTGTGAGGGTAGATTCCACATGGTATATCAATACCATTTCAAATTGTTGTTGCACTTCACAGGTAAACAATCCTTAGATATACATTTATTTATTTTTAGAAGCTTAGGAAAAATGGTTGACAAGATTTATGCCAAGCTTGATACCAGTGACACATGAATTTTTCATCATGGTCTCATTAAGTTACCAGTGGTTGAAGAGTTAAATAAAATGAAAAGAGATTGAACCACATTTTTGTTTTTAAGTGGCTATGAATTCGATTTTGTCACTCTCAGGAAAACACCAAAATCTAAGTCTAGTAATAGAAGGGAAGACAAGAAATGTATAACTTTAGAGTCTGTAAGTGATCATGATGCAAAAATGGAGCCTATTGAAAAGGATATAGAACTTGAAGTTGAGCATGTAAATTAGCCAGTGGTGGCAGAGAAAAATTCTACAAGCATCCAAGTAAAAAATTATATAAGGAGGATCACTAGAAGCCAAACTGAAGGAAGAGGTAAGCTATTAGATATCCTGGAGGCTATTAAAATTGAATAAAACCCCATTGTGTAGCCTGTTGAGATCAAGGAGGCGGAAAATCAAAATAAAAACAAAAGAGCCAGGAAGTTTGATTTTGATCAATAAGATTAAGGTTTTATCTTCACGCCCATAAAACCTTCACAATATAATAGCAGCTGAAAGGAAATATGCCTGAGAAACCATTAAAGGAGAAGTGCCATAAGAAGAAGAGATGCCAGAATTACCTCCAACAGAAGTAGAAACTTTGAAAAAGAGGAAAGGTAAGGAGCCTGTTCAAGAGAAAGGTGAAGTGGAGATGTTGCAAGAATAGTTGAGATATGCTCAGAATGAGATAAAATAATCAAAATTTCTTTTTGAGGAATTGAAGAAAGACATATCTAAGCAACTTGAATTTTAAAATGAGGTTTCATATAGATCTGGAAAGATGTTAAACATGGCATTTCCCTTACACAGGATGATGAAACACCTATGCAGAAGGAACAGATCGTTGCAAGCTGATAGAAGGAGGTTACGGGATCAAGTCAAAGATTTATAAGTCCAAATGGAAACTATACAAGCTGAATTTTTGAAGAGAGGACTCAAATTCATTACTGTTGATGTTGATGCCCCATGAATATAGTAAGACCATAATTTTTTTCTTATGCTATGGATAATGGTACTATACATTCTTATATAGGATTTTAGAAGTGTTTGGAGGTGAAAGGATGATGAAAATGTAAAATCTCAGAAGCTAGGCACTTTCGTAGCAACTCCCAGGCTTGAAGGCATAAATTTTCTATGAAACTGTTGTAGCTTTAAATGGAGGCAAAAGCCAATTAAAATTTCATAAATATGGGGCTTTAGGCATGTATTTAACTCATTAACCTCAGAGATGACTCTGGAACAATCAGAAAAGTCTAATTACATGTAGAAGGGTGATTTTGGGCATTTGTTACTAAATTTTTCTACTAAACTACTTGTACTTTGTTTTTCCAGCATTATAGAGTTTTATGATTTGTGGGTAGTCAAACAGTGAAGATATGGATAAACCACCAGTCAAGAGCATACACATAATTATCAAGGAGACAACTCAGCAGGTCAACCTCCATGTAGCTGACATATCATCAAGTTGACTTATGATTCCAGCTCATCACTACAACTCATCATTCTAGCTCAAGCCTAGGCGATCTTTATTCTAGTGCAACAACTATCGTACACCTCAGCAATCAGTTGGCGTCGATAAGGATGACGAGCATAGTATGTTAGAGTTTTTTTAAATTTATTTAATGGTTATAGTTTCCTTTTTGTATGCAAACTCTGTCAAACAAAAAATATCCCTATAAACTCTCTATGTGATGTAAACCTACTAGAATTAGGTCTCTTGGTTAAGGTATCGAGTCTAGCCCAGGCGGTATACTATTGTAAATAGGCCTCACTCTATAAATGAGGGAGTTTTTCACTTCGATGGGGTTGATGAATGTTATGAGAAGGCTACTATGTAACTTTTTCTTTATCAAGCTAATATACATTTTGCAACAAATTTTTTTACAACCTGAGATTCTCCTTGGCTGATGTGTTTTAGCTCCTCACTTTGTGTATTGTTATTATTTTCATGGTGGTGTGATTACTTGGAATTCATGGTTGAATGCTCAAATTTCCTTCATATTACTGTGCATACTGTAAAAGTTTATGTTTTAAGCCAATTTTCCTCAGCTTCCATGAATACACTTATTTGTAAATTGAATTCCCTTTGCTAACTATGTGCCCAATGGTAGCTATCATACACTCTACCACCTACAAAATACCACATAAAGTATAAACAAAATTAGCCATCTGTAATTTAAATTTCATATTGAATATCTCATTGTGTTCCTTGAGAGAGCCCTCTTTGGTTGGAAGGGCTAACTTCCAGTCAAAAGTGGTTTGAAATAGTTATGCTAGGTTGATAGTTGAACATCCCAATTGCTCTAGTCTAGTGATAACATTTTGGGGCGTTTGTCGGGAGGCTGAAAGTTATATCATCTTGGGTGATTTTTGCCAAAATAATTGATATCTTGAAGGTAGCGAGAGGTTAGACCATTCGACGGCTGTGTTTCTACGTTGGTGAATCCAATGGCATATTCAGCTTAAAGGTGGCTTCCAAGAAGATTCATATGAGGAGCAATTCAGACCATGATCCACCAGAGATAATTGATGATCCAAAAAAAAGTCTCAGAGGTGTTGGTTTCTCATCAAACTCAGGTATTCCATATCTTGTAAGAGCTTCATCTTTACCCTCTGGAAGTGTTGAAAATTTAGAAGACATAGAGATTGAAGACAAGTTTTAAGAAACTCTTTTGAGGTCTAAATCAAAAAATGAATTAACACAAATTGTTTTATATTAACAAATGTTAGGAATTGACACTACATTTGTTGTTTCGAAATAACATAGAGAAGGGCTTTGGGAAGCTGTCACATCAGTATTATCATTAGCATAGGAATCTTTAGAACAACTAAAATAACTTGATCCTTTTGATTTCATGTTGAAAAGAAGAGTTGGTGTCCCTTTATTTGAGTGTAATTCTTTTGTTTCTGAGTTGAAAATTCTTGTGACTCAATTTCCTAACATCAAATCCTCTTCCATTACTACTCCTACTAGTTTTATGGCTACTTCCTCCATTGCAGTTTCAACTAGTGCTATTATTTCCATTATGGCTGGAGTTCCTCCTCCCCCACCTCCTCCTACATGCCCTAATGGATATACTCCTCTTGTTTTTCCTGATATAATCCATGATCTCCCACAAGGATATTCCACTAGGATAAAGACTTTTGGAGGTGAGGAAGGAACTACTCTAGAGCAACATGTTGATCAATTCAATGGCTTTATAGACCTAGAGGAGGTAGATGATGAATATGTCAAAATGAGGTTGTTTGTGAAAAGTTTTATTGGTGAAGTTAGAAAGTGGTTTAAAGCCTTAACCCTAGGAAGTTTGCAGAATTGGGATCAATTGGAGGATAGTTTCCTAAGAAAGTGGGGAAGTAAGGTAGAGTCATGTTCAAGCCTTGACCAAATATAACAATTTGAAGAAAGCTAGTAATGAGACAATTCAATATTTTTCAAAGAGGTTCAATAAGTTTTATAATTCTATTCTTGCTCATATAAAACCTCCCCCAGGGGCCGCCCAATTACATTATGCTGAAGCCTTTGATTATGATTTTTCCATTTTGTTGAGGGAGAGGGAATCTTCCACTTCGGTTGATATGAAAAATGATGCTATCAAGGTTGAGGTTAACATGGTTGCAACAAAAATGTCTAAGGTTGGAAAAGGAAGAGTAAAAGAAGAAGAACAACCCTCTACATCTTCAGATGTGAAATTTTACACCATGATGAAAACTATGGAAAGGCTTATGGATAGAATAGCTCTTGGAAGTAATCCTCCTCCTGCTACACAACAAGAAACACAAATAAAAAATCCACATTATAGAAGACCTCAAATTCAAGAGAGAGAAAGAGAAAATAGAAACCAGCTTGATCAACAAGTTAGGCCTCCTTTTCAACAAAACTTAGTGGATGAAGAAGAAACACAACCATAAATTCAAGAGGATATCATTCACCATTTGGATGAAGATGAAGCAGGGATGTTCTCAACAAAAGAGGAGCATGATGAATCTAGTAATGACATAGGAAATCATGAGACTAAAAAACAATATAATTACTTGAAAGGTTATCAACATGCTATTTTTGAGATGCAAAAACAAAACAACCTTAGGAATAGAAATGTTCCTATAGTATCCAATTAAAATCAGCCTAAGAAAGATGGTCCAAAGGTTGTTAAACATAAGAAAGATACTCCTTTGGAAAAGAAATTGAAAAAACATAGCCAACTTTCAATCTAGAAAATGAAATTTCAAAAATCAAAATTTAGGTCCCTTTTTGGTGAAATCATAAAATTCACTGAATACATAAGTCAAATTTTCAAAATTCTTAATACTCAACCCTTACCCTCTGATATTTTGAATTTTCAAGAAGATCATCCTACCATTTTCTTGGGACCAAGAGTGGACGATGAGAAAAATGAGGAAGTTCCACCTTTCTACGTGAGCCTAAACATTCATGACATAAAATTACATAATGCTATGTTAGATTCAGGGGCATCTCATAACTTAATTCCAAAGGTCATCGTGGAGAGAATGGATTTGGACATAACTAGACCATACAAAGACATGTTTTCATTTGATTCCAAAAGCGTTCAATGTATTGGTCTAATTAAGGATGTGGTTGTTGGTTTGGCTCAAGTACTTGCTAACACTGTATTAATGGACATAGTTATATCTAATATTCCACCAAAATTTGACATGCTATTATCTAGATCCTAGGCTGCCAAAATCAAGGGAACCATGCAAATGGACATGACCTATGCCACTATCCATGTTTTTGACGAGAAAAGGAGGTTGTATAGAGAGTGCAGGATGGCATATATGGTAAGAAACAAAGAAAAAAATCAAATTTTCCAGGCTATGCAGTGGAAATTGAGTTAGGATCCTCCATTATTTTCAATGAAATCACTAATGAAGCAGAAAATCGGCAAATAGAAAAAAATCAGAAAACAGAAAATCAACAAGTTGAAGAGGTTGATAAAGAGGGTTTGTGGCACATGAATTTTGATGGTGCTTTTGGAATAGAAGGAACTGGTGTGGATATTTGGATAATAAGCCCAAGGTATGAGGGTAAGTTTTTCTCCTGAAAAATTGAATTTTGATTGCACAAATAACATGGCAAAATATAGAGCTCTGGTTTTGGGTTTAGAAGTTTTGAAAATTTTAGGTGCTGAGAGAGTTTCAGAATTTGGTGATTCTGAGTTAGTCATCAAACAAGTAAATGACACCTATCCAACTAAGGATGTAAGAATGAGGGCTTATATAAATCTGATCCTTGAAATTCTTGAAAATTTTGAAGAACATAATTTCACCTTCAAGTATAGAGATCAGAATACTATTGCATAATTCCTTGGCTGTCTCAGCCAACTTGTTTTCCATTCCTATTCATCCTAGCAAGAAATATGAAGTTGAAGTTAGAAATATGCCAACCATTCCAAATAACATAAAAAAATGGCAAGTATTTGACAATGATCAACAAAAGCTAGAAAATTTCTTGAAATGAAGTTAGAGTTTGAAAACATTCAAGTTGACCAGCAAAACATGTTTTCTGAAACCAAAGCTAATTTAGAAGTCATCCAATTGAAAAAAATTGTATTCCTAAAGGTTTTATTCCTCTTGAAAATTTGTTTTATTAAAATGATGTGGCTAAGAGTCCTAAGATGAAATCAAATGATGAGGAGGTTGAAAGTTCTAATCTTGGCACTGCAGAAAATCCCAAGTTTGTCAAATTTTCTAAGCTCCTTTCTACATAGGTAAAAAAAAGGTACGATGATTTTATGAAGAGGTACATTTATGTTTTTGCATGGAGTTATGCATATTTGAAGAGATATGGTCCTATTATTATTCATCATACAATTCCCATAAAATAAAATGAAAATCCCTTCAAACAAAAATCGAGGAGAATCAATCCATTACTTATGCCATTGATTGAAAAGGAAATTAAGAAGTTGTTTGAAGAAAAAATCATTGTTCCATTGAGGTTTTCCAAATGGTTGGCTAACTTGGTACCTGTGAGGAAGAAAAATGGGGAGATTAGGGTATGCATTGATTTCAGAAATTTGAACAAGACATCTCTTAAAGATAAATATCCTCTTCCTAAGATGGACCACATACTACAAAACATTGTTGGATCACAAAGGATGTCAATGTTAAATGGTTTCTTAGGCTATAATCATATATTAGTACATCCATATGACCAAGAGAAGACGACCTTTACTACACCTTGGGAAAAATTTATGTAGACAAAGATGCCTTATGGACTCATGAATGCAGGAGAAAATTTTTAGAGGGAAATGGAAATTGCATTTGCAGAATAAAATGATAGATTTGTGGTTGTTTAATTGGATGATATAACTTTGTTCTTGAAGAAGGAAGAAGAGCATCTCAAGCACTTGGAAAATATTCTTCAAAAATGCAGAAAATTTGGTATTTCTCTATGTTATGCTCAATCTGACCTTAATTGATAGTTGCCCTTTGTTGCAACTTTAGAGTTAAATATTTAAATTGGCTAACCAATGATCCAATCAACTATTCTCCTTGGTGGTCGGTGATACCTCACAAATTACAGGCTCAGATATTCCTAAGTTCAATGGAAACCCTGGGGAAGACCCGTCGACTCATGTTATGACTTATCGTTTGTGATGTTCATCAAACTCCCTAAATGATGACTCTGTTCGACTACGTCTTTTATAGCGGATGCTCATGGGTCCAGCTCCAAAATGGTACATTGAGTTACCTAGAGCTTCTTTTGATAATTTCACTACCCTAGCTACTATCTTTTTGAATCACTTCCAGTTACCCATACAATATGAAATTGGAACAGAACTCTTGGCTAATTTTAAACAGACTAATGCTACTCACATTTCTGATCATATTCATGAGTGGCGGCATCGTCATAGAGTGGTTAAGACATTTGTTCATGATTAGATCCTTGCTGAGTGGTTCATTAAGTCCTTGTTACCATCCATAACTGAGGATGTGGCTAAGGGTGGCGTCGTCACTAAAGAACAGGTCATTGCTTGTGCTCAATATTTAGACTTGATTTATACTCAATCTGGCATGCTCTATGAAAAATTCCTAATGCGTCGTGCTATAATTTTAGTATTCCTCCTCAATTAAAGGACTCTCATGCCGGAGACGGTATGATTGGTACTGCAAGCACACATCATACCACTGCATCTAATCCTGCACCTTCTTCCGAAATTAATGCCATGTCATTTGAAAAAGGGAAAAGTGACAAGCAACTCGGAAGTGAGAAAAAATGGAAATCAAAGAAAAAGAAAACTTCTAACCCATGGGAAAGATAATTTGATCAATCGTTTGGAAATAGGAAACCTTGTTATCCATGCATAATATGTAATAAGGAACACTTTGTTCGAGATTTTCCTCACCGCGCTGAAGTTTCAAAAATGGTTAAGACTTCACATGCGTCAGCTGTGTTGACAAATCCGTTTCCGAATCCGGACACCAATTTGGTTGCTACAGATCCATATTCTAGTTCCCAAGTGATTATGTTGTCTATCACAAAACCTTCAGTAGATATTTTTGTGTCAATGCGTAATAAAGATTACGGTAGTCAGGCGACTGATCAACCTACTACCACGACCACGAATCCTTCTACAGAATCGGTACCGCCTACTGCTATTCCTGAATTTACAATCAAGCCACCGAAGGGAGTCATTCATAGATAGACATACAATCCTTGAGAAAGAGCTGCTCAAAATTATAATATAGTTGAAGATTTGGCTCAATCCCCTTCAACTATGTCAGCTCTTGAGGTATTACAAAATTATCCCTCCCAAAAGCAAGCTTTATTTTCGGCTATTGGTGGAATTGATCCGATTGATTCTAATCTCGTAGTCTTTAATCATATGAGATATGTGCCACAACTACCAGTAGAATTGGCATTCTCCATACAAGTAAATTTTCTCAATCACGTTGTTCATTGTACTATTATTGATGAGGGAGCATCTACATGCATTATGTCTCTAAACTGTTGGAAGTCACTTAGCTCGCCGCGCCTATCTCAATCATCAACGACGTTGAAGGCTTTTGACGGACGTACTTATAAGCCTTGTGGCATTATTAATAACCTGCATGTTGAACTAGGGGGAAAAACAGTGAATGTTGATGTTGAGGTTGTTGACAGACCCCTTGACTATAATATTCTACTTGGAAGGCCTTGGGTATACGCTATGACTGCAATTATTTCTACATAATTTAGAATGATAACCTTTCCACATAAAGGTACTATCACAGTCATAAATCAAATATCCTTTTTTACCTCCTCCTCATAGGTAACTAGAAGTGTTCCGTTTTGTTATGCAGAATTATGAATTATGGATAAATCATTCTTCCCTAGACAGGTGCTAATCTAGAACAACAGGTCAAAGAATTTACGACTATCTTTCCTAACTGTAAATAGACACACAAAATGAAATAAGAAGCTTACTTGGGGTACAAGCACTTCCAAAATATCCTTCTGTCGCTTTTGTTGTAGCTTCAAATTCCAGCCGGTTGTGCAAAATATTTCCTGCAAGAATGAACACAAAACAACAAGAGTTAGAAATAATACATATGTCTATTCAAGTTATTTAGCTAAACCAATAAAGCACTAAACATATACATCAAATAAGAAATCATGATATGGAAAATCAAAGATTATACAGATGCATATAGGGAAAAATAAGTAGTAATATTTATTGATGATAGAAGGGGAGGTTACAACCTAGTGATTGATTTAGTGTCACCATCTCCAACAGCATCCCAGCCTCATCACAATGCATATATCTCCAACAATATGTCACTCAAATCAATCTCCTCAATTGAAATTCCACCAACATTTCTCTACAAAAATTCTTCCTTATCAAACACTAAGATCTGTGCTCAATTTATGGAGGAGCTGAGGGTAGTTTCACAACCAATGAATTTCCAATAATAGGCAAGACATATTTCCAATCTTGTAGATGTCAAATGGACACATGGATTCGAATTTTGACGCATTTTAACTCTTCTAGAAGGCATTGGCCAAGTGGAGATTTCAGAACAATGAGAATTTCGCTACCAATGTGACCAACGCATTCATGAATGTTGGGAAGTGCTTTGCAGAGCAACCTTGCATAGGGTTACCTGCATATTGAACACACTTAGTCCCTTTAGAGGAAGCGTTGGTGGGCTCTCATATGATATATTATAAACTTCAAACTTTGGAAACCTTTGCAAATGAAAGTATTTGACTGATTTGTCTTGTTCTTTGTCTTAGGGCATGTAGAAACTAAAGAGTTAGGGGATGATATACCCTATACATTGGTCCTAGAGATGATGCCAAGTTAACCAGGTCATTGGGAATGATGCCCAAATTGACCTATAACAATTTCCCCCTAAAGCATGAAGTGAGAATAATAACAACAATATTTTTATTGATATGCTTTACATTGTGATGGGATGGAGATGAAGCGGAGTGGCGACCTGCATCAATATTACAATACATTACATCATGATATATCCTCTTGATCATAATTGTTGAGGGTATGCATTCCCATTTTCAGCACATAAACAATCTAATAACATGTACATAATTCAGAAAGTCGTCTACATTGGAATTTTTCTCAATACAACCATGCCTACAGATATAGGCCCATGTTCAGATGACGATCTGTATGTAAGGTCACGATATAGATGCTGTGTACAACAATCCTAAAATTTCAGCCCGGATGGCTGAAACTAGATCCGGGGTCTTCTTATCTCGTTCACTCGATCATTCGGGTACAAGTCTAGCCATGCGAATATGATTTTTCGTCGAACATGGAAAGACATCGTTTGATTTCCAGCCAATGATGTGAGCTGTTAACAAACATGAGAGAACCACCATTAATGTCAATGGCCCTCAAGGTACTGCAGTACATTTCGTAAGGCGTGAATAGATGATTTGATGTCAAATTCCAAACATAATCTTTCGGTCGAAAGTCCAGAAACAAGGATCTTGTCAATGCTGTAACAAGCCTCATGGTACTGGAATATGATGTTTCTAAGTGAACTTCCCGGATAATGATTTGTCGTCGACAGGAAGCCACCTTATTACGAAACGGGAGTTACTGATTTCAGAGACAAGGGTATGAATTGATATAGCAATTTTCAGGGATGACAGTCATGAGAATGAAGGTTTATGAGTATTATAGAATGATGAGTTATTCATTAGATGAATTCTCTTGAACATATCGGCGACACTGAGATGAGTTGGAAGCATTGACCCAAAACCGAAGTGAAGGTATGATGAACCATAGGTATGAATGAACTGTCAAGATGATTACCCAACCCAAAAAGTCACAAACATGGAGTGAAGGAAGTGTCATGTTCTGCTCACCTGCTACCATAAATAATTCTTCTCACTTTCCCAAATTTATTTGTCGACCAATACCTCTTTATTTTTTAACAAGCTTGAGGAGGATAACATTTGCTTGATCTATAATTCAACCCTTAGGGCGAATAAAGTATCACTATTTAATAATTTAATGAGTCTAGTGATGAATGAAACTTGATTCTTTCCATGATAGACACACCCATCACTATTTTATGTTTTAACGAGCTTAAAGACAACGATTTCCCGATCCTT
This sequence comes from Pinus albicaulis, assembly GCA_034641835.2. Taxonomy (NCBI): domain Eukaryota; kingdom Viridiplantae; phylum Streptophyta; class Pinopsida; order Pinales; family Pinaceae; genus Pinus; species Pinus albicaulis. The sequence continues at coordinate 245,943,066 of CM076577.1, read as the reverse complement.
TTTCATATTTAGAGAGTTTGAAAAAGAGGACGAAAGAAAATTCCATAAGTACTTTTTTGTAAATTTGTCGTTCAGATCCGAAAAGTCTAAAATAATATCTGAGAGAACCTCTTTTTTCATGTTTAACCAAGGTATTCATTTTTCATAAATAATCTATCTCAGTCTGGAAAAGGGTTAAACTTATAGTAAGTAGATATCAATTCATTTACTTTTACGAGCTCGAAAAGACAAGTGCTCGGCAATCTTTTCTCATTATTGGAGTCTGAAAAGAGCTAAAAGAAGACTCCAGGGATTCCTTTTTTTTTGTTATTGAAGCTCGAAAAAGAGATAAAAGTGTGCTTTAAATCCTTTTTCATTTTTAACAAAGCTCGAAAAATAAGGAGAAAAATTATGCCTGTGGTCAAATCATTCTTGAAATAAATTTGCACGACTAATCTGTTTATCAGTTGTAAGACCTATTCAGAACAACATCAAATGGATTAAAAATACCTGTTTCATGACAAAAAATATAATAAAACCATATTCATAGCAATAAATATGTTTTGCAAACAATTAAATGACTATTAAAAGTAGTTTTACTATTCATTTTTACCATTTGAAAGTTACCATTTGCATTTTGGAGCTCTGAATCTATTTTTTCCCTCGAACTTCAGTTGTTGATTGGTTGCAATAGGTAAGAATGTTTTGAATGCCCCCTGCAAGAGCACATGTTGAATGCCCCTTGCAAGAGTAGGTGCCCCCTAAGCTTCATTTCATTCATATAAGTAGATTACTGGTAACTAATAGCTAGATGGAATGAAGGTTCATTTATGAGATCAGATGGAAGACTTGTCGTAATTAGAAGAGGGTTTGTTTCAGTTTTTAACGAGCTTGACATAGGAAAAGAACTATGCTCTTGGCCTATTTCATTTTTTTAACGAGGTTAACACAGTAAAAGAACTATCCTCAAAGGCACTTGTTTCATTTTTTAACGAGGTTGACACAAGAAAAAATAACTTTTAGGGATGACAGTCATGAGACTGAAGGTTTATGAGTATTGCAGAATGATGAGTTATTCACTAGATGACTTCTCTTGAATATATCGGTGACACTGAGATAAGTTGGAAGCATTGACCCAAAACCGAAGTAAAGGTATGATAAACCATAGGTATGAATGAACCGTTAAGATGATTACCCAACCCAAACAGTCACGGACATGGAGTGAAGGAAGTGTCATGTTCTGTTCACCTGCTACCATAAAGAATTCTGCTCACTTTCCCAAATTTATTTGTCTACTAGTACCTCTTTATTTTTTAACAAGCTTGAGGAGGATAACATTTTCTTGATCTATAATTCAACCCTTCGGGCGAATAAAGTATCGCTATTTAATAATTTAACGAGTCTAGTGATGAATGAAACTCGATTCTTGCCATGATCGACAAGCCTGCTGCTATTTTATGTTTTAACGAGCTTAACAACAACGATTGCCCGGTCTTTTTTCATATTTAGAGAGTTTGAAAAAGAGGACGAAAAAAAAATCCTTAAGTACTTTTTCATAAATTTGTCGCTTAGATCAGAAAAAGTGTAAAATAATATTTGAAAGAACCTCTTTGGTCATGTTTAACCAAGGTAATCCTTTTTTGTAAATAATCTATCTCAGTCCAAAAAAGGGTTAAACTTATACTAAGTAGATATCAATTCATTTACTTTTACGAGCTCGAAAAGACAAGTGCTCGGAAATTTTTCACATTATTGGAGTCTGAAAAGAGCTGAAAGAAGACTCCAAAGGTTCCTTTTTTTATTTTTATTGAAGCTCAAAAAAGAGATAAAAGTGCGCTTCAAATTATTTTTCATTTTTAACAAAGCTCGAAAAATAAGGAGAAAAAGTATGCTTTGTGGTCAAATCATTCTTGAAATAAATTTGCACGACTTATCTATTCATCAATTGTAAGACCTATTTATAACAACATCAAATGGATTAAAAATACATGTTTCATGACAAAAAGTATAATAAAACCATAGTCATAGCAATAAATATGATTTGCAAACAATTAAATCACTATTAAAAGTAGTTTTACTATTCATTTTTACCATTTGAAAGTTACCATTTGCATTTTGGAGCTCTGAATCTATTTTTTCCCCTGAACTTCAGCTGTTGATTGGGTGCAATAGGTAAGAATGTTTTGAATGCCCCCTGCAAGAGCACATGTCGAATGCCACCTACAAGAGTAGGTGCCCCCCAAGCTTCATTTTATTCATATAAGTAGATTACTGGTAACTAATAACTGGATGGAATGAAGGTTTATTTATGAGATCAGATGGAAGACTCGTCGTAATTAGGAGAGGATTTGTTTCATTTTTTAACGAGCTTGACACAGGAAAATAACTATGCTCTTGGCCTATTTCATTTTTTTAATGAGGTTAACACAGTAAAAGAACTATCCTCAAAGGCACTTGTTTCATATTTTTAACGAGGTTGACACAAGAAAAAAGAAATATCCTCATAATCTGTTTCATTTTTTAATGAGGTTGACACAGTAAAAGAACCATCCTCATAACTTGTTTCATTTTTTAATGAGGTTGACACAATAAAAGAACCATCCTCATAACCTGTTTCATTTTTTAACGAGGTTGACACAGTAAAAGAACCATCCTCATAACCTGTTTCATTTTTTAACGAGGTTGACATAGTAAAAAAACCATCCTCATAACCTGTTTCATTTTTTAACGAGGTTGACACAGTAAAAGAACCATTCTCATAACCTGTTTCATTTTTAACGAGGTTGACACAGTAAACGAACCATCCTCATTGTGCAGTTGGACTAGTGAGTGTGTGCTGGAAAAGACGTAGTCTATTGGAGTCATCATTTAAGGATTTTGATGAACACCACAAATGATAAGTGATAACATGCATTGACAGGTCTTCTCTAGGGTTTCCATTGAATTTTGGAATTTCTGAGGGTAATTTCTGTGGTTTCACCAGCCACCAAGGAGAATAAATGATGGGATCAACTTGATATTGCATTGAAGATGTGAATAAAGGATCAAGACGTTCAGTACTCATAAAGGAGGAACTAGATAGGCTTCCATATGATGACATGGGTGAATTCAATGGACAAAACATCAAAGATTAAGCAAAAATAGATGTTGTCGCAGCTGAAATAGATGGTTCAGTCTGGAATGCTATATTAGCCATGGTCAAATGACCCAGTGTATACCCTATAGAATCTACAGGAACTCGAAGTGAAACAGGATCAACAAAAGTAGAGGAAGTTGATTGAGGAAAAAACTCGTACAAGTAAAGCTCCTATCGAAAATGGGTTGGAGTTAAAGATGTCTCATTTTGTGATATTTCTTCAATCAAAATCAAACCAGGTGGAAGAAATTCTCCATCTGGCCTGAAGTATATTTCAGGTGGTTGACTGCATGATATGGGAGACTCAATGGATACAATAGACTATGGAGTGACCAATACAGGAAAAACTTCCGGTTGTTCGACTTCGGGATCAAGATTTTCTCCACTTAGGGAATATAGGAACTGAAATATAAGGGGATGATAGACCCTATTTCATTGGTCCTGGGAATGATGTCCAGTTTGACCAATAATAGCTGCCCCCCAAATCACATTGGGATGCGGATCAACTTCCAGTTGAACAACTTCAAGTTCGGGAGGTATGGTCTCACAGATTGGATGGATCGTGACCACGGGTAGCTGTGAGGACTCTATCTCAACAACAGTAGGAAAACCAGGATTTTTAGAAACAAGTTGTGCCAACTCTAGTATATGGGAAGATGAGGCTTCACCAGAGGTACTGATAGTACTGGTTTCAATAGAGTGATGTCGCCTTCACCGCACAAAAGTAACTTTTGGTGGTAAAGGTGGTTTCAATGATAGTCTACGCGAACGACGGGGGAAAGGATTTTGTTCTTCCACGATGAATGATTTGTTTTAACCAGAAAAAAATAAACAAAATAAAAGGGTAATACTAGGCAAAAGGTTTACCAATAAACTGTGAACTGCAGAATACCTCTTGGCGAACCAAGAAGTACGGCCAGGCAATCCCCCCGAATGCTGTGTTCAGTGTATCACAATTGACAAGGTGGAAAACTTGGTTCACTATGGATGGATAGAAACCTAAAGTTGTCCTCCCAAATATACCCGAAGGTACGTGGAGGCCCAAGTCCATATTAGCACTGTCTAATGTGAAACTGCACAGTGAGAGCACCCTTTTATACTTTTTGTACTATAACACCGCCCGATATACCTGAAAGTACATGGATGAGCTACGCTATACTTACGTACGTGGAGTGAGATATCACACTCAGAATGTATCGCAAAAAATTAATGACAGCTGCTATGTTTTACAATGCCGGAACACGTCTCTAGCCTAGACCTTCTAAATGTTATCGATATGGTTCCAATGCTTTGTTAGGTAAATTGAGATAAATTTTATGTTTATCTTGTTTAACAATTTGCCTTTCAAAGGTTCACTGCGATGATGTATTGGAAATTCCTAAAATGAAAAATAATAATGATAAGCAATCTTTCACTTTTAGTTTTTCAATGAAAATCCTAGCTACTATAGGGAAAGAGCAATCAATTTATGAGCAAACAAATCAAAGAACACAAAATAAATGCAGATTTCCTAATTGTTCCTTTTGAAAATAACACAAACCACTACATGCAAATGCAGGTTTTTATTTTCAGTTCCTTTAATGTTATGAATACAGAAAAGAAACTAAGTGCACTAAATCAACAAAAAACAAATTCCTTTTACTTTTGAGAAATGAGGAATATAAACAACAATTTCTCTTTTGAAGGAAAAATGAGGAATTAAACAACAATTTCTCCTATCAGGAAACGAAGATTTTACGACAATTTCCTTTTTCAAAATAAAATGGATCTAATGCGACAATAATAATACTTTGAAATTAATTCGTCAATAATAAAGAAAAATCCTTTAAACAAACATTGAACAATTTTTCCTTTCAAAGGAAGAAGAGGTAGATAAGATCACTAGTCAATATGAGGCTTAGCATTTTAAAAACACAACAAAGAAGAAACTGAAACAAAATGCAATGACAAATTCAAAGGAATTTGGATGTTTTTAGGAGTCAACGCAGTCCCTAAAGAGAGACAATTCTTTGCAACACAGGCCTGAAAGGGAGACAGTGCTATGGAAAGAACTGTGTCCTGTCCAAGAGTGCATTGGGCACAGTCTACAATGAAAAACACAGTTGTCTAACACACTTATAATGCAAATTTGGATTTCAAAAAACCTAATCTTTGTGAGTAACAACTACTGAGTGAATAAATAGAGAAAATTAGAGGCTAAAACACCTAGGATAAAGAGTAATCTCCCCAGCGGAGTCGCCAATTTGTTATGCGGAATTATGAATTACAGATAAATCATTCTTCCCTAGACATGTGCTAATCTAGAAAAATAGGTCAAAGAATTTACAACTATATTTCCTAACTGTAAACAGACACACATAATGAAATAAGAAGCTTACTTGGAGTCCAAGTGCTTCCAAAATCTCCTTCTGTCGCTTTTGTTGTAGCTTCAAATTCTAGCCGGCTGTGCAAAATATTTCCTGCAAGAATGAACACTAAACAACAAGAGATAGCAATATTACAGATGTCTATTCAAGTTATTTAGCTAAACCAATAAAGCATAAACCATATACATCAAATAAGAAATCATGATATGGAAAATCAAAGCTTATACAAATGCATATAGGGAAAAATAAGCAGTAATATTTATTGATGATAGAAGGGGAGGTTACAACCCAGTGATTGATTTAGTGTCACCATCTCCAGCAACATCCCAGCCTCATCACAATGCATATATCTACAGAAATATGTCACTCAAATCAATCTCCTCAATTGAAATTCCACCAGCATTTCTCTACACAAATTCTTCCTTATCAAACACTAATATTTGTGCTCAATTTGTAGGGGAGCTGAGGGTAGTTTCACAATCAATGACTTTCCAATAATAGGAAAGACATCTTTCCAATCTTGTATATGTAAAATGGACACATGGATTCAAAGTTTGACACATGTGAACTCTTCTAGAAGGCACTGGCCAAGTGGAGATTCCGAAACAATGAGAATTTTGCTCCCAATGTGACCAACACACTCATGAATGTCGAGAAGTGATTTACAGAGTAGCCTTGCATAGGGCTACCTTAATATGCAATGCACTTATTCCCTTTAGAGGCAGCGTTGGTGAGCTCTCATATGATATATTATAAACTTGAAACTTTGGAAACCTTTGCAGATGAAAGTATTTGATTGATTTGTCTTGTTCTTTGTCTTAGGGCATGTAGCAACTGAAATGTTAGGGGATGATAGACCCTATACATTGGTCCTGGAGATGATGCCCAATTAACCAAGTCATTGGGAATGAGGCCCAAATTGACCTATAACACGTTTGTTAATGCAACCAACTTGCACTGTAGAACATTGGTGTAGGAATTTTAAAGGATTCCACTCTCATGGGAACCTTTGCATTATCGTCGTCTATGACGTCGACAGAAATAGAAAGTATAGAGAACTGCTACATGATCTCTTACACTCCATCTAGTTTAAGGAAGAGTACGGGTGATTCTGAAATTGTTACGTTGGATGATTTTCTGCCACCCAACCCTATTGAGCTAGCACATAAATCAATCTATCCGGCTTGGGAGGCGAATTCGAAATCATCGTCGTCGGTTGTTTGGGTTGATCATTCCTTAGATTTTGGTACTCCATCTGATCCTTTTTCCTCAACTTTCTTGATAGATGAGAATATTTTGGAAACCATGATGTCAGAAGGAGAACCATGGAAAGATTATCATCATCGTTCCCATCTTCCTAATTATGAAGATAATCTTAGTGAACTATATCACCCATTAATCAAAAATTTCTTTTCGAATTATTTACCTATTAATGCAATCGATTCCAAGAGAAAATTTTCAAATATTGAAGAAACTATTTATTTTGATATTTCGACCAAAACTAGCATGGTAGAAAATATTCATCTCAGTTCTTCATCAGAACTTGAAATATATCGCTCTCTATTTCGTGAATTTCAGGATATCTTTTCCTAGTCTTATGAGGAGATGCCAGGTATTGACACTAGTATCGTTGAACACACTATTAATATGTATCCTAATGTCAATTATGTACGTCAACGCCTTCATATTGTTCATCCAAAGAAGGCTGTTGCCATTAAAGCATAAGTTGAAAAACTTTTGTGTGCTGGTTTCATATACCTTGTTCCGTTAACTGAGTGGGTTTCCAACATCGTTCCTATCATGAAAAAACAAGGAACCATTAGAGTGTGTGTCGATTATCGGGATGTTAATCTTGCTTATCCAAAATAAAACTATCCTACTCCCTTTATCGACCATATTATTAATGATTGTGCTGGATGTGAAATATTTTTGTTCGTGGATGGATTTTCCGGCTACAATAAAATCAATATCCGCCCAGAGGATCAACATAAGACAACATTCATCTATCCTTGGGGCATGTTCTCTTATAGGAAACTACCGTTTGGTTTAAATAATTATGGGGCTACTTTTCAGAGAGAAATGGATTATGCTTTCAATGACATCAAACACATTGTTCAACCATATCTAGATGATTTAACCGCACATTCATGAAATCAAAGTGATCACCTGATGCATTTGAGAGCCATATTTTTAAGGATAAAATAAAAAAAAAAAAAAAAAAATAAAAAAAATAAAATATTATTATTGATCTAAAGCTATCTTTGATTTTCCTACGCCATCAAATTTACTTCAAATACATAAAATTCAAGGAAAGGATAACTTCCTAACGAGGTTCATACCTAACTACGCCAAAATGGCTAAAGGATTTACTTGACTCTTGAAAAATGGGGTTCCCTTCCATTGGGACCAAGTTGCACAAGCTTCTTTTGATGCTGTTAAGGATACTCTTGTCTGGGCGTCATTAATTTATTCCCCCAATTATCAGAACGATTATTTCTTATATATCATCGTGACTGATATGACCCTTGCTATGGTATTATTCCAAGTAGAAAATGGGATAGAAAATCTGATCTATTATTTGAGTCATAATATCAATGATACAGAAGTCAAGTATTCGTACATAGAAAAGCTTGCCTTGGCAGCTGTTCAAGCTGTCCAAAGATTTCGCCACTATATCCTGTTTTGGAAGACCATTTTCATTTCGGATTGCAACCCCATGACTTACATCTTATCACGTAAATTGGTGGGGGGCAAGTATTAAAAATGGATTGTCATTTTGCAGGAATTTGATTTTGGAATTCATCAAAGCCAAGTCAAAGAAGTCTTTAGTTTTCGCAGAGCTTCTCTGTGACCTTCCCTCTAATAGTACTGCTACTATGTTGGAACCATCAATTCCTGACGAGTCTTTGTTTCTGATCGGATAATCTGATCCTTGGTATGGAGATTTTATCATTTATCTCCAAACCCAAACTTTTCGGCCTGATACCTCTCACTTTGAACAATGACGTATTTGATACCAAGCCAAAGATTATATGATCGTCTGCGATACACTTTATCATCATGGTGTCGATACAATTTTAAGAAGGTGTCTCACTCATTAGGAGGCTGAAAAGTTTTTAAATGATTGTCATGCTAGGGCTTGTGGCGGAAATTTATCTGGATACAATACTGCGCAGAAGATACTCTGCGTAGTTACTTTTGGCCTACCATATTTTGCGACTGCATCCTCGTGGTCATAAGTTTTCATGCGTGCCATATTTTTTATCGTAAAATCTGCAAACCGCTAGTGCCAATGCATTATGTTGTCTCTGTGGGACCATTTTTGAAATGAGGTATTGACTTCATGACCTGTAACCCTTGTTCATATGGGGGGCATGGTTATATTATTGTCGTAGTAGACTACTTTACCAAATGAACTGAAGCAATGCCTACATTCAACAACATAGGACAAATAACTACATTGTTTTTATTTAATAATGTTATTGCACGGTTTGGGGTCTCACAAGCTATGGTTACAGATCATGGGAAGAATTTTCGCAATCACATGATGAATGAATTGAGTGCCAAGTTAGGATTGTCACATGATAGTTCTACTCCTTATTATCCAAATCAAATGGAAAATTCGAAGCTATCAAAAAGATTCTTAAATGTATGCTTCAACGAATGATAGGATTTCGTAAAAGAAACTGGCATTTGATCATGTACGTGACCTTGTGGGAATATCGAACCTCGGTGAGAAACGCAACCAGATTTACTCCTTTTCAATTGGTATATGGTATGGAAGCTATATTGCCAATCCAATGTGAAATACCGTCGTTAAAAATCGCAAGAGAATTGTTACTTGACATCTCAGAAGAAGAAGCACATCTTTTTAACCTCACCCATCTTGATGAAACGCGTTGTGAATCCCAATTGGCCAACGAAGAGCATAAGAGACATATAAAGGTGCAATATGAAAAAAATTTCCAGCCTCGCATTTTCTTAGAGGGAGATTTGGTCCTTATTTATGATCAAGAAGATGAAGTAATAAGTATAGGGAAATTCGAGCCATTATGGCATGGCCCCTATAGTGTCAAAAGAGTTCTTGCTAAAGGTGCCTTCAAGTTGGTGGATTACGATGGAATTTCGTTGGCACAACTCCAAAATGGGTTGTATCTGAAACGTTACTATGCTTAATCATGAGCATAGTAATTTTTTGTATTATATTGTATATATATGTTGTTGATTTGCATTCATTGTCTTAGTTTGTTTTTAGAGTTTTCTTGACGTTAGTAATCCTCTTTAGATTTCATCGCAGATGTTTGAATCTTTGGAACCATTCATTGGATATGCTAATGGTGCTAGTCGTAGTATGCATAATCTATCCTCTGCAATGTGGGCCATTTTCACTCCGAACGACGAGTTAGGGAGTTTTCGAGGGATTTGGATTGGTAGATTGACAAACAATATTGCTGAGTATAGTGCGTTGATCAAACTTATCTCTAATGCCATTTCATTTGGTATTAACCACATCATTATAAGGTTAGACTCACAACTTGTGGTATTACAACTTACTAGTGTTTATACTGTTATAAATCCAACACTACATCATTTTTTCCAAAGAGTTCGAATTTTGGAAAGACATTTTGATTTTATTCAATATCAACACATTTCCAGAAATTTGAACACATTAACAAATTATTTAGCTAATCATGTTTTAGACAAACATTTGCAAGACATGTAAAGATACATTCACATAATTGAATAGGATTACGCAATAAACATAGTAAAACACTGAAATCAAATAGATAGATAGTTATAGGTTTTTACAAAAAATTGTGCCCAAGACACATTGGTCATATGACCTCAAAATTGTATGCAACATATTGAAAGTAAAACTAGTCATGCTCAGGGTAACATGCTATAGATCTATCTATCCAACGTAGTAATCGCATCCAGTGGTTATGAACGCCTATAGTGTGGCACTGTAGTTGCATAGGAAACTCTTTGATCCAGCAATTCAGAATCCCAAAGGTTAAACCCTCTATGTGCTACCTAAGCTCAGTCAGAGTGTCAGCCATGTTTAAACCCTAAAGGAATTCTCTCCCGACAATCCTCTCTTCTGGCTCATCTGCTCCATGCTCTAGTTCCTCCACCAGTTGAACTCGACCAACATCTACATTACATTAAACCCTTAGTTTAGTCTTGGGAAAACATAAAAAAATAAAAAAACATTTTATAAACCTTAGGAAAATAAAAAACATGGTCAAAACATTCTTACCTATTTCACCCCACTAAGCGCCTTCTTGTAAGGCTAATTCTGGATCTCCTCAGAAATTGACACCTACGTATGCATAATAATCAATGGAGACAACATGTCACCTGAACCAGGTGAAGAACACATTCGAGAACACAATGGTAAATTTTCCTGCATGCCTACCCATTAGTTCTACCCATCTCTACATCCTTGGATCTCTAGGGTTAGACACACCCAGTGTCACATGCTGAGGCTGCATAAGTGGAATCCGCTCTAAGGAAAATGAAATGAGGATTGAACCATAACTGAAGTTTTTCTTCCTTCCTCCCTTTGCTTTGTTTAGTTGTTCTTCTATTTGGGAAAGTACAACTTCAGACTAGTTGAAGATTGTTGGCTCCATGCACTCTAGCGCATACTACATATATGATATATTCGCTACATGTAGTGTAACGGTGTCAGAAAGTTTTGTGATCATGAAAAGAATGGTTCTCAAAGGAAAATCTCGAATGTCATGGATGTTTATCTTCCCATATTTTCTTGGTTTTGCCCCTAGATAGAAATACTGCAAAACACAGTCTCTCACTCTCTCTCCTTCAAGAGCAGACCCTAAGAAGGAAATGGGCAAGCCTCTCCTCGACAAATCGGTGAGAAAATATACATCCTCTACTATAATAGGAACCACTTTGTTCCTAATGTGAAATGCCTCAATAGCCGGATCCCATGCTCGAACTAGGAACTCCAAGAGTTCTATTTATTGCCTCATCCTTGACAAAAGGAAGTACTTTAACAACCCACAATCCCTTAGGGCTCTTACTGTACCCAGATCATTTAGGGAGAACATTCTGTTCTTCATGCTCTCTTTCTCTCCAAGTAATCGTCATTCTAGTCCGATGGAATCCTGAAGCATAACCATAAGACTCATTAGACTCATTTTAATGCAAACAATTAGAAAAATTGTGGGCATAGTGCAAGAATGAAAAAAGGAAATTGTGCCCAATGCAGTCTTGAACAAGGGACAATGAATTGCATATGTAGCTAAGCTTCAGTTTAGGTGCTCCATAGCGCACTTTTCGATGCCTAAGGGTGCATTGCCCTCTTTGGAAGCAAAATTTACCTTAGAGGGCCCAAGTCCAAAAAATTTGCAATGAAAGGAAAGGAAATGACTACTGAAAGAAAGAGAGGGTTCATGGCACTAACTTGGATCAAACAACGATGAAAACAGTCCACAGAATCGATCGCAATCAGCAACGAAAGTTCGGGGAAAAAAACAAGTTCAGAGCTCCAAAATGCAAATGGTAGCTATTGAATGGTAAAAATCAATAGTAAAACTCTTTTTATTAGTCATTTGATTATTTGCAATGAATATTTATTATAGTGACTATGGTTTTATTATATTTTTATCATGAAACAAGTATTTTTAATCCATTTGATGTTGTTCTGAACAGGTTTTACAACTGATGAACATATTAGTCGTGCAGATTTATTTCAAGAATGATTTGACCACACAACATACTTTTATCCTTAATTTTCGAGCTTTGTTAAAAATGAAAAAGGACCTGAAGTGGAATTTTATTTCTTTTTCGAGCTTCTATAACAACGAAAAAGGAACCAATGGAGTCTTATTTTAGCTTTGTTCAGACTCCGATAATGTGAAAAGATTATCGAGCACTTGTCTTTTCAAGCTCATAAAAGTAAATGAATTGATATCTACTCAGTATAAGCTTAACAATTTTCCAGACTAAGATAGATTATTTACAAAAAAGGAATACCTTAGTCAAACATGACTAAAGAGCTTCTCTCAGGTATTATTTTACACTTTTTCAGATCTAAGCGACAAATTTACGAAAAAATTACATATGGAGTTTTCTTTCGTCTTCTTTTTCAAACTCTCTAAATATGAAAAAGGATCGGGCTATCACTGTTGTTAGGCTCGTTAAAACATAAAATAGCGGCGGGCTTGTCGATCATGGCAAGAATCAAGTTTCATTCATCGATAAACTCGTTAAATTATTAAATAGCGATACATTGTTTGTCTGAAGGGTTGAATTATATATCAAGCATAAGTTATCCTCCTCAAGCTTGTTAAAAAATAAAGAGGCACTGGTCGATAAATGACTGGGGAAAAATTGGGAAAGTGAACAGAAATTTTTACGGTAGCAGGTCGCTCTTGAACATGACACTTCACTCCATCACTGTGATTGTTTGCGTTGGGTAATATTATTGACAGTTCATTCATACCTATGGTTCATCATACCTTCACTTTGGTTTTGGGTCAATGTTTCCAACTCATCTTAGTGTCATTGATATGTTCAAGAGAAGTCATCCAGTGAATACTCATCCTTCCGCAATACTCATAAACCTTCATTCTCATGACAGTCATCCCTGAACATTTCTATATCAAGTCATACTTTTTCTCTGAAATCAGTAACTCCTATTTCACAATAAATTAGCTTCTTGTCAACAACAAATCATTATCCAAGAAGTTTACTTAGAAACATCATATTCCAGTACCATGAGGCTTGTTACACAATTGACAAGATCCTCGCTTCCAGACTTTTGACTGAAATATTTTGTTTGGCGTTCGACATCAAATCATCTATTCACGCCTTACGAAATGTATTGCAGTACCTTGACGGCCATTAACATTAATGGTGGTTCTCTTGCGTTTGTTAACAACTCATGTCATTGGCTGGTAATTAAATGATGTCTTACCATGTTCAACTACAAATCATATATTCGCATGGCTAGACTTGTACTCGAATGATCGAGTGAACGATATAAGAAGACCCCAGATCTAGTTTCAACCATCTGGGCTACCATTTCAAGATTGTTGTACACATCATCTATACGGTGAACCTACATATATATCGTCATTCGAACATGTGCCTATATCTGTAGGCATGTCTGTATTGGGCAACATTCCAATATAGATGACTCTATGCACTATGTACATGTTATTAGATATTTTATGTGCTGAGCATGGGAATGCCTTCCCTCAAAAATTCGTGATCAAGAGGATATATCATGATGTAATGTATTGTAATATTGATGCAAGTTGCCACTCTGCTTCAGTTCCATCCCATCACAGTGTAAAGCATCTCATTCAAAAAATATTGTTATTATTATTTTGACTTCATGCCTTAGAGGGAAATCTCTTATAGGTCAATTTGGGCACCATTCCCAATGACCTGGTTAAACTGGATATCATCCCCAGAACCAATGAATAGGGTCTTTCATCCCCTATCATTTTAGTTGCTAAATGCCCTAAGACAAAGAGCAAGAACAAATCGTCCATGAATTCCATTGCAAGGCTTCCAAGATTTGAAGTATATGTTATATCACCTATGAGCTTACCAGCACAGTAACTCAAGGGAATAAGTGTGTTACATATACAGGTAAGCCCACTCAAGGGTGCTCTGAAAAGAACTTCTCGACACTCAGGGGTGCGTTGGTCAAATTGGGAGCGAAATTCTCATTGTTCTGGAATCTCCACTTGGCCAGTGCCTTCTAGAAGAGTGCATATGTGTCAAAATTAAAATTCAGGTGTCCATTTGACATCTCTGAGCTTGGGAACATGTCTTTCCTATTATTAGAAAGTCATTGATTGTGAAATTGTTGACACCTAATCCTATGGATGGGTGTGCATATGTATTTTTGTATATTATTTAATATTAGGAAATAAGGAAGGCCAAGAGTCATTGGGAGATGAATCCCAATAGCCTCACCTCCCATCTATAAGAGCATGTACATTCTTCAGCTAATACACATTCTAGTTTTAAGGAGTTACCTCCTGGTTTGACATGGTATCAGAGCCAACCCCACTATAGGCATTTCTGCCCTGTGGTGTAACTCCCTATCCTTTGCTCAGTCATATTTTTTAATAGTTTTCTGCTGCTCTTAATTGCTAGACTGTTATTCTGCATTTTTTTTTTCCTATTTAGCACTGAAATTTGCAGCTCCAGCTCCTGCAGCTCCTGAAGACTGCAGGCTCTGTCATTCTGCAAATTGCAGGCTCTGCCATTTTTCAATTCCAGCAGTCCTGCAACTCTTTCATTCTGCAGATTCCATTTCAAATTTTTTTTTTGTAACGCCCTTTTGGGCCTCCTCCATCGACTCACCTACCTCACTGCTTATCTCTCCATTATCCATCGACTCCCTACATTCCACATTCTTCTCCCTCTCCCTCACCACTCTGCGCCCTCTCTCTCCCTACACTACGCCTCCTCCATTGTGATACAAGTCGACATCAAACTGTTGCGTTTTAACAATACCACTCCACTTCGCCTCCATTCCAATACGCATTACAGGCTGTCTGCATATATTCCATACGCCTCCAGGCTGGTTCAGTTTGACAACAATACAACGTTGTGTTTCATATTACAATACAACGCTGTGTTTTTTACAACGCTGGTTCAGTTTGTATACGCCATCGATACCACCACTCATCATTTAAAAGCTGTCTGTCAATACACAATACTGCTTTGTCATTACACTGCATAAGTAATACGCCTCTCCTTATTGGTAATACGCTGGTTTCTTAACAGTTAAATACGTTGGTTTATTGACCCGAGGCGTTGATATATATTGTATTGACATGTTTTAATACTATCCAATACGCTGTCTCCTTCCATTTTTATCGCCCTTTGCATATTGCAATCCATTCATACTTTTAAAACGCAGTCATATGAAATGCTTGGTATCACCGTCGACCATATTATATTTAAACGCTGTGTTTTGTTATTTGTTATCATGGTATGCGCCCCTCCCATGTTATAATACACTGCCCCTTCGGCGTTATAATACCATTTGATAATACACTGTCGGCGTTATAATACACTGCCCCTTCCACTTTTAATAGTCCATACCGCCTCCATTTTTAATACCATTTCCCAATTCCCATATCCCTCCATTCCGCCCCTCCTTTCCCCTTTCATAATTCCGCCCCCTCCCATTCATATCATTCCGTCCATTTTTTAATAACACCCCTTCCACCTTTTCATATACATTTTTTTTCCAAACAAAAAAAAAAAATTATATATTTTTTTTTATGCAGAATTCAGTTTATAGCAAAGGGTATTTTTTTTTTAAAATTCAGTCTTCAGCAAGAGTTTTTGAGCAGAATTATTTTCCAGCAAAAGAGTTTCTGTCCTTTTAAACTGAGTACATTTTCCAGCAAAGTTTTTTTTTTTGTTTTCTCTCCTTCAAGAGAAATTTTCCAGCAAAGTTTTTTTCTCTCCTCCTTCAAAAGAAGATGACAGTCCCTTCATCTTCTAAAGAGGCTGCCTACTTGGCACAGAGAGAAAAGAGACATGATTCAGGTCCATCCAGAGGAAGAGAAGGCAGAAGACGAAGAAGAAACTTCAGAGAAAAGGGGGGCAGACAATCTAAAGCTCAGCAGCAAACAAATCAAGACAAAGGTAAAATTGATGACAAAGACAAAGGTAAACCAGCTGAATCAGCTCATTCTGTTCTAGCACATTGTAACAATGGAGTAACTGAAAACCTCTTTGATGTTTCATTTACTTCATGGAGAGATGATTGGCTGCTAGATTCAGGAGCAACATGTCACATGACATTTAGAAAAGATTTTTTTGAAGATTTCACTGACAAAGTTGATGGAGCAGTATATTTCGCAGATAAATCCAAACTCAAGCCATCAGGGCTTGGCACAGTCAGGCTTAAACTGCCTGGTCTTCCTGATCATATCCTACATGAGGTTCTATACCTCCCTAAGTTGAAGAGAAACTTTTTGTCCCTGGTCGAAATCCGGCAGCAAGGACACTCAATTCACTTGTTCGATGGCAAGGCAGAGGTCAGAAAAGCATCAGATCACTCACTTGTCATGGAGGGAATAGAAGAAGGGAGACTCTTGAAGTTGAAAGGTTCATCTGCTCATGCTCAAAACTTTGCATTCAGTTCACATCATGATGAAGGTACATTCCCATCAAGTCTTTTATGGCATGCTAGATTTGGACACTTAAACTATGACAGCCTTCGTTTGTGGAAGAAAAATGGTGTTGATGGACTGCCTACAATTCCTAGAAAACCTAAGGAATGTGATGCTTGTATTCTAGGAAAGCATAGCAAACAGCCATTTCATGATTCACACTCAAGAGCACATAGGAAACTTGAACTTGTTCATTCAGATTTATGTGGCCCTATGCCTATTGCTTCTGCAAATGGAAACAAATTCATGATGACATTTATTGATGACTACACCAGAATGTGTTGGATTTACTTACTGAAGAATAAGTCTGATGCTTTTCAAACTTTCAAGAATTTTCATGCATGGATTGAAAATGATGCACAAACACATATTGGCTCTCTACGTACTGATAATGGAAAAGAATACACCTCAAATGAATTTGAAAATGATCTTCGTCAACATGGAATCAAACATCAAACAACAGTGCCATATAATCCACAACAGAATGGTGTAGCTGAAAGAATGAACAGAACCATCTTAAATATGGTCCGCTCCATGTTATTTTTCAAGAATGTAAAATTGATGTTTTGGGCTGATGCAGTTCTATGTGCGGTTTACATAAAGAATAGGTGTCCTTCAAGTTCAATTAGAAACAAAACTCCTTTTGAAATGTGGCATGGCCACATTCCTTCGGTAAAGCATTTCAGGGTCTTTGGGTCCACCTGTTATGCCTCGATACCCAAGGGTCAAAGGAACAAACTTGGTGCTAGAAGCAGAAAATGTATCTTCTTGGGGTACTCCAATACCTCCAAAGGATATCGTCTCTATGATGAAACAAATAAGAAGTTTGTAATAGCAAGAGATGTCATATTTCTTGAATCTTCCAAGAGTGACAAGGTTGTTGAGCGGCAACTTGATCGCCTGGATAGATTCACACATGCAAAGTCTTTCCAATAATTTGATAATCAGATGCCACATCTTGAAAGGGGGATTCCTATATTGAATCAAACTGTGGAATCATGTCCTGAAGCACTCTCTCCCCACATGAAGAAACAACCACGGATGACACATTGGATGATGTGATTGACAGAATTGGGAGATTGAATCTTGAATCAATCCCAACTCAGTCAAATGACCAGCCTGGGCCATCTCAGAAAGGTCCTCCCAAATGGCTGACAAAGACACTGGAGAATGTTCATCCCGATGAGGTTGGAAAAATAGGAACAAGAAGTTCCACTAAACAAAATGAAGGTGATGTAGATAATTCTGATTCTCCTGTTGATATGGATATTTCTTATAACTGTGAATTGAGTTTGTCTACAGATCATGAACCAACTTCCTTCAAAGAAGCCGCTTCTCATGATGAATGGAAAGAAGCGATGCAGAAGGAGTATGATGCCTTGATAAAGAATGGCACTTGGAAGCCGGTTGATCCGCCTTTGGGAACGAAACCAATTGGCTGTAAGTGGGTCTACAAGAACAAGTACAAAGCAGACGGCTCACTTGACAAGCACAAGGCCAGGCTTGTGGCAAAAGGATTCGCACAGAAAGAAGGAGTCGATTATGAAGAAACTTTTGCTCCCACAACAAAATGGACCACCATCCGGACTCTCTTTGCCTTAGCAGCTCAGAGTGGATGGAAAGTCCATCAGATGGATGTAAAAACAACTTTCTTGAATGGAGATCTAAAGGAGAAAGTTTATATGTCCCAGCCAGAAGGATTTGTGATAAAGGGTCAAGAACACAAAGTTTGCAAACTTGTAAAATCCTTGTATGGCCTCAAGAAAGCACCACGAGCCTGGTATGAGAAATTGACCGAGCATCTTCTGAAACTTGATTTCAAACCCTTTGATCTTGATGATGCAACTTTGCTTGTTAAGAAAGTTGGAAAAACAGTTGTATATCTTGTGGTATATGTAGATGATCTTTTGATAACAGGAAACAATGAGAGCTATATTGCATCCATGAAGAAAGAGTTGAAGAAAGGTTTTGAAATGACCGATTTGGGTCATGTTCATTACTATTTGGGTATTGAAGTAATTCAACATCCTAAATTCATATTTCTTTCTCAAAAGAAGTACATTGGAGATCTCTTGAACAAATTTGGCATGGATGATTGTAATCCCTTAACCACTCCAATGGAACAAAACTTGAAGCTCACATCTATTGAAGGGAAGGAATTTGAGGATGCAACTAAGTATAGACAACTTGTAGGAAGTCTTATCTACCTGACCACCACCAGACCTGACATTTCATTTGCTGTTGGAATCCTCTCAAGGTTCATGCAAAACCTTGTGAAGGACATTGGTCTGCTGCAAAAAGAGTGCTAAGGTACTTGAAGGGGACTCAAGACTTTGGACTCAAATATACACAGGTAGGCGACTTCAGCTTGATCGGATACTCTGATTCAGACTTTGATGGCGACAAAGAAACAAGGGTGTCTACTACAGGTTACACCATGAGTCTTGGATCAGGAGCTGTCTCATGGAGATCACGCAAACAATCAGTTCCAGCAGATTCCACGACCGAGGCAGAATATGTGGCAGCAGCTGAAGCAACAAAGGAAATTGTGTGGCTCCGGAAAATCCTGGAAGATTCGCAGATGAAACAGATGTATTCCACTCCACTCATGATCGACAACACTTCTGCAATAAAGTTGGCCAAGAACCCAAAGTTCCATGATCGAACAAAGCACATCAATGCAAAGTACCATCTCATTCGACATCATGTTCAGGCCAAAACCATCCATCTACATCATTGTTCCACAAATGAGCAAACTGCTGACATCTTCACCAAAGCACTTGGAAGAGAAAAGTTTGAAAAGTTTAGATCGATGCTTGGACTCACCAACATCCCTTCAGATTAAAGGGGGGAATGTTGACACCTAATCCTATGGATGGGTGTGCATATGTATTTTTGTATATTATTTAATATTAGGAAATAAGGAAGGCCAAGAGTCATTGGGAGATGAATCCCAATAGCCTCACCTCCCATCTATAAGAGCATGTACATTCTTCAGCTAATACACATTCTAGTTTTAAGGAGTTACCTCCTGGTTTGACAGAAACTACCTTCATCTCATCTATAAATTGAGCACAGATCCTAGTGCTTGAAAGGGAAAAAATTTGGTAGAGAAATGTTGTTGGATTCTCAATTGAGTGTTTGATTTGAGTGATATGTTACTGGAGAGATGTTCATTGTGATGAGGCTAGGATGATGTTGGAGTTGGTGGCATCAAATAAATCGCTGGTTGTAACCTCCCCCTTCTATGCATTAATAAATATTGTTGCTTACTTCCCCACATATGTATCTGTATAAGCTTATGTCTTTCATATTATGGATTCTTATCTGATGTATATGTTTCATGTTTCATTAATTTAACTAATTAATGTGAATAGCCATATGTATATTGCAATCTCTTTTCTTTTTAGTTTTTATACTTGAAGGAAATATTTTGGCAATGGGGCTTGGATTGAAGCTATAGTAAGAGCGACATAAGGAGAATAGGAAGCACTTGGACTCCAAGTAGGTTTCTTGATCTATTCTGTGTGTCTATTTACTATTCGAAAAAGTATCTGCAAAGTCTTTAATCCGTTGTTCTAAATGAGCACCACGTTTAGGGAATGTGTTTTATCCGTAATTCATTATTCTACACAACAAACTTCACAAGAGATAAAATAACAACAAATGTGAATTCATAACATATATTTCACATAAACAACCTATCTAGTTGATCAAGGAAAACTAGAAATCAAATCATACATTATAGACAATAATGGAAAGCAAGAATCAGTTGTATTATATTAATATAGAGAGGGGGAGTTACAACTTGCGCCTTGATGTCACGACACTACTTCAATGGGTCCGGATCCAGGCATGTCTCCAAAGAGCTTGTTTCAACTTGATATGAAGAGGCCAAAGGTACCAAATATCCTTCAATGCCTATAGAAACAATTCTCTCTCTATTTTTCTTCTATCTCTGTTCTAACTAGAAATGGTATGGTAGGATGTCCATTTTATAGCAAGGGAAGAGGGAACATGGATCCACTTAAGGTGGGGAATGGGTTATCCCTTTGGTTGGTTCCTCTTTTGTAGGAATAAGAATCCCAAATGGAGAAGCTCGACTCTATCCTTAGGAACAAACAACCATCTCTCCACCACAAAGCTTCTAGATCTCGAACCTTCACATCCATATTTAAAAAACTTTCTAGAAGTGGATCGACATGGGTATGATTCCCATTCCAACGCCGATTAGTGCTGCCCCAGACCAAAAAAGAGGAATCAACGTGAGTGAGACAAGTAGAGTGTGCTCCTCTCTATATAGCCATGTTTTTAATGAGCTTCTTTAGGAATGGTCAAAAGAGAGTTTGCTCAATATGCTGCAAGGGATATAATGGCACATTTTCATGAAAGAAAATAGACATAGGGGTTACTGTTAAGGGTCCTTCAAGATCAGGAATGGGGAGTACATGGATAGTGAATTTTTTTTGTGTAACATATGCCCCCTAAAGCATGAAGGATGAACGAGAGTGAGGGGTGAAATTATTTACGAGTACGTGCCAAGACCAAGACTTCGTTGTCAGAAACCTATGAAAACAAGCATACATATACATAAATGAAATCTCTGAGATAATAACATGTCATGAGGTATAGACGTAACCATCCATAAAAGAGATCATGAAACATGATCCGAGGTACAATTGCAACCATCCAGATAAAGAGGATCACAAATATGGACTCAAGGTATGCTCACAACAATCCAAATTAAAGAGTCATGTGTACAATTATGAATAATACATATTGCGTTGCAACCTAGGATTTATTAGATAAAACTGAAGGTCTTGTGCTCTGTCACAACCTAACTAAGTAAAAATTCAGGCATGTGAATGAGTGATTTGAAGTTGAACATGCAAGAAAATCACCTGATTACCATTTAATGATTAAACTATTAACAGGTGCGAGAGAAACCACCAATAATGACAATGGTCCTCAAGGTACTGGCAGTACAATCCACGAGATGTGAATAAGGAGTTGACATCAAACGATCGTGAAATCATCCACTTGAAGGCCAATGATGTGAACCTGTCATCAGATGTGAACAATCTGCCATTAGAGCATGCAGGTTCTAAGGTACTGAAAAGGGATCTCTAGATCGACCTCGTGGATAATGAGCTGAAGTTGACAAGAAGTGATCCATCGAAGGAAGGCCATAATGCGTCCCACATCATCGACATGAGAAAAAGGAAATAAGATAATGATGAAAGTGAACAGAGAACCAGACAATGAATAAGACACAGAAGGAACTTCTCTTGAACATATTGGTGGCACGGCTCTAGAGTTTGGAATTATTTGACTCAAATGGAATTAGAGGTCATGTTGGCGAAAGTGCTAATTGCATGAGAGGAAAAACAAATTTCCCAAACCCATGGAGGAAAAGTGACGAATGTAGGATGTCCCCAACCCAACACGAAATAGAGGATGTGTCATGTTCAAGAGAAACATACTGCCGACACAATTGATTAATACTTTATGTTCCCCCCCACTATTTCTGGCAAGTACCCTAATTATTTTCTAATACAAGCGTGAAGGGGATAACATATGCTTGTCGTGTAATTTTTTCCTTCAGACAAATCCATCCTAGTAAATTTTACGATCCCTAGGAAGGAGGAACTCGGTGTCGTCCTAGTGACGGATCCAATGCTGTTAAATTTTAACGAGCTCAAAAAAGGTGGAACTTTGTGCCTTTCATGTTTAGAGAGTTTGAAAATAGGCAAAAATAAAACTCTAGATGGCCATTTTTGTAAATAGTCCCTCATACCTGAAAAGTTAGAAAACAAAGTCAGAGAGAAACTCTTAGCCACGATTGACCAAGGTATTCCTTTTTTGTAAATAATTTATCCTAGGTCGAAAAAGGGGTAAATGTATACTGGGTAAAAGAAGTTTCATGCACTTTAAGGAGTTCAAAATGGCAAGATCTCGACAATATTTTCACGTTTAAAAAGTAAGAAAAGAGCTGAAAGATGATTCCTCCTGGAGGAACGAGTGGTATAAATGATAAAAATTGGTTCCAATTATGGTGGAACTGCTCAAAACATGATAAAATTCAAGAGGCTGGCTAAAAAGACTACTCATTGTAGCGGTTCCTCGAGAATGGGTAAAATAATCAAATGAAGACGTATGATTGGCCGAGCAGATGGTGATGATGGAATAAGAAAAAAACAAGGTTCATATGGAAAAACAGGCTGATAAAAAGGCAATCACGAGAGGTAAAATACGAATGGTTTCATTTTTACACAAGCTTGAAACAAAGATAAATTATGCTGAATAAAGGTTTGCATTCCCCCAACATGGTGACTGAATTCTAGGTACATGCCCCCAAGCTTCATTCCGGTGGCCTGAGTAGACTACTAGTTACTAACAAATGGATGGAGTGAAGGTTCAGTTATGAGATTAAGTAAAAGATTCAAATTGAAGGGGAACATGTTTCATTTTTTAATGAGGTTGAAAAAGTAAAAGAACTATCCTCACGACACTATGTTTTATTTTTTAAAGAGCTTGACACAAGAAAATAACTTTTCTCTTAAGAGCTTGTTTCATTTTTTAAGGAGCTTGACACAAGAAAATGAACTATGCTCCATAGACCTGATCAAGATATATAAGAAGTCATGGCTTCCAAGAGGTTCTCATCTGATGGGAGAACAAAATTTTGGAAATCGAGATCTAACGCCCCTAGTACACGATACACGGCAACACTATCACTGGATGCGGGCAATGAACAAGTGGCCACATAATTAACCCATGCTAGGGAAGACACCACCATCAGGTAAGGGCTAGGAAGGGGTGATGGTAGACCAGATGGCATATCAGTACCAAGGAATGAAAGCAGATCAATGGTCACGATCCGAACTTCATGTGGATAACAGATCACAGGAAAGAGGGATGATACAAGCGCTCCCATGAAATAAGTATAGTCGCACCCTAATAAGTTAAAATCCAAGGGGCCTTGGACAACCATCATGTCTATATAGAAAATCTTACCTCCTTAAGCAATAGGTAGCTTCGAAAGGATTCCTAACAGTTGACTGGTTCCTCTGTTAAAATATAACAAATTTTGACTAACAGGCACAAGCTGTGGAGAACCGAAAGCTTTCTAGGTTGTTGAGGACATAATACTGAAAGATGCGCCTTCAGCTATAATCATGCTTGGTACAACCATGTCACAGACCTATAAATTGATCTCAAAGGGCACGTAAGAAGGAAGATTGTATCCCGTGAATCGACTCTAATCAAAGGAAGTGACCAAACTACATGGAGGGGGTGCCATAGGAATAAGAGGACTATCCCCTTGCATTATGGGAGTGGAAAGGCCATCCTCTTGGACCTCAGGAAAGAGAGTAGGAGGATTAATTTATTGAACTGCGATGACGAGAGTTAGAGGATCACCCTCCTAGATCATGGAAATGGGAGGATTGCCCTTCAGTTCTAGGGAAGTATAGGAAACAAATAGAACCTGACTAGGATGAGATCCACTCTCTATGGAAAAGACTTGATGAACAGTGGGTGGAATCAGGTTGACCTTTTTCTCAACCAATTATTGGTCAGAAACAGACTCATGAGATTGAATTTCAAAGATAGCATATTTGACCAGAGATAAATCCCGATCAATTACTTGATAAAATAGCAGAGGACTCGAAGAAAACTTCTGAAAACCAACGGGAAGACAAGATTCAGGAGCCGAAAGGGTATCCAAAACTTTGGAGGATTCATCCAGAGAGGGACATAGGTGAATGGGGGAACTTTTACCTTACCCTGTTTATTATGAGTCTTATTATCTCTAGTTGAAGTTTCATCATCAACATGATGTCCAGAGGTTGATGACGAGGGACGAATCCGGCCAACAGACCATACCTCTAACACCTTGGGAATACTTGGGCAGTCTTTAAGAAGATGGTCACCCTCACATATCTTGCAAGGGAATTTGACTTTGCTGACAGGAGCAGGAGTTTTTTCAATATCAGTCACATGAGTAACGATGGTTGCTAGTTTTCCCCCTTACTTATTTTTCTTCTTCTCAGTTCGAATTCTTCTCCTTCTTTTTAGCCACCTCGGTACTAGAATCTAGAATTTCACTAGGTGAAGAAAAAGAACAAAGTGAAGAAATGGGCGAAGAAGGCAAGGGGTCAACCTTAAGATCAACATGAGGTTGACATGGTTCAGGTAGGGGAGAAATTTTTTGAGAAGCCGTTTGGACATTCAGAACCACAACAGTTGAAAATAACCAAAATGGTAGACGATAAAATGGATAAACTAGGTAAGAGGGTTTACCAAGTATCTATGAACTGCTATATACACCTTTGAAAATAAATTTACCAAGTACTTAATGTGCGACAACCAATCTCCTCTAATGTTGTGTTCGATGTATCACGTTTAAAGGCAGCATAATTTGTTACCTAGGGCGGGTTTGCAGCCTATTGGTGTCTCCCAAAATATACGTGATGGTACGTGGGATTCCAAGTTTGTAGTAGTGTTGTCTAATGTGTAATTGTTCGATGAGAGAATCCAAAAATATACTTATCATACCTCAATATAATTTTGTACGTGGGTTGGGATATCACCCCCGGGCTGTAACATAGACTGTTAGTGACAACTCCTATGCTTAACGATGTCAGAACACGTCTCTAGCCTAGACCTCTAAATGTGATTCGTTAGGTTCCAAATTATCCTTAGGTTGATTGACTAATTTTAAGTTTGATCTTGAATTATGTATCGGTTTCAAATTCCTACCGATGTCACCTAAATCCCTAAGATGCAGCTAAATGACAGAAGAAATCATTCATTTTGATGAAAGCTATGTTAATTGGGGAGAAGGAATTCATAGAATCAATGTAGAAAACAAAAAAATGCATGGAATGACATTTACGTTTTCCTTCAAGTGCATAATCCTAAAGCGAAACGAAAATCTACTTTCCAATTTATTTCCTTTCACTAAACGCAGTAGAAGGGAATCGAAATGAAGCTTTTCATTTTTTAAAGAAAAATGAAACAAAAATCTTTTTGTATTTTTCTTATAAGCACAATGAAAAATGTAGAATGTAAATCAAAAGCAATTACTCACTTTGAGTACTAATGAAATCTCTCAAAACACTACAAGAGACAAAAATCCGGAAATCAAAGAGAGACCCAAACCAATTTCCTCAAAACAAGACACTCTTCATTTCTACATTGATCAACACTCAAAGAAAAATAAACTTCAGTCGAAAGCAAGCAATTTTGATATATGCTTGATGGAAAAAAGAGACCCAAATGCACCCAATTTTAACACTTGAAAGTTCTAATTGTAAGAACCAAAGGAAAGACAAACTCAATCAAACAAAAATCTTGAAAGATACGAAAAGATTCAACTCAATAAGAAGTTTGGAAATCAGCAAAGAACACAACCGTTCAGATGACCCGAAAACACCTAGAAACCCTAGGACGATAAGGATGCACTTGCTTTTCAAAAGAGAAAACCAAAGATGGTGAACTTGAATAAAAAATGTCATTGAAAAAAGAAGAATAGGAGCTATCCTAATAGAAAAGAAAACTCAGAAGGATAAGACACACTAGTTAAAAAATAAAAGGAAACCCTAAAATAATTGTACACATAAATCAACACAGTCGTTAGGCTGCAACATGTGCTGGAAGAGGAAAAGAGAAATTGTGCAAATGCATTCAGTGCCGATCGACGCAACTATCAGAGAAATACCAACGCCGATCGAGGAGAAGACTTAAAAATAAAAGGGTTTACTGAACTGACACCCAGATTATCACTTAAACTGAGAGATAAACGTCTGTAAGCAGTTACAAAAGCTACAAAGACAAGGAGATGGACACTTGACAAAAGATCGATGAAAAAATGAAAAATAAAAGAGTGAAAACAAGAGACTTAAAGGCAAGCACTCCCCAATGGAGTCGCCAATTTTTTATGCAAGAAAATCCTCTCTGTGGATAGAGATGATTCCTCTAGCCTTAAGATCGGTCTAGTAACAACAGGGGACAATATAATGCCTAGTTTCCTAGATTGCAAATGGACACAGATCGTGTATAGATCACCTACCTAAATCTGATGATGTTCCTCGCTTGAATCCTTTGATCCTTTGTGCTCCGTAGTCATATTCTTGCTATCGACAACGCTCGGTTACCTGCACAAGATATCAAAAAACAACAAATGTGAAAGCATTACATATATTTCACATAAACAACCTATCTAGTTGATAAAGGAAAACTAGAAATCCAATCATACATTATAGACAAGAATGGAAAGCAAGAATCAGTTGTATTATATTAATATAGAGAGGGGGAGTTACAACCTGTGCCTTGATGTTGCAACTGTCCATCAACGGGTCCGAATCTAGGCACGTATCCAAAGTGTTTGTTTCAACTTGATACAAAGAGGCCAAAGGTCTCAACTCTCCTTCAATGCATATAGCAACAATTATATCTCTGTTGTTCTCCTATCTCTGTTATAACTAACAGAGGTATGGGAGGATGTCCATTTTATAGCAAGGGAAGAGGGAACATGGATCCACTTAAGGTGGGGAAATGGGTTATCCCTTTGGATGGTTCCTCTTTTGTAGGAACAAGAAGCCCAAAGGGAGAAGCTCATATCTATCCTCAGGAACAAACAACTAGCTCTCTGCCACGAAGCTTCTAGATCTCGAAGCTTCACTTCCATTTAAAAAAAAAAAAAATCCAAAATTGGATCAACGTGGGTACTATTCCCATTCCAACGCCAATAAACATTTCCCCAGACCAAAAAATAGGAATCAACGTGAGTGGGACAAGCAGAGGGTGCGTCGCTGCAGATAACCATGTTTTTAAGGAGCTGCTTCAGGAATGGTCAATAGAGAGTTTGTTCAATATGTTGTAAGGGATATAATGGCACATTTTCATGATGGAAAATAGACACATGGGTCATTGTTAAGGGTCCTCCAGGATCAGGAATGGGGAGTAGAGGGACAATGACAAATTGCTATGTAACACTTTAAACCCCACCAAACGTGTCTTTTCTTTGACAACCAGAAAATTGTTGGGTCGCCTAATATCAAAAGAGGGAATTAAGATTGATCCAATTAGGGTTGTTGCTATTTAGAAGATAGATATACCTAGAAACAGAAAGGAAATCCAATCCTTTTTAGGTAAAGTGAATTTTTTTAGAATGTTTATCCCTAATTTTGCAGAAATTGTGAAGCATATCACCAAGATGCTTAGGAAAGACTGTGATATTAAATGGACAGTAGGGGCTAAAAGTTGTTTTGAAGAGGTAAAGAAGGATCTTAATCAAGCTCTAGTACTTATGAATCCTAATTTTTCAAAAGAATTCCTAGTTTTTACTTTTTCTTCCAAGCATACAATGGCAAGAGTTTTACTAGAGAGGAATAAACAAGGTAGTGAAAAACCTATTTATTTTTTCAGTAGGATACTTGGAAATTATGAATTAAAGTAAACAATTATGGAGATGCAAGCCTACTCTCTAGTGAAATCACTCAAATATTTCAAAGTTTATGTTTTTAATTCACATATTGTGGCTTTTGTTCTGATGTTGTAATAAAAGATATGTTAACCCAAGTTGATCCAGATGGAAAGAGGGGTAAGTGGATTTCTACTTTGATGAAATATGAATTGGAGATCATGCCTATAAAATTGATGAAAGGACAAGGAATAGAAAAGCTGATGACTCAATCAAACTTTGGCTCTTTAGGTATTAATTTTATAGTAGAAATTTCAAATGTGGTTGAAGGTGAAGAATTGATACCTGTAGAAGAAAAATTCACTATCTCAGACTGGCATAAGGATGCCATTTTTGTTTTACAACATCATAGAGATCCTCCTGAACTAACAAATTCCAAGTCTATATTTGTCAAGCTAAAATATCTAAGTTACTACATCTTGAACAAGAATTTGTATTGGAAAGATATTGGTGGGACGCTCCTAAACTGCCTACTAGAAGATGAAGATGAAGCTGGGAAGGTGATCGATGAGTTTCATAAGGCACTACCAGGAAAATACCCTCTAGAAGATGTTTTTAAGGAATCCATTATAAAAATAGCCCAGATATCTGTTTGTTGCAAAGGTCACGGGAGGAGGTTGGCGGGTGGATGTTTTTGTGGTGTGTTTATAATGATAACACGCACTGGTGCACTTGATATATATGTGACACACCGATGCATAGTAGAGGCTAAAGAAGCATTGCAGAGTTATTTTTAAGTACTAAGAAAACAATGGTGCACTTCATACATACAATGCACCAGTGCGTTTTATATAAATCACACTGGTGCATACTATCAAATGGCACATCGAGACACTCACTACATAACCACTACAGTGCTATACTCTAACAACGACGCCCTGGTGCATTTATGGTGATACGACGCCCTGACATAGGGTGTTTATTTAATGAAAAATTAGGGGATTTTTGAGGTCTAAAATGGGTCTCCTAAGTAAATTAAAAATAATAGTGGAAATAATAAAATAATATTTGATTACATCATCAAATTTTAGAGGGAAAAAAGAAAAAAAACTACTTTTTCAACCCGTATTTTGAAGTTATCTCCCTAAGGTTTTACTCAAATTTTGAGCGGGAATACTCGTTGGATGAAAAATTTAATTTATCATCCAAGGAGTACCCATGTTGCATACTTTTGATGGAATTTTCTACACGAAAAATGAGAAATACATCAAAACTGTGATTGAAATCATGTTTTTTTATGTATTTCTCATTTTTTTTGTAGCAGGGTCCATCAAAAGTATGCAACATGGTTACTCCTGGGATGAGGAATTAATTTTTCATCCAATGAGTATTCCCGCTTGAAATTTGAGTAAACCATTAAGGAGACAAGTTGAAAAAGTAGTTTTATTATTTTATTATTTTTTAATATTTTTAATTTTTTACTCCAAAAATGGTGAATCATCGCCCATGATTGACATCATCATCTTGAATCCTATTGGTTATTATAAATTTTACTTTAGTTGTACATTTTTCTCAGGAGGCCCATTTTAGACCTCAAAATTCCCCTAATGTATATGGTGCTTTTTATATAACACGCCCGATGTTGGTCGTATATCGCTAGCCCGATGCGTTTTCAACATTTCGTTGCTATTTACTAACGACAACGACTCGGAGTGGTTTAGGTAAAATGATGCACCACCATATGGTTTTTATTCAAAGGAAGCACTATGTGCTTTTTAAAAACTGGCCTGGTGTGTCTTAGTAATCCAGTGCGCCATAAAGAAGTGTGGTGCGCCATTGATACAACTGCTCGGTGCGTCTCATACTAGAGCACATCGAAAAAGGGTTAATTTAAAAAAAAATTATCGATTGTAAAAATCCATTTTTACTTGTTACAATGCTGTAGAGCTCTCAAGTACTAGTGTGACCTTTGATTCTCTGAGGTTCTCTGCCATCGGTGCTCCCATGTCCCGCATTGCTTTCGTCCATTGCTCAGTGTGTGGACTTCGAATTTTGCAAAACGGTGGGAAAAATTGGTTTCTAGTATTCTTTTGGAAAGATGCCTTTTTGACGTGAAAATGTGCATGTAATGTATATGTTTCCCACAAAATTAAGCTTTTAGCATATTAATTTTAAAAGTTGACTAAGAATTCACTATTTTTTTTTCATCCGTGGTGCGTTCGAGCCGTTCGAGTCACATCGTTCTTGGTGCTCCCTGTAAATTTACAGGTCGTGCCATGAACGGTATTAACGAAAATTGCACCAAGAAGTTAATGTGATAGCCCGGTGTGCTATCGACAAAAAACACACCGCGATAATAATAAAATAGTGTGGTGTGTGTCGGTTTTTGGCCGCACCGACAATTTATAATATTTTAAAAATAAAAATTTATTTATGGCGGTGCGTTAGTTTACCGGAACGCATTAGGAATTATGTAAAAATAAATATAACAGCCCACTTTCTCTATATTACATGAACATGTTAGGGTCCCGTGATTTGGCCGATTGGCTAGCCAAATGACGATGTAACATCAAACCAAGCTTTGGAGCCCAAGGACCTAGCCTTCCTGGACTCAGAGAGGGCTCTCTCTATAAGTGTAAAAGATGTCGGTGTGTTTACTTGCGATTTCCTGATATTAGGCTAGTTATGAAGTGTGTTTTTGGTTTTTTAGTTTTTAAGTTTGTGAGGGATGAAACTGATCAAATACATAAACTGGATGACAAGATGTAGATAAATTGGGCTATGGGGTCAAAAAGATCAAGGAAGCTATGAAGTGATGATGTAAATCTGTTGTAGGGCCGATTTGATTCACAGTAGAGGGGATCTCTGGGCAAAATGGATTAGATGGACAATAAGTTGGTGAAAGACAAGGGATTTCAAGTGCAAACTAGTTAATAGCAGACATAAACATGTAATAGCAAGCCATTGATCATGCTAGGAATAACTATAAGCTAATCAATACATAGAAATCAAACATTCCAGCCGTACATAGAGGTATAAGACCCTCTAACTTCGGGAAAAGGCTATCAGACTTTGGGGAAAACACATGAGACAAACTAACAACTTATGAACTATGCCGGAACGCCTAAACATAGTCTCTAAGTCATTGGGAACTTGGACAAATAATTTTTCATAGTTTTAGGCAAAGGGCTAGATCGGGACTAGGCCTCCTTGGTTCAACAAAATGATCAACAAATCAGTCAAAGAGAAAGTTTTATGGATAGAACTATGGGCAGCTGATAGGTAGGTAGGGCAAACCATACATCCTACTCAACATACATGGAACTGATGAATAAAACTTAGCAACAACACCTTAGGTTACTAAAGAGCAGCTAAGAATTATTTAGCATAACTAAGGGAGAAGAAAACATCAAGCTATGAAGATTCGTGGATTTTGAGGTGCCTCCATGGGCATGTCTCAAAATCAATCTTTACTGATCTATAGCAGCAAGAAAAATGAAATATGAGTGAAAACTAGAAGACAAAACACATTAAGAAGCACTATACCATTCTACCATGTCAAGGAATCCATCAGCAAGCCTTCAACATTCCTCAAAAGCATCCAAGAGGCAATCCAAACATCATAACTCAAGTGTATTCTTCAAAGCTCATATGACCAATGCATTAATTCTTCTCTCAAGTTCAGCCTCCGGATTTACAATGAGAATCATGGGATAAATAGGCTAGAAGGAGGAAAAACTCATGGAGCAACTAGCTATCCCATTGGCCAAGTCAAAATATCTAAACTTGTCCTTGAGGCTTTGCAAAGCCCAAGGCACAAAATATCTAATAAAATATCTAAAAAACTGCTAAAACGGAAATTATATTGACTTTACATGATTTTCCCATGATAAAAATAGCCTAACGCACATTTGGGAAAAGCAGATTTTTGGAGTTCAAAAATTGCAAAAATACTTCATATTTATGCCTGAAAAAGGTCCCCTGACTTGTTGGATGCAAATGGAAGCCTTCCCGATGTCGAAATGAGGCTCATGATGGCTCGTTGGAAATATCTCTGTGTCTGCTTTCCAATGCAAGTGGAATCATCTCAATCTGATCTCTGAAAGTCCCTCAAAACTGTACCTGTGTGCAAAAACCCAGAAAATAGCAGGCTGCTGATAGGGCGGGCAGAATGTGCAAAATGAGGTTGTTTTTCGCCAATTTGGAGGGGAGAATGATCTTCAAATGCCCTGAAAATCGCTGGAGAGCTGCTCATGAAATTATGGAATCCATTGGTATCACCCTCCTCCCTTGACGACTCTTCAAACTGAAATGGCGCATTTATGAGTTTTTGGCGAAAACCCCAAAAATGCCGAAAAACAAAAAGTTTTCGAAACAGGCCCAAAATTGGCATGTATGACCCTCAAGGGTCCATAGAGACATGTTCCGAATCTGATGCCAAAATATCAAGGGCTGATATGTCTTTCTTCTCTTTCCGTGTCGGGCGCTCCTTAAAACTGCTGTTCTTGATCATCATCCTTATGCTGTTGCTCAAACTGCTGAGCTGCTGCTGTTCAGCACTATCCTCCTCTGGTTCCTGCTTCTGCTGATCTTCACCACTGTCATGTTGCTCCTGTTTTCTTGCTTTGGAGGCATTTTGACCTAACTATGCTTTGGAAGAAACCAACTGCCTTTTATGAACAATGCCCTGCTGGATTGAAAATGGCCACTATACTGCTTGGACAGATATGGACACTGTGGATTTGAATAAGATGCAACAATGCTTCCTTGAATAAGCCCCCCTCAACACTTATTAACAACAGTTCTTCAAATCTGGTTACACTTCAGCTATGTAACCTTCTTAACAATGGTACTATGTGGGAGAAACTGCTGTGTAGATTTTCTGTGCACAGTCTTGAAACAATCACCCCTCTGGTGACTTTGCTAGAGGCCTGCTTGCACTTGTATTTTTGTCTTTGAAACCAAACTTCAAAAATTATAACCCTGCTCTTTTAGGTCATTTACCTTGAAACATGCCCCTGTTAGCAGACTTCTGTGGAGACCACACAGTGGGAAAAGAAAAGAGACCCTGTGGTTAGGTGAAAAATTAGGCCACTGTGTTAAGGGAAAAACCTTTCACTTGTGACTTTTTGAGAAGTCAATCACTGCCTTTATAACTCTGCTCTTAATGTAAACTTGATCATCAATAAATGCCCAATCATCAACAAATGCCCAATCATCAACAAAATACCCTGTTTCACCTTCAGAAAACTCTGTCCAACAATCTTCAGAATGATATAATGTAGTGTAATGAAAAGGCAGGCTTAGTTTAGGTGTGAAATCAGTGCAACAGTGGTTTTTAGGAAATAAACTCTCTGCTTTGTGAGTTTAAAAGGTTCACCAACACATCTATACCCCTGTTTTAATATCAAATTCAAAACACCAAGCACTCTGCCCTTTAGACAGTGGCCATTTTCACTTGTGAAGTTTTGAGAAAATCAACACCACTTTGGTACTTCTGCCCTTAATGTCAAAATCTAGCCATCAACAATCTCTGTCCTTTACTATGATGTCATCTTTGGAAGCTTTCTGTCAATAAGTCTTCAACTTGTACCTCTGCTTTAATATCAAATTTCAAACACTAACAAACTGTTCTTCAGAAAAAGGCTCCTTTCTTTGTGAAGTGTTAAGAGAACAAGAAAAACTGCCTTTGTACCTCTGCCTTCCAAGTTCAGATTCGACCACTAATAAACCTTGCTTTCTAGAAAAATGGCCCTATCCACCCTTAGGAATTCTCTGCCAATAAATTTACAGCAGTGAAATCTAGTGAAATAGGAGGGGCAGTTTGTTACAAGGAGTGTTTGTAAGATAGGCAACAGTCATTCTGCTCTTGAAAACTCTTCTGTTAATAGATATAATGATTTTGAAAATGATACAACGGGTTCTCAGTCACAAAACCTCGTATTTCAATCACTTCATCTCACTGTGTAGGAAACTGCCTTTGTTTTTTTGTGTTTAGCAAAATAGCAAGGCACGGGTTTTTCAAACAGTTTTATCACTTATCAAAACCTTGCACACGATGGGAGCTCATAAAAATACCTCGACCTTGATGGATTGCCCGTTTGAAAGGTGCAAGAAACCCTGGACAGCTTAAAAAAGGGGCGCGGCAACCTCTGGATAAAACCCGTCGCGCCGGAGAAAAGGCCGTCGGGTGGGCTTGTCGTGCGGTCGGGCGGGCACCTACAGGCACGTCGCGCCCGCCTACAAGCACGTCGCGCCGACGTTAAAACTCTTCGCAAAACGACGCCCAGGCACGTCGCGCCACTTTCCAGGCCCGTCGCGCCGCCCTAAAACAGTGCAGAAAACCTCAATTTGCTTGAAAACACGTTGTGATGCTTGGGAGCTGCGGCAATTTGTTTTTTGGATTTCACAAGTGGCTTACTAGTCCTCTATTTCATTCTTTGACACTCCTTCAACGGCTATATTCAAAAGATAAAGACCCTATGGCTATTTTGAACATAGTGAAGCTTTTCGTTCAAACAGTGGCAATTCACTACATGATACAAAAAGTGTTTGCATCAAGTTATTTTTTAAACAATGATAGTTCATCACATTTGCCTTGCCTATTCGTGGAGTTACATGCCTGTTCTCATAAGAGAGATATTTCAAACCTCGACTTTGTCCCTCTTTTTGGCATTTAGGTGACAATGTCAACGAAAGAAAAGGTCATTCAAAAATTGTCAAAGGTATTTTGAAAGCTGCCTTATTACTTACAGGAGACCACCCGTGCCTTTGCAATCAGTTTAACAATCTTGGTCCTTAGGTGATTTACAGGTTTCCTTCTGGTCTGTAAGTGTCTTCTACTAGTTGTTTCTTTTTATAACATGATTCTCTGCTTCACAACTCACTGTGCCACATCCCTGTCACTGCTTTTGCTATACTGTATCTTTGTGCTGAAACTGTCTTTTAGGATGATGACCATTGTGTCTGTTTTAGGGAATATAAACTGTGATAGTTCATCAAAAACAAATTCCTTTCTGCCTAATCATAGGATCATATACCCATTCGCCTCCTCATTTGAAAAGACAAACTTGTAAAATACGAAACCAGGGTTTTTGGGCACACAGTCTTTATTCTGTTCTGATCAGTATATTAGACCCCTTTTTTTTAATAGCACCATTTCATGACTGGACTATGTTCACTTGCAAACATCATTGTGTGTCAGCAGAAACCCTAGCCAGAGTAATACTGTCTCCTTGCATTGTCCTAAGGGTGAATTAGACATTTGGCTTGTTCATCTCATGATTGATTATTTTGACAAATAGCCTTTGTGACTATGAAGGTCAGTGTTTTCCTGAAAAAAACCAAGACCTTTCTCCTGCTTGTGTAATGACATTGGTTACCCTCTGTTCTATTTGATTTTGAACAAAACAAGCCTCTTATGATTTGGATGTTTACTGGTGACAGGTCCTTCTAGAGTTCAAAAATCCATATGGTTTGCAAGTTTGAAATGAGCTCTTTTATCAGGCCAACGTCCCTTTCCTTTGAGCTTATCATACTTTCACTATATTCCTGTTATGGTCAGCAATTACATTTATGAAACCCGAAGATATTGTTTCATTGTTTCAGCAAAGGCAAACCTAGACTTCTGCAACCTTCTGAGTCAACACTGGCCTGCGCCCTCTGCTTATGTATGAAGGAGGCGCCCTAACCCTCTGCTTGTAAATGAAGGAGGTCCTGGGCCTTGACAATTTATCATTTTGCTGAGACAGTGGCGACCCTTTCTTACTGTGATTTTCATGCTGGAAAGAGCTGTAAGGTCCTGACGAGTGACCTTTGTTTTGCAGCTTCATCTCAGACTCATAATACACTTAGAAGCAGCTGTTCCTCTAACTGTAAACTCAAACATTTACTCCATGATATGAAATATATTTCCTGTCTTTGTAGAACCATAGAACACAGTGAAAAACCTACTAGTCAGCTTTGAGAATGGGCTTTATGCAGTGCTGAGACCTAGGGAATATGAGTGGCGTGACTTAAGGCTGTTTGTCAACTTCATTTGCAAATTAAGGGATCAGTCATGGTAGGTCTGCTGCAGATGAGGCTTTTTTGGCTTTTTGATGATTGCCAAAGGTGAAATGTCCTAAACGCCACTTCCTAACATAGGGGAGACCTTTGAAACAGATGTGGATTTGCCTTTTAAAGCTGATGGGCAGACTAATAAGGCTGAGGTTAGATAGGATTGTTGACAAGGAGGTTGTGGTTTTGCCAGGGGTGGACTGAATAGGTAGAAAGGCGAAAAAAGTTTTGGGAGGGTTTTCTGGATGACATATTGACATAAGGAAATCAATTTCTAGAAAACTCAGCTGAAGATATAGTCATCACTAACATGCAAAGAATACTGATGGCTAACAGAACACACCTAACGTGTGGTGCGCCAGTCGAACATTCCGCATCGGTGAATTTTTTGTTTGATATCGCACCGCCAGTGGCAAAATATTGTAAACAAGCGGTGCATTACACTATAACTAACGCCCCGGGGCGGATATGTTTTGTTAATGCACCACCTATAATACTTATTAAATTAATATTTTTTTTTGTCACAGTGCGTGACTTTTTTTTATGCACACCATGGACAGTGCGTGATATACATGTATGCACCGTTGGTGGTGCGTGATTGTTTTTTGTGGCGCACATAATTTTTTTTTAAATTTCGATAAAAGTTATATTTATATATTTGTAAACACATTTGTCATTTAATAAAAAAAATTATGTTTTATGTATGAGGGAGGCTGATGTATTTAATATGTGAATCATTAAGAAACGTCAATGGAGAGATGAAAGACAACAACAAGAGTATAGGGATGAAAATTATAACATAATACAATAGTGAGAGGCAAGGGAGAGGGAGAGACTTTTGTACCCTCTCCCTATTACGCAATTCACCTAGTTTCTCTTAAGGGAGGAAGGCCTCCTTAAGTTCTACGGGGAGGCTATAGCCCTGAAGGGGCACAGTGGCTTATTATTATAGTTGATCTACATGTGGTATGCCCACCGACAGGCTTTCCGTGTCAGTCCTGACTAGTGGTACCAGCTCACTGAGGAGGAGTTGGGACGTGTATTTTATCACTGGCCTATCTAGGAGAGGGGAGGATTTTCCCCAGTTCCCTAATGTCCCTGTCGGTTATGCAAAAGGGAGTCAGTTGGTGTACTCTTAGAGATACATCAGGGATGATATACATTCTTTTGCATATTTTTAGGTTTTTGGTGGACATCTAAAGATTGCTTCTTTTGGTCCAGAGGAGGTTAGGTGCCTCTCACTATTACTGACCACCATTTCACATTATACCAGTGACAGATAGTGCATTAGTTGGCCTCTTTGATTTTATGTTGATTCTTTATTCCAGAGGCCACGACTTGTTAGATGGTCTGCCATTATGTTGTGACAGTTTTGTATAGCCTTAGATAGAAATCGATCTCAAGCACATGGGAGGTTGACCTTCCCTTTTGATTTAGAGTTGTTTTGTTTATTTTTTCAGAGGTTTCCGAACACGAGGCCTACTTTTTTATATCATCCTCGTACGCCGATGATAGAGGTACAAATAGACATGTGGGGTGAGATGATGCCCAAGAGGGGCCAGTCGGAGTATCCAACTAGGATTTCTAGTGATGCACTGGAGCTACTAGCTAGTGAGGATGACCACATGTTCGTGATGGTTCTGTGTCCTTACGCGGGGTTGGAATGGCGAGGGTGTACCAACATCCTCTTCAAACAGGATGAGCCATCACATGATAGAGGTAATATTAGTGTTTTCCTTAAATTTGGTTTTATTAAATTTTTTAATGAAAATTTCTAATTATTGTTGTGTACTATATATTTTGTAGATATTGGCACATTCATTGGGGACATGCCTCCACCCTCACCGGATGATCCTGTAGATGGCGAGGAGACGACGGAGGCCACAGACGGTAAGAGACCCCGTTAGGTGCAGATACCTGTGGCCATGCGACGTAGGGTTGATATTCGATTTAGGATGGAGTTTGGCGACTAACTATGTAGACTCCTGGTTGATGAGGGAGTTCGCCCTGCGATGATCAGAGACTTTTAGGAAGATCATATGCTCATTGAGCTTTGAAGGGTCATGTCACTCAATATAATGAGCCTTATGTGTCATATCGTCGAAGCTTCCAGGCTACTGGTAGCGAGGAGAGATAGGTGCCATGGAGATGTGCGACAAAACATAACTGGGATGATGATCATGAGGGGAGTGATCATTCTAGTACACCACCTCCTGCTCCTTCACCTCGTGGAGATGAGCAACCAACAGCTAGTCCTAAGCATGAATCTCCTGAGAAGGCACCATCTGAGCAAGAACCTCTTGAGCAGACACCATCTGAGCAGGCACCTCCTAAGCAGGTGCCATCTAAGTAGACACCATCGACTGAGCAGGCCTCGACTAGTTATAGTATTGATGTACCACCAAATATTTAACATTTATATGCAGTTCTATTATAGTTTTATATTTTTGACATTATATATGGTGCATGTATTTTATGTTCATGTTGACGTAATTAATTTACATGTTGGTGTTCATCATGATGTGTATATTGTTAGGTCATGTTATGTGCTCATTTAATGTGTTTGCAGATAGATGTGTAGGTTGTAGCAGTTATTTTACATGAGATGTATATTTTATGTTTGTGTTATGATGATGTTATACAATGCCTGTGTTTTTTTATATGATCATGATCACGATGATTAGATGATTTTAGCGAATTTGAATGTGTATTTTGGAATATGATGTTTGTATGGTGGTTAACATTATTGTGATGATTATTTTTAATTTAAATCATGATATTTATTAAATATTATGTATTGGTAATTGTAATTGTATATATCGTGATTGTAATTGTAACTGTATGTAAAATTGTAATTGCAATTGCAATTGTAATTGTATGTAAAATTATAATTGTATTGTGAAATTGCAAAATTGCAATTGTAATTGTATGTATTTTCTTGATTCAATTTTATTAAAATTGTAAAATTTGTAAGTTTTAAAATTTTAAAATTGTAAATTAATTGTCAAATTTGAACCATAACTACCATAAAATTTTAAAATGCATACCGTACATATTTTAAAGTACCATAATTGTAAAATTGTAAATTTGTACGAATATAAATCATTGTAAAATAATAAATCTAGAATAATATGTCTTTTGTAACATAATAAATTTTAGAAAATAATGCAAATAAATTCATGTTTAGAATTATAATTATTTTATTATGATCTTACATACAAAAAATAACAATATACATTAATACATTTTTTAAAATTTTGAAGATATCATTCATATATATATAGCGTGCATTTATTTAAGTAATGATATAGTGAAAAACCATTTAAAGCAATCAAGTAGTTGTATTATTTTAGGAATTGACATAAAAACAAAGAACTTGATACATTGCATCTTTCGAGATCAACATAATTGCAAATTATCAAGTGAAATGATTTTAACTTTAACACAATGCAAACCAATTAATTCAAAATACATATTATAATCTTTGGAAAAAAAGAGTCTTAGTTATAAGGTTAAGTCCTCTTCTTTATAAAACCCATCTTAAATAGTATAAATGATGAAATAACACATGTACCATATCACTCTATGTTCTCATGATCACACTCATTATCTTCCAGCTCACTTGGCATGATAACACTATTATTCTCAAAAATATGTTTTGATCTAGGGTCACGTCTTAATACAAACCACCAATCCCTATATAACACATTTGGGTAAAAAAACACTTGGTTGCAGTGTTTGGGGAATACATAAGGATCCTTAGCTTCATTCCACATCATTCTAGAGTTGATACATATCAACCTACTATCATGATCTTCCTTTACATTATTCTGATCAAAGGTGTCCCACCACTTGCACCTAAAACTAACACATTGGAAAGAATAGAAGTCCACTTCAATGATCTCTTGTATATTTCCGATGTAACCTAATGTCCCTCGTACTAGGTTTTGACCGTGGTGGCTAGCTAAACTAGATTGATCGAACTCGACTTCCACTCCATAGTCTTGTGTCATGTATCCATCATCGACATTTTCTGTGCGAAAATGGTGTCCATATGCCCACATAGATGGGAACAAATGCACCTATAAAAAAGTTAAAAAATCACAGTGTCATGTGTCTAATAACCCAACTATTAAAATATAAAATATAGATGTTACATTTCAAAGTTGCATTATTAAGTTTAAAATGTACATAAATAGATTATTAATGAGTTTCTGCACCCAATCCTTACATTTAGTGCATCCTCTTCATCGCGCGGGTAACGACTGGTTGCATCGTATTTCTCTCTAAATTGGTCAACAACCCAACTGTTGGGGCATATAATTGGAAAATTTTCTTTTAAATGATTAGGATAAGGCATACTTCTATCATTCAACCGTATGAATTATTTATTGTCACTATC
The DNA here is from genome assembly GCA_034641835.2 of Pinus albicaulis. Lineage (NCBI taxonomy): Eukaryota > Viridiplantae > Streptophyta > Pinopsida > Pinales > Pinaceae > Pinus > Pinus albicaulis. The sequence continues at coordinate 245,902,514 of CM076577.1, read as the reverse complement.
CCATTTCATCCTCTTTTGTTCGTACAATGTGACCCACGGTTATGTCACTTCGGAATTGTAAAGAACGAAATTATCGATTGCTTCAATTTTTTCATTTGCTGATGAAATCAAACCGACATATAGTACATATGAGATCAAAATATACATTATATCAAATTTCAATGTGAATATTTACTTTATGTAAATTTGACAAATTATAAGTCGCTTACTCTTTATCAAGCGCCTTTTTCCATTCGTTTAGAGAATCTCCCCTTCTCTTTTGTCTTCGTCCCTTTCATCGTCCCAAATCACCACACCTGGTGTGTTGTAAATATGCTTGATGTACTCACTGGCATAATATAAAGACTCATACGATATGTACCCCTTTTCCATATACCCCTCGGGTTTTTCCCTTTGTTGAAAAAAACCTTTCAATTTATTCATGTACCTCTCTAAGAAGAACATCTAACGACAAGAAACCACCCCAACTAATTCAACCTCATCTACTAGGTGGATTAGAAGATGAATGTGCAAGTCCCTGAAATTCGTCGGCAATTCCTTCTTAAACATAAAAAATATCAACTATCTCTTGATGCCACCATGGAATGCTAGCCACATGAATCTCCTTTGACATGATCCAACGTACAAATGCAGATAATTTAGATATGGCACATCTTAAGTCTTGGGGGAAGACATGTTTCACACACCCACACACGAACAAAGGATAATGACACTGCAAAGTTATAAACACATGAATACAGAATTAGTTATGTTTTATGATCCCATGGGACAAAAATTATTAATATAACAAATAATAAAATCACTCTTTTGACATTATTATACGTACACTTAGAAGATTCAAATGGTCATGCAATTTAAACCTCGAAAAATGGTCTTCCACGGTGAAGCAGCATCGTAGCAAAGACCCATATGAAGATGGCACCCTCACACCCATTATAACTTCATTTTCCAAATAAAGATCATCTTTTTTTAAAATCCATGGGACATCACCTTCTTTGAAATACCAATTAGAGGGACCAGCCTCTCCTGTAATTTGTAATTGTCTTGGCCAATGTTTCTTTTTAGTTTTTGAATTAATAAGATCTTCTTAACAACCAACGTGTCACTTTTTTTCGATGATATGTGCCTCCATAAAGATGATGAAACATTTTTAAATATATGCATGGGATCTAGTAAGTGGGTAATCTTAAGATTCTCCCAATATGGTGTCAAATAATTTTGGATCCTAGGTCTTGGGGGAAGACATGTTTTACACACCCACGCACGAGCAAATGATAATTACACTGAAAAATTATAAACACATGCGATAATATAAAAAATTAGTTATGTTTTATGATCCCATGGGATAAAATTTATTAATATAACTAATAATAAAATCATGCTTTTGACATTATACGTACTCTTAGAAGATTCAAATGGTCATGTGATTTCAACCCCGACAAATGGTCTTCCACGGTAAAGCAACGCCACAGTGAAACCCATAAGAAGATGGAACCCTCACACCCATTATAACTTCCTTTGCCAAAGAAAGATCATATTTTTTTAAAATCCATGGGACATCACCTTCTTTGATATACCAATTAGAGGGACCAGCCTTTGATCCTGTACTTTCTAATTGTCTTAGCCAATGTTTATTTTTAGTTTTTGAAGTAATAAGGTCTTTCCTAGCAACCAATGTATCACTTTGTTTCGATGATATGTGCCTCCATAAATAAGATGAAACATTTTTAAATATATGCATGGGATCTAATAAGTGGGTAATCTTAAGATGCTCCCAATATGGGAGTTTATAAAAGATAGATTTCCTTTTCATCCCAATGGGTAATTTCTCAACATAGGTGTCGAATAATTCTGGATCATCGAACATAGGCTCCCCATTTGAATCGAAAATTTCTATGAAATCCTTCTCATTCTCTCTCTCATATGATCTAAGACATTCATTTGGTGTCGTTATTGCAGGCCTTTGGGTTCTCTCTCGTTTACCATTGAAAGCGTATGTTGCTCTTCTGTAAGGGTGTTCTTCTGGGAAGAATACTCTGGAGCAATCATACACTAGATTTTGTAGGTTGTTAGACCATCTAGATTTCAGAGAAGGTCCACAACATTTACATCCATAATACCCTTTTATTACAAGACCTGATAAATTATTATATACAATATGCATGGCACGTTAAATAATATCATGAAGATCAGAACAATTACAACGAATTAAATAATTAATATGCGAAATAATATTGTTACGTATATAAACAAATCAATAAACATGTAATTTACCAGAGCAAACTCCTAAGCCTGGATAATCATGTGTCATGTAAGCACATATTCCATACAACATAAAACTCCACTCTGCTGTGATGGGTCTTGATACATCGTATACATTTCATCCCATCCCATAATTCCTTTAATTAATCTACCAGTGGTTGTAAGTAGACATTCATATTCTTCACTTGTCTTCTACCATGGACTATGAGAGCCAACATAAGATGTTCATTCTTCACGGACAATCATGGGGGCATATTGTTATTGATCACCACTATAGGCCAAACAAACTTAGTTGGTGTTCTAGAGGGAATATGGGTTGATCCCATCCATGGATATCCTAAGTTGTAGACTTCATACTTCATCCTTGAATTTTTCGGGCCATGTATCCTCTATATGCTTCATGGCTATTGATTTTTTTGGGATTCACATAACTCCCAACTCACTTCTGTGTGAGGCATGTCATCCCTGCAACATAGCTAATTCTTTGCAAAAAAAGAGCCTTTGAATCCTTGGGATTACAGGCATGTGTCTCAATATTTTAAGAGGAGGACCATGTGATTTACCCTTATTTTTTTATGTATCATACATATCATGCCCACATTTCAGACATATCTCTTTATCTTCATATCCTCCTCTATATAGAATACAATCATTTTCACATGCATGATACGATATGTACTCAACACCCCACATTTTCAACAATTTCTTTGCCTCTTCATAGCTACCAGGCAAGACATTATCACTCAGAAGAACCTTATCTTTGAATAACATGTAGTTGGTGGACAATATTAAATGTACAATGCCAATAATTATTAACGTTCATAAAATTGACCATTTGTAATGTTGATTGTGTGACAAGATTTCTCAGAATATAAGGGAATTGAAGGTCAATTACCTCAAAATTTCCGAGAAACATGCATTTGACAAGCCAAAATTTTCTTTCAAATTGTACAATAACATTGTTGTCCCCAACTAGGTATACTTTGACTGATCACAAGGTCCAAAGAGAGGAGTGGTGGAAGCAAATTTAATTCTTTAAAAAAATGTATCAGCGATATGAGAATCATCCCCTAGCTGATCATCATTCTGGAATGCATCTCACAACATTTTCTCCATGGAAGTCATATCCCTTAAGTAATCATCCATATCGACATCTATTTGATTTCCTCCATTGCCACCTTGTGAAGAACTACTATTGTTGTATTCATTCCTAATTGGTGAATCTGGACGTAGTGGGAATTTAATAGATGGTTGATTCGACCATTCTTGGTATCTTTCCTCTCCGATTTTTTCTCTTAATTCACCCTTATCTCAAATTTCCATTGTCGTGGGGTGCAACAAAAGATGGTAGGTAGGTCGCTCATCATCACTAGAATCCTAATAATTGTTGACAATATAATGAAATATGTTGTCCTTGAAGGCAACCTAATTGATGAAGTTGTCCTTGATGGAAACCTACTTGATGAGTTGCCTCTTGATTGCAACCTATTTGGTAAAGATGTAAAAATGATATTTCAACAGGTCAGTTTAGATGTGCCAGAGAAAGGAATTCTAGAAAGTACCAGAAAAATGAAATAGGAAATATTTCTCAATGCATATGTAGGTTTTATGAAGGGAACCCACGTATGGATGAAATTTATACGCTACTTTTGTAAAGGCAACCCGCATATACATACAAAATTAGTATATATGCAGTTTTTATGAAGAAAAGTTGTGTATACACGTGGATTCAAATGCTCCAAGTCGTGTATGCCTTTTGCGCTCTAAATTTATGATACCAAGGGGCATTACCATGGTATTAGCCCACAATATTGAGCGCTCTATTGTCTATTTGATTCCGTCTAAGAATACCATCAGCAATTGTGTGGTTTTGACTCATGGTATTAGAAAGGCTAAATTTATATAAGGAGAAGAAAATCATAGTGCAAAGTGTGCATGAGTAAGGGTTGTTACTGGATAATTTTCTCTAAGGCATATCTGCATGGGATGAACTCTGTTTTAATTGATAGATATGAATCTATGATGCACCCATAGATACAATGATGGTTCAGTTTATTTAAATCTGAAATGACTATGCTCTTGTGTGATCCATTGAAGAGATGATTAGATCTATGACCTGGCGCAAGTTTGCTGAAGTCAAATGAAGGAATCTGGGTAAGTTCTATGGATCTGGTTCATTCTAAAAAATTTACATTTACAGATCTATACGCTAGTTCGTCTTAGTAAAAGCATGTATATATGTGGGTTTGCTTCAGAAAAGGCGCGTATGGAAGTTTATGGTTTTCTGAAGCTTATTGCAGATGTTTTTCTGTGATTCCTGCTATTTGTCTGTTGTTTGTCAATGAAGTCTTCTTGAAGATCTGGGTTGTTTGATACTGTATATGCTGGTAAGTTGATATGTACAAATCTGATCAACGAGAGAATAAACATGGTTGATGGTGACTAACCGATGAAGGGTTCTGCATTTCTAAAGATATCTGACTGAAAGCCTCAGATCTAGATCTGAAACTGGTTACTTTCTAAAAAAAATTATTCACAGATCTATAAGCAAGTTGGTATGAAGGAAAGCGCGTATATACGTGGGTTCAGTAAAGCGAAGTAGCATATGCATTTTAAGTTGATGATAGTTCAGGGTTGAGTTGTATCTGCATATTTATTCTGAAGTCTGGGTTATTTCTAATGATATAATTACAATGGTCTCACTATTATGATTGATGTATTGGATAAAACTTATGGTTATTGATGTTTATGAAGAGTTGTGTTGATGTTGTTTGATCCAGTATGAAAATTGATGAAACGTGGTCTGCAGTGGTTCTGAGGGTTGAAGCCTTCAGTATGGAAGTAGAAGCTTCCTCCCAGTAGAAGCTGGTGTTCTGATCAGGGGGTTGAAGCTCCCTTCCAGTAGTGGCTGGTAAACGAGATTAGGGGGTTGTAGCTACCTTCCAGTAGCAATTGGAAAAATGAGAGAAGGGTGCAACCTTCTGCAAGTAGATGCCTATGTACTGATATGAGTTTGCATCAGTACAATATTGTAACAATTTTCCATATAATAAATATTGAAGACAAAGACGACAGCAGCGGTTATTTTCTCCCGAATTGGGTTTCCACCTTAAATACTGGTGTTCATGTGTGTTTCATTTGTGTGATGATTTATACTGCTGTTATTGCACATATTTACTGATTATCTAATAGGTGCATGACTGATAAACTGAGTTAAAGAATGTTCCTGAATTTTTTTTCTAATCTGTAACATTATATCAATATACGCTAGTTTCTTTCAGTATTTTCACGTGTGTACGCGAGTTGGTTTCACAAAATCTGCGTATTGAATTCTGTAAAATAAAATTTTAAAATATGTTCAGCAAGCTCTAAATACTGATTCACCCCCCCCCCCCCCCCGTTCTCGGTATTTTTTCAACAATTGGTATCAGAGCAGGTCCTTCTGAAGAATCTTAATCATTAGAAGGAAGATCAAATAAGATGAGCAATCAAGATGGGACGACATCTATCAGGCCTCCTCTCTTCAATGGAAACAATTTAATCTTTTGGAAGACAAGGACAAGATCCTATCTTCAGTCTCTTGGAGCAGATGTATGGGCCATAGTTGAAGGAGGTTATCAATATCCAACATCAGTTCCAACAGATGCAATAGAAAGAAAGAAATATGAAACCAATGCAAAGGCGGTCAATGCATTATTGGGAAGTCTGTCTGAATCAGAATTTGTCAAAGTCATGCAGTTGAATGCAACAAAGGAGATATGGGACAAAATCATTCTAAGCTATGAAGTTGATACCAAGGTAAAAAGTGTTAAACTCCAAACTCTCAAAATTCAGTATGAAAATCTCAGAATTCATAATGAGGAAAGCATTGCCAGTTTCTTCTTACGTCTAGATGATATTGTAAATTGTATGAGAAATCTGGGTGAAACCATAACTGACACTACTCTAGTAGAAAAGGTTTTAAGATCTCTAACTTCCAAATTCGAGTCAAAAGTGTCTTCCATTGAAGAGAAGAAGGATCTAAAAACTCTTACTATTGTTCAACTACATGGTATTTTGACTGCTTGTGAAATGAGAAAAGGAGGTCCATCTGAAGTCAAAGGAGCTATATTTAGAGCTGTTTCAAAAGGAAAGGAAGTAGAAGAACAAGAAGGATCAGGGTATGTTTCAGAAGAAGATGAGATAAATTTTGTAAAGAAGCTACAACTTGGCACTGGAAGATTCAGAGGTAAGCTTCCTTTTAAATGTTTTTCTTGTGGAAGATTTGGTCATTATGTTGCTAAATGTCCCCATAAAGATAGTCATGAAAAGGGAAAAGAAGTGGCTAGAGGAAATAAGAAATGGTTTATCAATAGGAAAAGCTATTATACTCGTGAAGATAGTGATGGTTTATCAAATAGTGAAGAAGGAGAATTTGATCAAGATATTAGACTTATTATGTCTTTTGAAAAGGACTCTAGTGATACCTTTATGGATGCATTAGAAGAAAAGGACTTTCTTGAAGAAATAAATCATCTCAAAATATGTTTGGAAGAAAAAAAAATTGCCATAGATACTCTACAAAATTAGCTTATGGAAAAAGAGAAGCACAATGAGAAATTAGAATGCGAAATAGTAAGTCTAAGAAAGGAAATTAAGAAAGTGAAAACTTTAAATCTTATATTTGCTAAAGGATCTGAAACCTTAGATGAAATTATCAAGGTACAACTTTCTCCTCTTTTAAAGACAGGTCTTGGATATGTCGGAGAATCCTCTCAGTCTTCAGCACCAAACTATCTAAATGCAGCTACAACCAGCCTACAACATTCTGTCACTCAGCAAGGGAACAAAGAAACTTTATAGGTAAAGCATGACCACCTTAATACAAAGAACAATAACATAAATATCTTTCAAAGAAATACCAATCAATAGGTAAACACAAATAAAAGGTTCCATGTTTGCAGAAATTTCTTCTTTAATGGACAATGTTTCTCATGTCATAATTTTGGTCATAAAGTTGTTCAATGTGTTGCATACAAAACCATCATGACCAAAGAAGCAAGAAAGCAAAGAAATGAGACCAGAATAAAGAAGAATACGTATAACAACTTTTATCCTCTTCAAAATGAAATCGAATGTGCTTATTGCAATAAATTTGGTCATGAAGAATGTGAATGCAGGTGCAAACTTCAGCCAAAAGAGCATATACCTTCAAGTTCCAAGGTATGGAGAAAGAAGGAATTACAGGTTGAGAACTGCGGCATAGATTTATTTGTAGAAGGAGAAGAAAATCAATGGTACATTGATAGCGGATGCTCAAAACACATGACAGGTGACCGAAATAAACTTCTTGCATACAATGCTCTAGAAAGAGAAAATAATGTTACTTTTGGAAATGATACTCCTGCTGTCATTAAGGGAAAAGGTTCTATTTTTCTAAAGAAAAAGGTGAAAGCTAACAATGTTATGCATGTGGATGGATTAAAACATAACTTTTTAAGTGTAATTCAAATGTGTGATCAAGGAATTGAAGTTGTCTTTAGCTCAAAAGAATGTGTGGTACGTGAACTTGACATAGGAAAAACAATAGTAAAAGGAACTAGAACACCAAGAAATTTGTATGTATTGAAAATTTGTAAAGAACAATGTTACTTGGGTAAATCTTCAAAAAATTGGTTATGACACAGAATATTGGGGCATTTGAGCTTCTCTCAAATCAAAAAATCTAGCAGACTCAAAGCTGTTCATGATCTTCCCAACATTACTTTGCCTGAAAGTACCATATGCAAATCTTGCCAATTCGGTAAGAAAACCAGAGTGCAATTCAATGCCAAAGAAGGATCAGCAAGTAAGCCTCTTGAAATCATTCATACCAACCTATGTGGACCTATGAGGAAAAAGTCACCCCGTGGAGAACAATACTAGATTATGTTTATTGATGATTTCTCTAGAATGTGTTGGATTGGGTTGCTAAAACAAAAAGATGAAGCATTTGAAAATTTTCAGATCTTCAAAGCCTTGGTTGAGAATGAATTAGATCTAAAAATCAATTTTCTTAGATCTGACCGAGGAGGTGAATATATATCAGATGAATTGTTTGATTTTTGTGAACAACATGGCATAAAAAGATAGTTTTATGTAGCTTTATCCCACAACAAAATGGCGTAGTAGAAAGAATGAATAGAACAGTTCAACAAATGGCTCGAGCTATGGTTGATGATTCTATAACACTTGACAAATTTTGGGGAGAAGCAACACATACCGCTGTAAATATCCTTAACAAGGCGCATGTTCATGTGAATAGTGATAAAAATCCATATGAGCTCTAGTATGGTAATCTTCCCACTGTAAAGCATTTTAGAGTTTTTGGAAGCAAATGTTTTATCAAGAACAATGATGAAAAACTTAGCAAGTTTGAACCTAGAGCAGATGAAGGAATATATCTTGGTTACTCTTCTATAAGTAAATCATATAAATGTTACAATAAAAGACTTCAGAAGATTGTTGAATGCATTGATGTTGTAATTGATGAGTCTCTCTCAACTCCAAAAGGGGAAATACCAACAACAAATGAAGATGGTGGTGATGTATATCTTCCTGCATAAAATAACAATAATATAGAAGGTGAACCCAATGAAGCAACAGAAGAAGATCTATCTGAAAAGGCTCCATTCAGGTATGTTCAAAAAAATCATCCAGAATCTCAAATTTTGGGAGAAAAGGGATCAGGAGTCCAAACAAGAAGAACTCTTGGAGGATATCCTAGCTATCTGGCATTTCTATCCACTATTGAACCATAGAATGTCAATCAAGCTAGAAAAGATGATTGTTGTATTCAAGCCATGAATGAAGAACTTGATCAGATTGAAAATAATCATACTTGGGAATTGGTTCCAAGACCTCATGATAAAAATGTTATTGGAACAAAATGGATATTCAAAAACAAGTTAAATGAAAATGGAGATGTTATTAGAAACAAAGCTAGACTTGTTTGTAAAGGGTATGCTCAACAAGAAGGTAAAGAATTTGAAGAAACATTTTCTCTTGTAGCTAGACTTGAAGCCATAAGAATGTTTCTTGCCTTTTCAAGCTTTCAACAATTCAAAGTTTATCAAATGGATGTTAAATCTGCTTTTCTCAATGGTGATCTAGAAGAAGAAGTTTATATAGAACAACCAGAAGGATTCATTTTGGGAAATGATGAAAAAGTTGATTGTAAACTTAAAAAGGCTTTATATTGTCTCAAACAAGCTCCAAGGGCATGGTACTATCGTCTTGACAAATATCTTCATCAACAAGGTTTTTCAAAGGGATCTGCTGATAGCAACTTATACACAAAAACTAAAATTGATAAACTATTGATTGTAGTTGTATATGTTGATGACATCAATTTTGGGAGTAATGAAGAGTCCATGAGTTAGAAATTTGCTTCTATTACGCAGCAAGAATTTGAAATGTCTTTACTTTGGGAACTAACATTTTTTCTTGGCTTACAAGTGCAATAAGCAACCAATGGCATATTTTTATCACAAGAAAAATATCTTAAGAAAATGTTGAAGAAGTATGGCATGGAAGACTGCAAACCTGTAAGTACACCAATGGTAACTGGGTGTAACCTCAGTTCTCATGATGATTCTCCCACGGTGAATAAACCAGAATACAGATCCATGATTGGAAGTCTTCTTTATCTACCCGGGACAAGACCAGACATTATGGTCTCACCTTCAGGCTGTAAAAATAATATTCAAATATCTACAAGGGACTCAATACTTTGGTCTATGGTATCCAAAGAATGCTGATATCACTCTTCATGCTTACACAGATGCAGATTGGGCTAGAAATGTTGATGATCGAAAGAGCAATAGTGGTGGTGCATTCTATATGGGGCCCTGATTAGTATATTGGTTCAGCAAGAAACAAAGTTCTATTGCCTTATCTACAGCAGAAGCAGAATATGTGGCTGCCGCATCATGTTGCACACAACTACTTTGGATGATGCAGAATTTATAAGACATTAAAATCAAATGTTCACCTCCCATATCCATTTTGTGTGATAATACAAGTGCCATTAGCATCTCAAAGAATCCTGTTATGCATTCCAAGACCAAGCACATTCCTATCAAGTATCACTTCCTACGTGAACAAGTGCTTGAAAAAAAGGTTAAATTGGAGTATGTTCCCTCCAAAGAACAAGTTGCTGATATATTTACTAAACCTATACCCCGGGAAGCATTCGAATATCTCAGACAGAAGCTGGGAGTTGTCTCTGCCTCTCTGATCAAATCTACTTAATTTCAGAAGATTAAATTAAATACGCGGGTTCCATAAAGGAAAATCGCGTATATACGCGAGTTCCTGTGCATAAAACCGCGTATAGGTTTTGTTGACAAAAATTCTCTGAGTCAACGTTTTAGAACAGTTGTGATATTCTCGGGTAATCTCTTTTGTTATTATAGTATTCATCGTTCTATATCATTCTTTGATATTTATCTCCTTGATGAAGATGCTTTGATGATTTTGTTGTTGAAGGTGTTCAGGATGCACAAACTAAGGGGGAACACTTGTCTTGTGGAAAAATATGCATTGTTGGCATTATGATTGGTTGCTGCGTTATGATCTCATGTTTGAGATTCTTTGGTTTTGGTCATAAATAGTCATATCTGTAATTTGATGAAAAGGTCATGTTGAGACCTATGATGTAAAATTGTTATATTCAGTCATATAAGGACTTGTTCAAAATTTGTAAACCCACTTGGTTGGGAAGTTGAGTCAAATATGCAATTTCACTTGGTTGGATCATTGATGTAAGCAAGTATGAGTCCTTGGTGATAGGAAAGGTTATACTCGGTTGAGTTATAGAGTCATGTACTTCATTGAAAAATCTGTCTTAAGATTTAGCATGAAATCAGGGGGAGCATGGTAATTTCAGTGCACATTAGATCTACAAAGCTCTACTTTCTACAAGTAAAACCTTGTTTTGGTCCACCCTTTGCCCTTGATGTAAAAGGGGGAGAGTATTTTGGTGTTTGAATAATGGTTATGATTATTGCATTTATCTGTTGTGGTGATCAAACACCATCATGGTTGCCATCAAGGCCAAAGGGGGAGATTGTTGGCAATATGATGAAATATGTTGTCCTTGATGGAAACCTACTTGACGAAGTTGTCCTTGATGGAAACCTACTTGATGAGTTGCCTCTTGATTGAAACCTATTTGGTAAAGATGTAAAAATGATATTTCTACAGGTCAGTTCAGATGTGCCAGAAAAAAGAATTCTAGAAAGTACTAGAACATTTCTCAATGTATACCCAGGTTTTATGGAGGGAACTCGTGTATGGATGCAATGTATATGCTACTTTTGTAAAGGCAACTCGCGTATACATTCAGAATTAGTATATACACAGTTTTTATGAAGAAAAGTTGCATATACAAGTGGATTCAAATGATCCAAGTCGCGTATGCATTTGGCGCTCTAAATTTATGATACCAAGGGGCATTACCATGGTATTGTCCCACAATATTGAGCACTCTATTGTCTATTTGATTCCATCTAAGAATACCATCAACAGTTGTGTGGTTTTTGTTAGCCACCTATGAAATTTTTGACAAGAAAACAGGTGGCTAAAATGTTTTTGAGCCTTCAAGAAATGAATTTCCTCTGAAAACATATCATTCTTGAAGCCTCCTGTGTCTTTTTCCCTTTGAAGAAACCTCACTGCTGCTCCCAGTTAAAAAGCCTCTCTGTTTGTGAAAGAAAATGCTCAAAAATGCCTCCATTTCCCCTTATATCATTCCCATAGACCCTCTGTTTCCATCACCTTTTTTCCCCTTTCAATTCCCTCATTAACCCTCTAAACCATCCTAAATCCCCTTTAAAACCTCATAATAGCCTTTATTTGGTATTAAAACCCATTTATTCCCTCTACCGAAAACCCTTTTAAGCCTTAAAAATCCTCTTTTTGGCTTAAAAGACACCCCATTTGCATTTGAGGCCTAAGCCCCTTTCGGCTAAGCCCTAACCACTTCCCCACCACGTGACCCGTGCCCAGGACTAGGCGCTGAAGCTCCGGGCGCTTATCGCAATCGAAGCATTCCATATGTGCGCATTTCTTTGTTAAATGGTTTTCTCTGATGTGATTGAACTTTGTTCTATGAACCTCCGCTTCGGTCTTCGCCGTTGATTCCCATTTTAATCCAACGGTCAAGTGCCAATCACATCGCCACCCCAATCGCCAATCAGAAAAACCTTAAAGTGCCTCCTTCTGTCTTCTCTGATTGTGATTCTCCGATTCGATCGCAATCGTTGATCGCTTGAGATCCAACGGTCCAGATTTCATCGCTCCCCGCTCATTGCACCAGTCTTCCTCCCCACTAATTTAATCTCTACCATCGATCTTATTCCAGATCGGATGGATGGCACTCAATCTCACCATCACCAATCGGAAGTTCTTAAAGTGTCACCCTCTGTCTCCCCCGATTGCGATTTTCCGATTCGATCATGACTGTTCGTTCAGTCCAAGATCTATGGTCCATGTTGCATCGCGTCTCCACCATGTTCCTTCATTAGAGCCTCTATTAACTTCATCATTTAACCTTCGTCGTTGATCTCCTCCTGAGATCCAACGGTCCAAAGCTAATCGCCCTCCACCCGCCAGGTCCCACCATCAAATGGCCCCGCTTTCATACATTTTGATCCATTTTTCTTTGTAAATCACCCGAGTGTTAAAACTTTGGGTTTTACACTAAATATTATTTCTTCCACCCCACTTAATATTAACACCTCCATTCGTGAATCCTGACCGTTGATTTCCATTCCCACATCTAATCCAACGGTCTGCAACCATTTTCGCACCAGACCTTCATCAGTTCATTATTCCACCATTCTGCAGTGTTTTTACCCGTTTTCACCTGTATTCCCCATTGCATCCATCATTCCTCCAGGCCTCCGCAGTATTTTTCTGCCACTCCCCTGTATTTTTTAATTGGTTCATTTCATTGTGCAGGGATTACAAAGCGAAGCAATTCACTCTGGCTCCACAGCCGCAACCACTATGACAGAGAGCGCAGAGAGGCCATTACAACATCGGCAAAGTATCAGCAAAGAGGATTAAAGGATTTAAGACTGTAATTGAATATTTAATGCTCTAATCCTTATCTAAAGAAAGAAGACACAGTTGGAAGACTAAAGCACACCAACAGGTCATATCAGTGCTACATAACAGCAGAACGTATTTTCCTAGAAAAGACACCTCCTACAACATTCTCCATGCCTCCTCGAGCCCTTAACAGTCAATACACTGACATAAGTTTCTATAGCTGTCAGGGCAACAGTTATGGAAGTATGGAGACCTGCAGAATTTCTATCCATGTTACTTATTCCAGAAGGCAGCGCAGAGTACCAAACAGCCAGAAGAATTTCAAAGAACACATCCGAGGTCAATATCGACCTGACAAAGACTCCCAGACCATACTACAGAGGACATACATCGATGAAAATTGCCATTAAGAAGAGTGGGCTCGACCTTCTACCTCCACTCTGTCTTAATGAGTCAATTTAATTCACATCTACTCCTGCTATTTCATTCTCCTATAAGAACTCCCGAAGAACATATTGTTGTTGTTGTTGTAGTGTAGGGATTCATTCGACTGTTAGAACAGTTATTGGGGGAGAGTAGCTGAGTAGTTTGTAATTTAGTAGGCTGGGAGGAGAAAGTTTGGACTGTATCAGCTATTGAGCTCAGTGTATGTGACTGGTTTTGCACATCAATTAATCAAGAAATTTCACAGGATCCTGGTCTATATTACGGGTGATGTTTCCTGTCTTATTTCATTTTAATCATGTTGTTAATATTTCTCTGATAAGAATCAGTAAATTAGGCTTAAGATATACCCCTGCTTGGTACCCTAATGCCCACTGCTCTTCTTGTCTTTGATCTTTTCTGCTAAGAGTGAATCTAAGAGAAAATTCATGTAGTTTAACCAGTTAAAGATGTTGGTCTAGCCCATGCTTACTGATGTGTTAATTCGAGGTTTTTTGCTTATATGTTCTTATTGGGTTTAAGCTGGAAGAATTGGGATACCGGGGATTTAGTGTAAGCCCTGTCCATTGGGGTCCTTTTCCAATAGATTGGCCTTTCTAAGATCCCTTGGAGCTGGTGTCAAAAGCATTGAAGGTTCAAAGTCCTTCTCTGATCTTAGGCCTAGTTTTGTGTTAAATCTTACTCTGTTTTTTCCTTTGAGAGTATGCTGAAGTAGGCCTGGAGTTAAATGAACTTTGACCTGATCTCAAACTACCCTTTGTGTCTTCATCGAGAGTTTCCTTTTAGTATGTCAAAGCAGGTTTGGATTTAAATGACATCTGACCCGATCTCCAAACAGAAAATTGGTTCCTTTCCTTCTTTCACCTTCACTCCTTAATGTTCCATTCCACCATCTATCTAAAAGATCCTTTAGTATAGATGACTTGCCATATGAAAATCTTGGTTATCTGTTATGCAAGTAATCCCCTTTCATGACTCCATAGCCCAATGGATGGCACTTTCTTGACCTATCTTCTTTTGCCGAAACAACCTGCTGCGTTTTTCCTTTCATTCCATAACCTTCTCAGTTAATGATCTCCGACCAACCCAACAACCAAATCATTTAAAACCCGCCTTTGTGCTTCATACCTAGCCTAATACCTCATTTTTTTCTTCAAAGATATATCATTCTTTTCTTTTATACAGAGATCCCTATTTGGGTCCAGGAGGGCTAGATCCTAGGGCCCCAAAGTGGTTATGATGTTGTCTGGTCTTTTGGTCTCACCAATCTGGCCAAAACACTGGAACCCCACATAATGGTGACTCCACTGGGGAATAAGGACCAATCAGCCTAGATTTGGCAATAAATCACTGTGGTGGACAGTAAAATCTTAAATCATCCACCTGGCGACTCCACAGTTCCTAAATGACTAAAAGACTCCACTGGTGATCAATAGGCCACTGATTGTATTTGTTTTCACAAGACTCCATTGGGAGACCAGTCGCATTACAACATCATCCATGATAAAGACCAAGTCACTTCACTAATGGAAGACTCTGAGCAATTTGTAGAAACGGAACTCAGTCCCCTTGAAAAGTTTCGTTGTGGAATATCAAGGATACTGGAAAAACTTAGAATCAAGGATCAGGGAAAATTTTAAGAACCCCTGCAAATTTATATGTATAATAAATGGGCGAATTCCCATGATACATAGGAAAAATGGAAGGCGATTTTATTAATAATATAATATGTATATATAATTTTTTGGCGAATCTCTCACGAGATTATATTATCTTGTAAAATCATGGCGAATCACTAGTACAAAATGGCGAATCTTTGTCTAGTGGAGTTCGGGGTGTTGGTTCCAATGAAGATATGGTAGTTGAACCAGGAGTTGAAGGAAGCGAACCATCGAGACCAAGCATGGCACATGGTGACTCGTGAGGGAAGTAGTTCTCGTGAAGTTTGGAAAATGCGTTCTAGTTCTACTAAGTGTAATATTGTTGCTCATGCTACTACTAGCACTGATATTGAGGTTGGAGAGGAGTTTGAGGAAGCATAGAAGGTAGCAGTGGTAGAGAATTACAAAGAAAACCCCATGATGGGCTCCATTTTTCCCTTTGGTATTTAGGCCTGCAAGATCATATGTCCATTGAACCAACTATTAACCGTTCAACCAACAATCAACTTGACTGAGTTGATTAGGTACGAGTCAACTTAGACTAATATTCAAAACTATGCTTTGCATTATCCCATATTTATCACACTAATGCACACAACATTGAGCATTTGCACCCAACTCTCATGCATGCACAAAAATTTTTCATTAACACCTATAACCCCAACCAAGTGAGAATAGTAATAGTAGCAATCAATAGATTATTTCATATTGAACTTCATAGCCATAGCACTCCTATGTATTGTATGTTGTATTCAACTTGCATTATCAAATATAGATACAATCATAGTTTTGATTGATACATGTAAATCATACTTGTGCACCATGTTGAATGCAATGTCAGTCAAGGCCTAAAGTCAGTTTGACGTGTAATGATCTATGAATTTTGCATGCAAGTTATTATAACCAACAAAAGTTTGGGCCTAGTTTGAATGAGCAGTGGAGGACACTCTCTGAGAGGCAAACTGGAATTTGTACGTGTTCTACAGTCCAATCTCAGTCAATGTTACAATATATCAAAAGAGTTATAGTTCAAGGTTACAAAACCACAGTAAAAATCTCCAGACAGAAAGAGGCAAGGTTACAAAACCACAGTAGACTTAGCCCAACACCAATTACCCTAAACAACTCTAAACAAAACCATAAATTCATCTTTCTTTCAGCTCTGCTTCAAACTGGAACAATCTATTCTGAATTGGAGACAAGAATGACGTAAGATATTTAATAATTGTACTTCTTTTGGAGTCCGAGATTCCCTTGTCAGCGTCCAAAGACACGTTCAACTAACAAAAAAAAGACAAGGAAATTTTATAATCAAGTTTTTGAATATCATATATGACTAGCAGACTTTAAAACTAGTTTTAGAAAATATGAATATAATACAACAAAAAATTATGCAGCACAACACATTGAATTTCTGGACAAAAATATAAATAAACAATAGTACCAGTTGGGATCTTTGCTATTTAGATGAGGATAATTTACCAACATTGATTTACACCATCCAGAAGCTTGACACAACATATCTTAAGCATGACAACAATTTAAAATAAAATTGTTTCTCAACATATGTGTTGACAAAGAACATCCATCTGGTAAACGACGACACTTAGTAGTGTTTACTTATGGCCCACCCCACATTCTAAATAAATATAAGCCAAAAAAAATGTGTGTTTACATTCCTATTTCTCTTTCAAATAGTATTTTTTGTTTCTCCTTGCTAAGACCACGAAAGAGACCTATTTGTGATCCAGAAAACAGGTATGCTTATATAATTACTACTCTTTCAGCTAGTGTTTTGGATTTTAGCTCCACTGATACTCTCCTAACTCAGAGCCAGATAGGAGCCATTTGTGGTTATGGATAGCTGATAACCATTTGTGGCAATGGATAGCTGATCAACTGCTATCAGTTGGCTTCTAGGAGCTATTAGTTGGCTTCTAGGAGCTGGTTTGAATACGATCAACTGGGAAGGTGATAAATATGAGGTTCATTCCTCTCATTGATGGCAAGCAAAAGCACATGATCCATGCCAATGCACTACACTTGGTCCAACAAGCAAAACAAAATGGGCTTTTCATTCCCAAGTGATTTTACTCATGCAATAGAGGTCCTTACTTCAATAACAAGCTATGATATCAAATTCATTGTGTAGGAAACAAAAATTCATTGTTAAGCTTAGTGTTTCCCACCTCAAATCATTGTAGTGTAGGAAAATTACTCAGCAAATGTGGAACTTACTTCCCTGTTCTATTGCCCGTGTTGAGTGGAATTTATGGTGGGAATGTGGAACTTACTTCCCTGTTCTATTTCCCGTGTCGAGTGGAATTTGTGGTGGGAATGTGAAACTTACTTCCCTGTTCTATTGCTCGTGTCGAGTGGAATTTGTGGTGGGAATGTGGAACTTATTTCCTCGTCTTGGCCTTAACCCCAGATCTGTCCCTCCTTGAAACATGATAATATCCAAGGACATATGGTCTCCCTATAGAATTATACAAGGGTTTCTGAGACACCATTGGGAAACCTTTTAAACGTATGCTTGGAAGCTCTTCATCTAGAACCACTTGCAGAGAAAACTAATGTAGGCATATTCAATATAAAGTTATAAACCACAACTCATCCAACAGGAACTCAATTAATGATCCCATGCTAATCATTCTACTTTACATGGCTTTCAAGACTCCTGCAGAAGTATTAACCACAAATAAATTAACACATGGCTACTTAATGGGTAGATTCATTTTATATAACATTCTGGAAGCTTCAAAGCTATTAGGTGGGTTGGAGAAATCCATCAAGAAGATCTGCTCCTAAAAATTGATTTTGATAAAGTCCTACACAGATTAGAATGGTATTTTACTTCAAATACGATGACAGCGAGCCAGAAATGGTCCTTCAGAAGGGGTTTTCTTTGTCCAATAAAATATTTCATCACAGCTAATGCTCTAGGTTAGCTAGAGTCAAGTGCAAACCGAAGGAATGATCCTTATCAGGTGCCTACAAGATATTTTAAAATCCACTTTGTAGATGACTCTGCGCTCTCTCTAGAATTAGCCCAATCTCTGGATATGATGACGTATTAGATTTTGCCCAAGTTCAACAAAGCGGTGAGCATTATGTTCACCAAAGCATCTTTTAAGGTTCAAGCTGGGCATCTAACATTAAGAAACGACTAAATCCTAATTAACAATTACATCTAAATCAGGTCATTTTTTATTCAAACATGGATGGCATAACAATGTTGACAATGTGAGCATGGAAGAACCTCCACAAGCTGGTGTAAAAGAGGATAAAGGCAAAGATGGTGGAAGCATCTACCCATGTTTTAAGATGTTGCTCCTACAACAGCGTTGGAAATGTGGCATCATTGAATCTTACACAAAGGAAATGTGATGCTTTGGTCTATTGTCGGTTTATTGTAATTAATGTTTATGAGGTATCATTCTACCATTGCTCTTCTATATTCCCTTTGCTTGTTTAGTTTGTAGGTCGATCAAGTTCTGCAAGTTTTCATTTGTACACACCATGTAATTGATATCTATTTGATCCCTAAAGAGATCAGAGATTAACCACTGATAGCCACTGGCATGATTGGACAGATTAACAGTTTGCACACAAAATACTGGCAATCACTAACAATCACAAAATATCATCTTCCTTGGTTATCTCTTCCTCTTCTTAAATTTTGTAAATTATATATTATAAAAAAACTGAAGAAACAAGCTAGGAAGTGTTGTGATCTTTCTTGTTAAATTATAGAGAATCCTCATGAATAATTTGGGATTAGTCAATTTGTTGTTAGGTGCTTTAGTCAATCTGTATAACTAAATTTTAATCTATATAAGTTGTATTGCGGTTGTACTAATACAACTATGGATTTCCTTGACAAACTAAGGTTAATAATTATAAAAATGACAAACCCAAAAGGGACAAAAACTTCAGAACATGCTCATAAGGTCATTTTCAAAATTAACAAACTCTAAATTCACACACTGGGGAAAAACAAACGTCCAAATTTTCCAACACATTAAAAACTCATTAGTTCTTTAGCTCATGTGCACATATTTACCATGCCACCTTGTATTTAGACAGGCCTAAAAATATCTTACAATGTTTATTTCTACACTAGCATAGATCATCTTAAACCCAAACCCATTAAGCATTCAAAGAGAGAGAGAGAGAGAGAGAGAGAGAGAGAGAGAGAGAGAGAGAGAGATCAGACAGGCACATGTTAGTATACAGGCATAAATGTCTCGCTTGTTAATGGATCAGAGTTAAGATGAATATATGCTAGGTTTTTGTCTTTTTAACATGATGGAAATTAACAAACAACCAGCTTTTTACTTTTGACATTACATGCCAAACCACAGCTAGTTTTCCATTGTAGTTCATTAGAGCTAGCATTACCACAGACATAACACATCTATTACACCAAGGTTGTAGAGTGTGCCTCACTTTAGTGCAATTATTGATCTTCTCAGTATTTACTTTCAATGAACTAAGAACATTGATTTTACCCAATACCAGTCTACATCTGCACCCTTTGATACAGATCTACCCAGGACTAATGTTTCTAGAAATACCCTAAAGGGGGTCCATCTATAACAATGCTCTAAAGGTATCCACAAAACAGATGGTAAACCACATACAACACTCTCTAGAATATCAAAACAACATAGAAAGAAACAGACAACATGATAAAAAAGTAACTCGCCAGAAATATTCAAGCAATTTATTACTTTCAATACTTTTCATATACACACTTGCATATCTTCCAAATCACCATAAGAAGCCTCTGGAACATTTAGAGTGCCCTGACTTTGCTTCATTTCCTCCTCAATCAACCACTCACCTATTTCAAACCAAAATCTGAATCAGATTATAGACCAACCTTATACATTTCATAATCATATAAAAATATTAAATCAGCTTCACCTTGAAACTTCAAGGCGATCTCATAAGAGTAACCAATTCGTTTCTTATTGCACACTGTCACCAATGATGCCTGAAGCAATGTTCAGTAATTATACTTAGTTCAACATGAATTCAAGGGCTCAAGAATAATTTATACACAACATTCTCTACACTAAAAAATGTTTAGAGGAATAAATCCATTTCCAGGCTTTTAATTCAAGTCAAATTGAAACTGACATTGGTTAATTAGTTTTCACATAGATGTCTTCCCACAAGATGATGTGAAAAAAAGCTAAGTGAAGTGAACTCCTGCCTCCGAGTGTAAGTAAAAGGTTGCTCGATTAGCGAGCATTTAAGGTACAAGGCTATTATTATCTCATAACCTGCATAACATTAATCAAGCATTCCACTTTCTTTCTGAAGGGGTGGGGAAAATAATTGCACAAGAAAGAGTTTTGGATGCAACCAACAAAGAAGCAAGTACTGAATGCCCAGTCAACATGGGGAAAATAGGAAGAGTTTCAAAAATATCGAATTTTGCAGGATGGCCTCGGGGGATTCTAACAAAACAAAACAAAAACAAAAAGTCCCGAGAAAAGGAAAACGCTGCAAAACAGGAAAAAACTGATGGATAATTAAAGAAGCAGGTTTGCAAGGGTACTTAAAAATCCCACAAACAATTATAATCACTATTTGTGAATTTTGCAGAATAACAGGAAGGAAATCAGTCTTCATCATGACTCAAAATCACAAAGGAAAAATCCATCCAAACCAAACAAAAGACCAAGTACAAGAGCTCGCAGAGAAATAAGCTGCAGCTTTTCAGCTTAAGCAACGTATTCATAATTCCTCTGGAAAATAAGGAATGACTAGAAAACAGTTCTTTAAGGCAGCTCATCCAAAAGATTCAGTTCGATCCCAAACCTGCTAAAAATTATACATTATGATATAAAAGGCCCATTGTTTTAGCAAAATATTCAACCCTAAAACAAGTTTAGTGAAGCTACACCCAACACCAACAACATCACATTTTGGCTTTCCTAAGACTTATGAAAAAACTAAGAATTCAATCTTCAGGGGAGGCATGAAAACAGACATCCAAGATTTTGTAGCATCCTAGGATGCTTGCCAAAGCAACACAAAGAATTTACTAGGTGCATTGCACAATGTAGCCTTTATTAATCCCAGCGCATATTTGGACAGAAATTTCAATGAATTTTATTGTTGGACTTCCAAAAGCGAGCAACAAAACAGTGAGTAAGGTCATGGTAGATTGTCTTTTAAAAGCAACTCATTTTCACGCCTCCACTCATCCTTTCACTCCTTTCTCAATTTCCCAAGCATTCGTGGATAATATCTTCAAGCTACACAGTATGCCAACTTCCATTGTTTCAAATCTGCAGGGATGGCTGTAGTTAATGACTATATTAAGGGCTACACTAAGCAGTCTACAACGTCTCCATTACTAGCTCAACCTTTGCAATATATGCAAAATTTCCAATCTTATATTGTTGGGCCTGGACCTCCAATGCAAAGCTTTTAGATTTTTCTCCATACTATCAAATTTATCCTAGAAGTCCTCTTTAATATCTCATATGGGGACCTAATTGAATGACAGGAGATGACATGGCACATTTAGGTAATACGTGAATGGGGAAGATGATCTAGAGGGCTAGCCACTAATTGGAGTAACCGAGAGACCTTTGAGAGTCAACACTAAGCATCCCTAAGAGACCGAATGAGGTAATGACCTCTGAAGAACAGAGTGCTAAATTATAAGTACAAATTTATGTCTTTCCTTGAAGCTAAATCCCACAAATCCCTAAATCTACAAAGGAATGATACCAATTTGAAGATGGTCTTGAGGCAAACAGGTTGGGTTGCAAACTCTGCCCGAACAACAACCTCAGGTACATTTTGCTTGCATCAAATGTAACTAAGAAATAGGATCTGGACTCTTTCTAACTTCTCCCAATCAACTTGAGTCTTGAAATAAAATTCCATACATTTAGTACGTTATTAGTTATATAGTACTACTAAAAAAATCAATAACAACCTCTAATAAGGCATGTTCGTAAGAAAAAATCAGTGAATCTTTTATATACTTTTTCAGTATAGGAAAGTTCAGAAAGATAGTAAACAATACAAATCCATTTCCTTTTATCTATGATATATCAAATCCAAAGGGTATCAACAAATAAATTCTTAATCCTAAAAGTACTAAACGTGTAAAAAAAGCATATTCTATTATGCAACCCAAGTGACCAATTTAAATATGATGAGTGTGCCAATGATTTCTACCAATCATAATATGGAAATATTTCATGTAAAATTTCTATTATTGGCCAGTGCAATATCTAACACCCATTATTATGTAAAATTAGCACAAAAATTAGTACATCTTGCTCATAATTTTTTTCTCATTAACAAGCAGTAAGCAACTTGTATATCTAGTTGTATAACTTCATCTTTACTATATGCAAGATAATCTCAATAGTGGAAGTAAAGAGGAAATGTTCCTGGGTTACAAATCCATTTTTTTGCCTTGTCCATTTAAGTTGAAATTGCTAGATATTGACACTCTCTGTAAGCACTTTACCGTCTTTTGGATCATAGAATATCTCAATCAGAATTATAATGCACCTTATATCTTTGAACATTGTATAAAAACCTTGGAAATAAAAGCTATGAAGCAGACCCAACAATGATTCAAAACAAATGAACGTATATACAAAATTGGAAATTTGTACCAAAAATATGATTATACAAGTTCCAACAAGGTTTCTGCAGTCAAGCAAAGCTACGAAAGAGTAATGCTCAGAGTACTTACCAATATGCTTGACAATGGCAGTGGCTTTAAGCCCAGTTGTTGTTAAACCTGTAGACATTGTTGTTCCTTTTATTTTGCAAACCTTTCATTGAAGTTAGCAAATCAATACCTAGAATCCAAGTTGATACTTGCCCTCAAATTATTGGTGTATTTGTGGGGATGCTTAAGACCATTTCCATTACCGAAATTCATCCACATTGCCTCTGTTTTATTGCTTGGTTTAGTGTTGTCACTATAAATCAAGGGATAACTAAGTATTTTTACTTCGATACTTGCAATCAAATTGTTGTTGTATTTGTGGGGATGCTTAAGGCCATTTCCATTAGTGACAGTCATCCACATTGGCCTTTTTTTTATTGCTTGGTTTAGTGGGAAATACCTTGCTAGTAGTAGTAACCAGTCTACCTTGCCACAAACAGGAGCACATTCGACGAAGGACACACCCACACTGTAGATTTGAACTCACGTCAAACTTTTGCTTCCACATTTACTCAAGTTTAAATGTTTATGACTCAGTTACTCAAAATTTATCTTAAGAAACTGCTGAAATGAATTGCAGTCAATGCTTAATAAGTAGATAATGAATCACCAATGGAGGAGGTATCTGCAGGGATGGTTGCAGGTAATGACTATATTAAGGGCTACACTAAGCAGTCTACAACACCTCCATTGCCAGCTCAACCTTTGCAATATATGCAAAATTTCCAATCTCATATTGTTGGGCCTGGACCTCCAATGCAAAGCTTTTAGATTTTTCTCCATATTATCAAATTTATCCTAGAAGTACTCTTTAATAGCTCAGTTGAGGACCTAATTGAATGAAAGGAGATGACATGGCACATTTAGGTAATACGTGAATGGGGAAGATGATCTAGAGAGCTAGCCACTAATTGGAGTAACTGAGAGACCTTTGAGAGTCAACACTGAGCATGCCCTAAGAGACTGAATGAGGTAATGATCTCTGAAGAACAGAGTGCTAACTTCTAAGTACAAATTTATGTATTTCCTTGAAGCTAAATCCCACAAATCCCTAAATCTACAAAGGAATGATACCAATTTGAAGATGGTCTTGAGGCAAACAGGTTGGGCTGCAAACTCTGCCCGAACAACAACCTCAGGTACATTATGCTTGCATCAAATGTACCTAAGAAATAGGATCTGGACTCTTTCTAACTTCTCTCAATCAACTCGAGTATTGAAATAAAATTCAATACATTTACTACCTTATTAGTTATACAGTACTACTGAAAAAATCAATAACAACCTCTAATAAGGCATGTTCGTAAGAACAAATCAGTGAATCTCTTATATCATTTTCCAGTATAGGTAAGTTCAGAAAGATAGTAAACAATACAAATCCATTTCCTTTTATCTATGATATATCAAATCCAAAGGGTATCAACAAATAAATTCTTAGTCCTGAAAGTACTAAACGTGTAAAACAAGCATATTCTATTATGCAACCCAAGTGACCAAATTAAATATGACGAGTGTGCCAATGATTTATACCAATCATAATATGGAAATATTTCATGTAAAATTTCTATTATTGGCCAGTGCAATATCTAACACCCATTATTATGTAAAATTAGCTCAAAAATTAGTACATCTTGCTCATAATTTTTTTTCATTAACAAGCATGTAAGCAACTTGTATTTCTAGTTGTATAACTTCATCTTTACTATATGCAAGATAATCTCCATAGTGGAAGTAAAGAGGACATGTTCCTGGGTTACAAATCCATTTTTTTGCCTTGTCCATTTAAGTTGAAATTGCTTGATATTGACACTCTCTGTAAGCACTTTTCCATCTTGTGGATCATAGAATATCTCAAGCAGAATTATAATGCACCTTATATCTTTGAACATTATATGGAAACCTTGGAAATAAAAGTTATGAAGCAGACCCAATAGTGATTCAGAACAAATGAACATATATACAAAATTGGCAATCTGTACCAAAAATATGATTATACAAGTTGTTTCCAACAAGGTTCTGCAGTCAAGAAAAGCTATGAAAGAGTAATGCTCGGAGTACTTACCAAGGTGCTTGAAACTGGCAGTGGCTTTAAGCCCAGTTGTGGTTAAACCTGCAGACATTGTTTTTCCTTGTATTTTGCAAACCTTTCATTGAAGTCAGCAAATCAATACCTAGAATCCAAGTTGATACTTGCCCTCAAATTTTTGGTGTATTTGTGGGGATGCTTAAGACCATTGCCATTGGCGACATTCATCCACATTGCATTTTTTTTGTTTCTTGGTTTAGTGTTGTCACTATAGATCAAGGGATAACTAAGTATTTTTACTTCGATACTTGCAATAAAATTGTTGTTGTATTTGTGGGGATGCTTAAGGCCATTTCCATACTTGCAATCAAGGGATAACTAAGTATAACATGAGAAATTGAACCTAAGGAAAGCCTTCATAACTATCAACATGTGGAGGCAAACTCCATAACTATATACTCGTGTATGAAAACTCGACTGCAGAATGAAATACCATGGTAGAATCCACAAGATGGAATAAGAAGTACTCAATTGATTTATCGAGACACCATAGGTGACCTTCACTCAACAGAGTTCAGTTATCTATCGATCTATCCAACGATAACAAGGCGTTCTCAAACAAAAAATCAATCGAAGAGCTTGAAGTATATCGTATTTAATAAGCCACATTTAATATCATCTTCAGGATTTAGCCACCTTGTAACAAACATCTCCATCACAAATAACTCCTTCGGGTTTACAGTTTTCATCAATCGCAGCATCTGTGTCTTCACCCTTGTCCTCCTGCATCACATCCCCTTCATCCTTCAAAGCACAAGTTAGGTGAAAAGAGTAGTCACAATATTTGCAATAATAGGACCATCCAGTGCTATCTTCTTCACAAACATCACAAATGAATGCATCCGCCTCTGTGAATACAAGGGGGTGTTCATGTTGGCTATACCTTATCTCCTTGGGTGATTTCTCAGCCAGCTCTTTCATTTCCTTCTCCATTTCCTTCTGCAGCGTTTCAAGATGACCATTGGTGAAGGGATAAGCCTTGGCTCCAAATGTGGTCATTGCACTTTCAACATTCTCTGTCACATTTTTTCCATCTGGACCCACCACAATCAACGATGGGATGCCTCTGACACGGAGAAGCCGCATGAGATCCTTCTTAGTTTCATCTCCAAATGGAAGAGCCAACCATGGCATGGTTTTGTAATAATCTTCAAAGGCCTCTTCATCCTTGTCAATAGAGATGAAAACAATCTCAAAGGATTCTCCTCTTTCCTTGAGTTCATTGTATACCTTTACAAGCTTCAGAGTAAAACCTTGGCAAGGTGGGCACCAATGGGCAGAGAAATACAGAGCAATTGTCCCCCACAAGCTCAACTACAGGGACCTGTTAAAAAAATCGAAACATATAAAGGATCAACATCACCCATATAAATGAGTCCATGTCAAATTGTGGTTTAGTTGTTGATAACAAGAATCCACCATGAAAAAAACCCAAATTCAAACCCTGAGAGATGTAGACCCTCTCTGTGAAAGTATTTTATACTTTTATGAAAAAATTCACACACTTAACTGTTTAACACTACGGGTGATTCATAAATTATGGCATAAGAACAATGAAATTACTATGCAGATCTCCATAACTCACCTGGGCACCTCCATGCTTGATAAAAAAGTTGCGCTCATCAGAAACCAAGAGTGACTCTAGCGTTTGTGCTTCTCGTTTGGCTTCATCCTCTACTTCAAGCTCATCCAACCTTTTTTTGGTAAATGGATAAACTCTGATTCCATATTCTCGTATAAGTCCCACTACATTTTCCTGTACTATTTTCCCATCTGGACCTAAAATAATCAAGGATGGGATACCTTGAACTCGAAAGTAGCGAGACAAGTTCTTTTCAGCCTTGTCTCCAAATGGCAAAGCCAGCCATGGCATGCTTGCATAATATTCTTCGAAGTCTTTCTCCTCTTTGTCCCCTGAGAGAAACACAATCTTAAAGGCCTCCCCTTTCTTCAAAAGCTTATTATAAATATCCACAAGCTCCGGGGTGAAATTTCTACAGGGACCACACTAGTGAACTGAGAAATACAGACCCACAGTTTTCCCCACAAGCTCCATGACCGGGACCTATTGGCAAAAACCCAAATTGACAATGAGACCATCATGAAAATAAGAACTTATTTCAGTGGTATGATTCATGAATCATGGCATAAAAACAATGAAGCTAGTAAGCAGACGTTAGTAACTCACCTCGGCACCTCCATGCTTGATCACAAAGTTGCGCTCATCAGAAACCAAGAGTGACTCTAGGGTTTGTGCTTCTTGTTTGGCTTTCTCCTCCGCTTTAAGCTCATCTAGGCGCTCTTTTGTAAATGGGTAAGCTCTAATTCCATATTCTTGTATTTGGGACACTGCATCAGTCAAAACTGTTTTCCCATCTGGACCTAAAATAATCAAGGTTGGGATACCCTGAACTCGGAAGTAGCGAGATAAGTACTTTTTAGCGTTGTCTCCAAATGGAAAAGCCAGCCATGGCATGCTTGCATAATATTCTTCGAAGTCTTTCTCCTCTGTGTCACTCGAGAGAAACACAATCTCAAAGGCCTCCCCTTTCTTCAAAAGTTCATTATATATCTCCACAAGCTGTGGAGTGAAATTTCTACATGGACCACACCAGTGGGTTGAAAAATACAGACCCACAGTTTTTCCCATGAGCTCCACTACCGGAACCTATTGGAAAAAACCCAAATTGACAATGAAACCGTCATGAAATAAAATCTGTGCATCTATTTTTCCTACACCCTTGTAGCATCCAATGATTGCATGAAACTCAATCACCCAATTCAACGCATGTATTGATTAGACTTGCACACTCTATTCTCTAGCTTTTCAAGTTCAATAGCCCAATTTAATACATGCTTTCATACCTACATTCTCATAAAGAGCCCAAATTCAGACTTGATGGCAGGGAAAAACACAAGCGAAAAAGGGAAAACACCCACCTTTCTTCCTCCATGGCCAAGGACAAAATCTCGTTCATCAGACAACAAAAGAGAATCCATAGTCTGTGCAGCCCTTATGGCCTCCTCTTTCGCCCTCAACTCAGAAAATCTCTCTGCGGTGAATGGATATCCCTCAACCCCATATTCTTCAATTATCTCCACACCTTCAGTCGTTATAACTCTTCCCTCTTTGTCCAGAAAAACAAGGCACGGAATGCCATCGACCTAAAAAGTCTGATTAAGCTTCTTCCTTGTATACCATCTGAGAATGGTAGGGCAAGCCATGGCATGGTATGGTGGTATTCCTTGAATCACTTCTCATCAAGATCCGGAGAAACAAAGAGAATCTTGAAGTCCCCCTTCTTCGATAACTTTGTATAGATTTTGGACAAAACGGGGGGTGAAACCCTTGCATGGAGGACACCAATGTGCATAAAAGTACAGACCCACATGTTTCCCTTCCAGTTCTTCAACTTTCACTTATAGATTACATTGGATTCAATACAAAAATGCAAATTTGCAGCGAAATAAATGATATCAGAGACTGTATAAGTATAACAATCATACCTTGCTTAATGGTATGAAGGATTAACAAGCTGTAATTTATAGAGATGAATTTCAACCTTACCCTCGATTTTCAAACCAAGAAATCTGGCTATTGCAACCAAATCGAACTTCAAAACCTGTAAATCGAGGTGAATCCACCCAAATTCAATGAGTCCAACCTCCAAACCAGGCGAATCGGGCCTTTGCAATGTAAATCTAGGGCGAATCCCACCTTTTCAATTTTTATCCGCTTTAATTTTGAGGCTAAAATATAATAATTATTTATTTTTTAAATAAATTTTGGGCTAAGTTGTTAACTATAGAAAAAATGGGTGCAATATAAAAAATTCGCCTCCTCAAACTATAAAACCCCTTAAATTTCGCCTTTGGGCTAAAATTCGCCCCTAAAATTTTCCATGGCAAGGATCTTCCAGAGGCTTTCTTTTCCAGCTCGAGATTCAATAATCAACCTGAGCTTAATAAAGTTTTTCTAGAAGTGTTGGTTGAAAGATATGAAGCTGAGATAGAAATATTGAATTCACAAGAGAAATCATACTAATTCGAGGACCCGAGAGCCTTTTTGGAAAGTCTCCCTCCCCCTAAGAAAGAAGAGATTCCACTGCCTTTCGAAGTACAAGAAGAATATGATCGGGCTTTCAAGAGCCATACTGAAGATGCAGTGGAAGATGCAGTAATCAAAGCAGCCCGGGATGAAGACAGCCTACCAGTCATGGGAGGCCTGAAAGAAGTAAGTGTACATCATGCGTTGATTGATCTTGTGGCAGAGTATATGGAGGCCTTGATTAGTTCAATTTCTCCAGCATTGATTCTTCGCAAGGGCCAGATTCATCAGGAGGGGTCACCATTGATGGTGACCCTAGTTTTGAATAACCACACGCAGAGCACCCTATGGTTGTCTCTGATCAACAGTCAGTGCTTCTATCCTTTTTTGATACTGCTTGAATGGCTGCATTGGCATTATTGTATCACCTAGAGCATCAAAGATTTCCAAGTAGAGTAGAGTAGGTGGGAAATATAAATAAAGCTCAGCCTATGAGCATGTAGTTAGTTGTTTTTAATTTCTGCAAAGTCCAGCAAGTCAGACAGTCTAATCCTGGCTTGACTGTTTTTCAATTTTTGTCTTAGAATGTAGAGAAGAAATCTGCTAGACAGTTTAATCCTAGCAGATAATAGTTTAGGTAGAGAACTTATGAGGCCAACTGTTTAATCTGGTCTCATGGAGTAATAAGGGTAGAAATAGAATAGGTTTATTTTCCTGTTTGTAAAAAAATTGATGATGTGAAGGGTCTGCAAGTCCAAATGCACCCAGAAGAAAAAATGTTAGGACAATAGTGTGGGTAGGTAGTTGTTGGGAGAGTATTACTACTGATATGATGTCTACATGATTTGTGGCAGCTAATCCAAGAAATCAAATGTATGTGTCAAATACCAGGCATCTAGCCTACTCCAAAGATTATTTTTCTGAATTCTTGACACCTTCAAGAAGATGCCATCCCCATGTGGAGCCACTATTAGCCACCTATGAAATTTTTGACAAGAAAATAGGTGGCTAAAATGTTTTTGAGCCTTCAAGAAATAAATTTCCTCTGAAAAAATATCATTCTTGAAGCCTCCTGTGTCTTTTTCCCTTTGAAGAAACCTCACTGCTGTTCCCAGTTAAAAAGCCTCTCTGTTTGTGAAAGAAAATGCTCAAAAAGGCCTCCATTTCCCATTATTTCATTCCCATAGACCCTCTATTTCAATCACCTATTTTCCCCTTTAAATTCCCTCATTAACCCTCTAAATCATCCTAACTCCCCTTTAAAACCTCATAATAGCCTTTATTTGGTCTTAAAACCCCCTTATTCCCTCTACCGAAAACCCTTTTAAGCCTTAAAAATCCTCTTTTTGGCTTAAAAGACACCCCATTTGCATTTGAGGCCTATGCCCCTTTCGGCTAAGCCCTAACCACTTCCCCACCACGTGACCCACACCCAGGACCAAGCGCTGAAGCTCCAGGTGCTTATCGCAATCAGAGCGTTCCATATGTGCACATTTCTTTGTTAAATGGTTTTCTCCGATGCGATTGAACTTTGTTCTATGAACCTCCGCTTTAGTCTCCACCGTTGATTCCCCTTTAAATCCAACGGTCAAGCACCAATCACATCGCCGCCCCAATCGCCAATCATAAAAACCTTAAAGTGCCTCCTTCTGTCTTCTTCGATCGCAATTCTCTAATTCGATCGCAACTGTTGATCTCTTGAGATCCAACGATCCAAATTTCATCGCTCCCCTCTCATTGCACCAGTCTTCCTCCCTGCCGATTTAATCTCCGCCGTCGATATTGTTCCAGATCGAACGGTTGGCGCTCAATCGCACCATCGCCAGTCGGAATTTCTTAAAGTGTCACCCTCTGTCTCCCCCGATTGCAATTTTTCGATTCGATCGTGACCGTCCATTCAGTCCAAGATCTACGGTCCATGTTGCATCGCGTCTCCACCATGTTCCTTCATTGGACCCTCTATTAACTTCATCATTTAACCTCCGCCGTTGATCTCCTCCTGAGATCCAACGGTCCAAAGCTAATCACCCTCCACCTGCCGGGTCCCACCATCAAATGGCCCCGCTTTCATACATTTTGCTCCATTTTTCTTTGTAAATCACCCGAGCGTTAAAACTTTGGGTTTTGCACTAAATGTTATTTCTTCCACCCCACTTACTATTAACACCTCCATTCTTGAATCCTGACCGTTGATTTCCATTCCCACATATAATCCAATGGTCTGCAACCATTTTCACACCAGACCTTCATCAGTTCATTCTTCCACCATTCTGCAACGTTTTTACCCATTTTCACCTGTATTCCCCATTGTATCCATAATTCCTCCAGGCCTCCACAGCATTTTTCCTCCACTCCCCTGGATTTTATAATTGGTTCATTTCATTGTGCAGGGATTACAAAGCGAAGCAATTCACTCTGGCTCCACAGCCGCAGCCACTGTGACAGAGAGCACAGAGAGGCCATTACAGCAACGACAAAGTATTAGCAAAGTGGATTAAAGGATTTAAGCCTGTAATTGAAGATTTAATGCTCTAATCCTTATCCAAAGAAAGAAGACACAGTTGGAAGACTAAAGCACACCAATAGGTCATATCAGTGCTACATAACATCAAAACATATTTTCCTAGAAAAGACACCTCCTACAGCGTTCTCCATGCCTCCTCGAGCCCTTAATAGTCAGTACACTGACAGAAGTTTCTATAGCTATCAGGATAGCAGTTATGGAAGTATGGAGACCTGCAGACCTTTTATCCATGTTACTTATTCCAGAAGGCAACGTAGAGTACCAAACAACCAGAAGAATTTCAAAGAACACATCCGAGGTCAATATCGACCTGACAAAGATTCCCAGACCATACTACAGAGGAAATACAGCGATGCAAATTGCCATTAAGCAGAGTGGGCTCGACCTTCTACCTCCACTTTGTCTTAATGAGTCAATTTAATTCACATATACTCCTGCTATTTCATTCTCCTATAAGAACTCCCGAAGAACATATTGTTGTTGTTGTTGTGGTAGTGTAGGGATTCATTCGACTGTTAGAACAGTTATTGGGGGAGAGTAGCTGAGTAGTTTGTAATTTATTAGGTTGGGAGGAGAAAGTTTGGACTGTATCAGCTATTGAGCTCAGTGTATGTGACTAGTTTTGCACATCAATTAATCAAGCAATTTCACAGGATCCTGGTCTATATTACGAGTGATGTTTCCTGTCTTATTTCATTTTAATCATGTTGTTCATATTTCTCTAATAAGAATCAGTAAATCAGGCTTAGGATATACCCCTGTTTGGTACCCTAATGCCCACTACTCTTCTTGTCTTTGATGTGTTTTGCTGAGAGTGAATCTAAGAGAAAATTCATGTAGTTTAACTAGTTAAAGATGTTGGTCCAACCCATTCTTACTGACGTGTGAATTCGGGGTTTGTTGCTTAGATGTTCTTGTTGGGTTTAAGCTAGAAGAATTGGGATACCGGGGATTTAGTGTAAGCCTTGTCCACTGGCGTCCTTTTCCAACAGATTGGCCTTTCTAAGATCCCTTGGAGCTGGTGTCAAAAGCATTGAAGGTTCAAAGTCCTTCTCTGATCTTAGGCCTAGTTCCGTGGTAAATATTTCTTTTCTTTTTCCTTTGAGAGTATGCTGAAGCAGGCCTAGAGTTAAATGACCTCTGACCTGATCTCAAACTACCCTTTGTGTCTTCATCAAGAGTTTCCTTTGAGTATGTCAAAGCAGGTTTGGATTTAAATGATATTGACCTGATCTCCAGACAGAAAATTGGTTCCTTTCCTTCTTTCACCTTCACTCCTTAATGTTCCATTCCACCATCTATCTAAAATATCCTTTAGTATAGATGACTTGCCCTATGAAAATCTTGGTTAGATTTTATGCAGGTAATCCCCTTTCATGACTCCATAGCCCAATGGATGGCACTTTCTTGACCTATCTTCTTTTGCTGAAACATCCTGCTGCTTTGTTCCTTTCATTCCATAACCTTCTCAGTTAATGATCTCCGACCAACCCAACAACCAAATCATTAAAACCCCCCTTTGTGCTTCATACCTAGCCTAATACCTCATTTTGAGCTTCAGAGATATATCATTCTTTGCTTTTATAGAGAGATCCCTCTCTGGGTCCAAGAGGGCTAGATCCTAGGGCCCCAAAGTGGTTATGATGTTGTCCGGTCTTTTGGTCTCACCAATCTGGCCAAAACACTGGAACCCCAATAGTTTTGACTCATGGTATTAGAAAAGGCTAAATTTATATAAGGAGAAGAAAATCATAGTGCAAAGTGTGCATGAGTAAGGGTTGTTACTGAATAATTTTCTCTAAGGTATATCTGCATGGGATGAACTCTGTTTTAATCGATAGATCTAAATCTATGATGCACCCATGGATACAATGATGGTTCAGGATCTCTAAATCTGAAATGACTATGCTCTTGTGTGATCCATTGAAGAGATGATTAGATCTATGACCTGGCGCAAGTTTGCTGAAGTCAAATGAAGGAATCTGGGTAAGTTCTATGGATCTGATTCATTTTGCAAAATTTACATTTACAGATCTATACGCTAGTTCATTTCAATAAAAGTGCGTATATATGCGGGTTTGATTTAGAAAAGGCGCGTATGGAAGTTTAGGGTTTTCTGAAGCTTATTGCAGATGTTTTTCTGTGATTCCTGCTATTTGTCTGCTGTCTGTCAATGAAGTCTTCTTGAACTTGATCTGGGTTGTTTGAATACTGTATATGCTGGTAATTTGATTATGTACAAATCTGATCAATGAGAGAATAAACATGGTTGTTGGTGACTAACTGATGAAGGGTTTTGCATTTCTAAAGGTATCTGACTAAAAGCCTCAAATCTGGATCTGAGATTGATTACTTTCTGAAAAAAAATATTCACAGATCTATACGCAGGTTGGTATGAAAGAAAGCGCGTATATACATGGGTTCAGTAAAGTGAAGTAGCGTATGCATTTTAAGTTGATGATGGTTTAGGGTTGAGTTTGTACCTGCATATTTATTCTGAAGTCTGGGTTATTTCTGATGATCTGATTACAGTGGTCTCACTGTTCTGATTGATGTATTGGGTAAAACTTATGGTTATTGATGTTTATGAAGAGTTGTGTTGATGTTGTTTGATCCAGTATGAAAATTGATGAAACGTGGTCTGCAGTGGTTCTGAGGGTTGAAGCCTTTAGTATGGAAGTAGAAGCTTCCTTCCAATAGAAGTTGGTGTTCTGATCAGGGGGTTGAAGCTCCCTTCCAGTAGTGGCTTGTAAAAGAGATTAGGGGGTTGTAGCTCCCTTCCAGTAGCAATTGGAAAAACGAGAGAAGGTTGCAACCTTTTGCAGGTAGATGCCTGCGTACTGATATGAGTTTGCATTAGTACAATATTGTAAACAATTTTCCATATAATAAATATTGAAGACAAAGATGACAGTAGTGGTGGTTTTCTCTCGAATTGGGTTTACACCTTAAATACTGGTGTTCATGTGTGTTTCATTTGTGTGATGATTTATACTACTGTTACTGCACATATTTACTGATTACCTAATAGATGCATGACTGATAAATGAGTTAAAGACTGTTCCTGAAAAGGTTTTCTAATATGTAAAATTATATCAGTATACGCTAGTTTCTTCAGTATTTGCGCGTGTATACGTGAGTTGGTTTCACAAAAGCTGCGTATTGAATTCTATAAAAGTAAAAGTTAAAATATTTTTACTAAGCTCTAAATACTGATTCATCCCCCCCCTCTCATTATTTTTCCAACAATAATTTCGAAAAATATATTTGAACATGATTAGTACAATATCGATGATATCAATTAGTAAGCACGTCAATGCATGATTAATTGGTTTGATGTTGAAATAATTACATTATACCAAAAAAATATTAACATCATTTTCCCAGGATTGTGGCTAGAAATGGCATGTTACAATTGGCAGGGTGAAGCAACTATCCATTTTCATCTACCAACTACGCCTTGTGGTATGCTGCTCCTGATAAGAGCTTCTGAATTTTTGGAACTGTTAGAATATTTTGTGCATCTGAACTCGATTATGAATCTGCGTGAACCTGAAAATTTGTATACATTAATTTGATTAAGCTGATTGACATGGATAAAAAAAATAAATTCAATTAGATAATGAAAATATAAATAAAATCTGAAGTAATTACATCTAGAGATGGATAGGCAGAACTCTGCGATGGACTTTGAGAAATATTATGGAATGAGATGGATTTTGAAGAACTGTCCATTTGATATAATTATGAGATTTTCTCCTTGCATTTGAGAAAAATCAACAACAAATTTTGGTTTACATACCTAAAAGTAATTCCAACGTGTTACAAAAAAAGTTATTATTATCGGTGCTAATGTACTATTAACCACACCAGTGTGGTTTTATTACCAGACACACCAGTGCAGTTAGTTAACAAACACACCAAATGTCGAGAAAAAAAACACAACTTTATTTTTTTGAAGCGAAAAAAAGTGGCAAATGATTTTTGAAAACCTAATTTCATATAAAGTTCTTTAAATAGTAAAAGCTATTCATTATTTCATTATTTTTGCAAAATAATTCAGGGAGGGATTTGCACGAGAGACATACCTGGAGAAAGAGAGAATTGTGGAGTAGAAAAATACTTTTGAGCAACAACACTATTCAGAGAATCGGAATTTGAAACATCTGGTGATTCACACAAAAAACTATAGTATAGTAAAAATGTTAAATTTTACTGTAATAATTTTTTTTTTAGAGTTTATGTTATATTTAATACATGCATAGTAAAAATTTTAAATTTTACTGTGCATTTAACTAATAAATAATTTACACTCTCTATTCCTATTTAGATTTAATTAAAATTCAAAAAAAAATAAAAAAATCCCTTCTTACGTTAAACCATTTCTTCTTCTTGTTTATGTGACTGCAAAAATTCACGATTAGGGCTTTAAATTTTAGATTTATAGGGTTTATATATATATATATATATATATATATATATATATATATATATATATATATATATATATATATATATATATATATATATATATATAGGCATTTGACATCTAACCCACGGAACCACTTATAGAGTCGAATCCTGCTCTCGGTCGGCCCTCGCACAATTTTAAAAAAATGGATTTTATTAATCGGTGCGCTCTGTTTAATATATCGCACCGGTGCGCGCTTTTAGTATAACGTACCGAGCGCGTATTGAAGAAAAGCACTGTTTGAAAAAAAATAAAAAAAATCCATTCATTTATGTTTATGTTAATCAGTGCTCTCGTATTAATATAACACACCGGGTCTCCTATTGACAAAGAGCACCATACAATGTTTCTACTATAGTGGTGGTGCATTTATAATAACATATCACACCATTATCGTTTATTTTTTATCCCCGTTGTCAGTGCTTAAGTGGCGAAAGTCACACTGGTGTGGTTTGTTAGAGTCAATTTTTCAGTGATTAAAGATAGCTCTTTTAAGTGTTTTTCATTAAGTCTTCAATCAAAATTTTTTTCTTTTTGAGTTAAGTCTTCAGCAACAATTTTGATCACTGAATTAGTCCTATCAAGATATGCTACTCATTCACACTTTTTCATCTCCATTCAGAGGTCTAAATTCATATCATTTCATCACATATAGGTCAGGTCTAGGGTCTAAACTGCCATGAAAAGTCTTCAGTTTTTTATTATTAAAAAAGGCAGTTAAAATTCCACTCCATCCATATAAGTCAAGTTGAAGGATAAATCATGTTTTATAGTCTGAAATAAACTTTGTGTCATGAGAATTATATGCTCTGTCATTTTATTTCGAAGAGAAAAAAAAAAACTCTGCTGAAAAAGTATATTTTCGAAATCATATTATTTTAAAGATTTATCTTTAATATTTTGAGAATAAACCTTTGAAACCATATATTTTAAATCCTATGAGTTGTACTTTCCATCGTCATACTCCACTACCATATTCTCCATTATTATCATGACACATTACATTTCATTATTCACTTATCATTCATATCACGTCACATCACCTCTCGTCATACCCCCATCCAACCAATCAATCAACTTTGTTGCACATTAAATCCCCTCCTCTTCGCTAATCACCCATCACATCATAGCTTAATCTGATGGTCCATATAAGACTTCGGTCCCCCATCATCATCTAAAACTTAACGTTGGGGGGGGGGGGGGTCCAAAAATATTGGTATTAAATAGTGACCCCAATGCTATGTGTCAGAGTTGTGTGATTTCGCACACCGCCCCAGATGAGACCACTTACCACTAACACTCCTCTGAAATCCCACCTACCCACTAATATTAAAACATTGCTTCCTCTTGCCAGTCATGTCATTACTGATGTGGAATAAAAACCATCCAATCAACTTAATTCCCGCATTCTCCTGACCGTTATCCAATTAATTCAATGGCTAATTGTTAGACGTACCCGCGCCCATTTTCAAACGAAACACAAGTTCAACTGTCCATAAAATCACCATTAAGTGCCTGTTTTAAACCTTTATTCTATTATTTTCTCTGCTAAACACATGATTCAAAATTTACATCTATCAACAGAGTTCCAGAGATCAAAACTCATTAGTGTTTGAAGCTTTCCCTTGCAATTGTTTACTTTCTTCTATTTGCAAAGCTTATCCTCAGTCTCGGCCTGTGTTTTCTATCGCAGAATTCCTGCTTTCCTCCACTACAACAGAGCCAACCATGCCTCCGAAAAATAAAGGACTTGAGCAACCACTGTAAGTTTTCTATTACATCCTTCAGTTGAGTTTCATCACATTCCCTTAGCAGAAAAAGATCACAAAATACATGAAACCTTGATTGACATTGATATTTTTGAGTTATATTATTGGTTAGAAGACAAATTCCTAGATAAAAAAGATGACATAGGACTATGGGATTATAATATCCCACATTTCATTTTTCCTCATACCCGTAATGCTCCAGATTTTGTTAAGAGATGTCAAGTTTGATATATGCCATACCAAAGAGCTGTTATCGCTCCTACAGGAGAGGTTTTAGTGACTATTGATGCCCAAACAATTGAAAAAATGATGCAAGCCCCAAACATAGAAGATGCCACACCATTTTCCAGAGAAGCTTGGATAGAAATTTACCAGAAGTTAGATTTTTCAAATATAGCTCAAACTCTTGAGCTATTCATGACTGAAAATGATCCATTACCTAAGAAAAAACCTCCATTTACAGCATCCATTTTCCCATAAAGGTCCAAACAAATCATCACAGTCGTTTCCTACATTCTTGGTTATTATTCATACCAATGGGTATATGAAGCCATCATAGGGTTTTTGTCCATATTTTCCACTGATTCCAAACCCTCCACCATTTTCAATTTCAGTCAGTTTATTGCAGATGTTATCCATGAGCAGATTGTGAAATTCACTACTGAAGAGGTTTTCAATTATGCCTCTGTGTTAGTCTACTTATTCTTATACTCTCAGGGATATAAATTTAAGTTTTCTCTATAGAAATTAGATGAAGAAGGCAACCAACTGTCAATCATTTTTTGGATTTCATTAGTCATGAAGGAACATAAAATATATTCTTATAAATGGTTTTTGGAATTGTTTCTTTAGCGAGAACTTAGTTTGTTGAACAACACTCCATAGCCAAGAATTAGTGAAGAGATCAGGAAGGTATTGAAGTTGTCAGATCAAGCTAGAACAAGGTATTAGTATCTTTACCAAAACTATACAGAACTCAGAATTTATGGATATGAACTTCCCCCTTATAAGTTCCCCAAATTCCTTCCCATGAGGATTTTTGCATTGGAGTATATTAGACAAACGATTAATGTATATGAAGTGCATTTTGTCTCTGCTAAGAAGAAGTCACAGTTTAAAATCAAAACATAGATAGGTCCTTTTATCTGTAAAAGCAGGACATCAGGGGAGGAAGCAGATAATTTTTTGAAGGAAATGCAGTTTAGCCCACTTTTTACATGGTCTTATGATCCAGTTGGTGTCATTTCCAAACTGAGGGTGTAAAGTAAATCTACAAAATATTTTCATATGCCTAGACCAGAGATTGAAAAGTATATGAATCAACTTGAATGGACATAAGGCACACTACAGGAGGTTGAAGAGAAATTGCACAGGAAAGAAGCAAGGAGGAGAGTTAGAGAAGATCAGTCATCTCCAATGACTGATTCATCAAGAAAATAGTTCAAGATTCACTACAGCAAGAAAACAAGGCTAAATCTGAATGTCAATCCCAGCAAGGAGTCAGAGAAACAAGTCATAATAATCACTGAAGAGACACCTCCTTCTACACAAACAGGTGATAAAGGCACAACTACTATTCCTACTACTTCTGCTGTTTCAAAATATCAACAAACATCATCTTCTCAAGATCAACAAAAATCCATCCAGACTAACACAGTTGCTACAGGTGAAAAAGAAAAGACTATCTTTGAAACTTTAAAAGAAATAAAGTTGAAGAATGAAATGTTGAAGACAAGTACCTATAATCAGTTTTGGAAACAAACTGCCGGTTCACTAAGTAGGCTACTTTCAGCCTTTGATTCTGAAAAAGGAAAAATGCATTATGCATTCCTTCAAGCACATATTCCAAAGATAAAGTCAGACACATATTATAAAAGGGATACATTTGAGTTTGAAACAAAATAAATTCATCCAATAGATCAAATGGAGCTACACAAGCAAACTAATGAGATGATTTCATCAACTCTCGCTAATATTGCTTTAAGTTTATTAAAACTACAGGTTTCATTGGCAAATGTGCAGTCACAATTGAAATTGGAGAAGGTATCTTCATTTTCAAAGGATACAAGAATTAAAATCTCAGAATATCTAGTGGTAAATATTGGATATGATCCATCCAATGTAGATGCAATTGAAGAGATCATCAAGAAGAAAAATGTTGATATATCAACATTGAGGAAACAACTAAAAATTCCAACTACAGAAGATCCTTTGGCAAAGGATATTGAAGAAAAAGAAACTCAAAAAACATATATGATGAAGTTGATAATGGAGCAGAATGCTTAATTAAAGCAAATGGAATCAGAGTTAGAGAAGATGATAAAGGAAAAGGAAGCAACAGTGAAAGCATCAAAGATTCCTTTGGAAGCAGTGCCACTAGAAACCATTCCTATAGCTCAAAATTATACGACAAGCACTGCAGATGGAGATGAAAAACTTACCAAACCAGTTCAGAACATGTCTATTCAAGAAGAGAAGATCAAAAAGTTGTAGGATTAGGTAAAATTGTTGCAATTATAGATATCTAATGCTGATAGTTCCCACGCAGCTGAAGCACATAGGGCCAAAAAGTTTATTGAAAGGATGCAAAAAGAGAAATATAATCTTCCATTCGTAACACTTTGGGTCGGGTGAAAGATATTATATGGGAATACATCACAAAGTCTATTAATGAAATTTGGCCAAGTATACAAATCATTTTTGAGCAAAAAAAATTGATTCAGAAGGAAAATGAGGCCATTACAACAATCAAAGAACAACTGGGAGATAAGCTTGCAATAGCTAACAAAATCATTATATTTCTGAATTCAAAGAACATATATGAGCTAGATGAATTAGGCATTGTTGATTGAACATAAACCATCTTGGAAGTGAAGAAAGTGTTGACAAAGAAGAATTTTTTTCTTCAACCTGAAGAAAAATGTCACAGTCTAGAGGTTACAGTTCAAAGATTCTTCAGCAGGACAAAATCTCTAACACAGAAAGGACTGCCTTCTCTCTTTGTAATTAATGATAATTTGATGACTAGAGATGACTATGGAAAAAGAATTCAGGATATTGCTAGGGATACTGCTAAGTTTTCAAATATAAAGGGCACATTAACATGAAAGGCACTATTGGGAGCATTAAGAAATGACATTTACATTCAGTATGAAATCAAGCATGTATTTGTGGTGAAGCCCAACTTTTCCAAATAAACTGAAGGAGATGAAATTTACCGCAGGGTAATTACATTAGTTATCCCTGATGAAGAGTGCTGGGAAATGTTATGTGAGTTTCAGGAGTAATTAATAAAAGCAGAAAAGTAATTTTTTTCCAGATCAACATTCAACAGATACCGCAAACCATGATTATCTTCTTCAACAACAGTTTTCAGTTACAGTCAACGCCAACAAAACACATGCAATTTATTTCCATGATGAAGTTACAGTTAGTTAGAAAATAAAGAGCTATCAGTTTGGATAGCATTTAATGTAACAATTGTGTTTTATTTTTCTATAAATACTTCATTGTACGAATTATTACTGTTGGATAATTGAGTTTTTGAACTTTGTGTATTATTGTGGACCTGTTATTAATGAAAATCAAAGGAGTTGCAGCAAACGTGTGAGATTCATGTGGTATTTTATTGAGCACTGTGCCTTTATATGTTATTCCACTTCCATTTCACTTTTTGTGTAAATTTTTTATCAATTTATAAACATAAATCATTCAAATGTTATGTTTATTAAGATTTTTACAATGTATCTTTCTTATAATGAATAAATTCATGTAAAATTCTCATTCATACCCCTTTCATTTCTGCCACTATACACCAATGAAAAATTAAATGTGCTTAAATAGTTTTCCTATCTTGCCTTGCTCAGTTTTCTGGAATATAGTATTTGAAATCAGTTTTAGCTTTCACTGATTATAAATTTTATCCAACAAACAAATCCTTAAACAAATTAATTTTTATCTAGCCTAAAATAATGTACTCAACCCTAAAATTGAATAATTAAAATGTGACAACAGAGAGCCCTCTATGGTTAGGTAGGGCTAGTTTCCTAGCTAAAATTTGGTATGTGGTTACCTTTCTTCACTCCTAATTTCAGACTATGAAGTTGTGGAGAGTGATAACACGGTTAAAAATATAAATGAAACTTTTTCTTGATTTCTTTAACGTGAAAATTATATGATTTACTTATAACATATATTAATGAATGGTACAGGTTTTATATTGATAAAAAAAAAGTTGACAAGAGTTCAAGTAACAAAAATACTAATAGCACATCCAAAAAAGAAAAAAGGCAAGTTCTTTGTAAATTCTTTACAAAAATTATTATTTTTGAACTATATGTAAGTTTAACTAATATGTATTGTTTAGTCTGTGTCATGCAGAGGTAAAAAATGACGAAGCTTGATAATATTGTTTCTGATATAAGACCAGAAGAGCATAAATTATTGATGGAAAAACTGCATAAGGATGAATTAGGTGAATGAAAAAATACTATTGATCTAGTATGAGTTTCTTTTTTGAATTTTGATTAATAATATACTTAAAAATATTAGATAACATGTTTAAAACAATCT
Source organism: Pinus albicaulis (assembly GCA_034641835.2). Taxonomy (NCBI): domain Eukaryota; kingdom Viridiplantae; phylum Streptophyta; class Pinopsida; order Pinales; family Pinaceae; genus Pinus; species Pinus albicaulis. The sequence goes on along the minus strand of CM076577.1, from coordinate 245,859,881 downwards.
ATTAATTAAAATATGTTTAATAATCTACAAGGACCAACAATAAAGGAAAGGAATTTTTTTCTAAGAAAAGAAAAAAAATAGAACATGCAAATGAAAATGAATTTCTCCCTAGCTCATCTGTAGTGGTGCTGGAGGTTAACGAAAGGGGGAAAAATTTTACAAAAATTTGAGGGATCTAGTGGAATACATTCTTTCCACTTACAATGCAAAAATCAATCCAATGATTCCAAGAACCAAATTTTATTTAAACTACAAGAACAACTTCCAGAGAATTGGTCAATGAGACATGTTAGACTTTTAATAACAGAAACGTACAACAACAAAAAGAAGCATTGAAAAAGTAATATTCCTTTAAATGTTTTTATAGAATTATATGTATATATTACTACATAGCAATCATTTATAAATATCACTTTTGTTATATTTAGTGTTAATATGTCAATATAAAAATTAAATAGTTTATTGTCATGTTACTTTTTCACGAAGATTATGAAAATATCAAAGGATGAATGAGTTGTATCAGAAATATGCCAGTAGGAATGTCCAAAAAGGTGTACAAGGAGATGGTCAAAGAAATGGACATAATCGCATCACACGAGGAGCCATCTCAACAACAACCTGTTTCAAATGTAATATGTAATCATTGATTTTTTCGATTAGGTACAATAAATAAACAATTTAGCATTAAATATTAATTTTCAAGTATTTTCTTGCAGAAAAGAAAAGAAAATGGAACCCATTCAACACATAAAACAGGACGACAAGGAAGAAAATGGTTAATATCTAAGTTTGTGAGTAATTTTTACTTCCTTATAACAACTTAACTAGACTTCATTTTTGTATATTTTAAGTTGTTTTACAACAATCATCATTGAATGTCTTCAAACAGGTGCTAACATACAAAGAAGAACCATCAGAAGAATTGATTGACATTGGGTTAAATATGGGTTGTCAATATATGTTGGCATATCAGAAATTAATTGTGGAATTTGTAAGTATCTATCTTGTTTTACTTAGCTCCTTCTCTAATTAATAGAACAAAAAAATCTTTTATATTAAATCTATGATTTGTTGTGGGGTATAAAAATTGCAGGAAACAAAGTATGGAACTGCGCCAAAAAAATAATTGTTGAAAGAAGGAATGAAATTTGTTTTTGAAATAATGTATAGTTCATGAGTCAATTCTTTCTATGGTACATTTCTTTTTTATTTACATTGATGTATATTATTTAATATTGCAATTTTAATTATTCTCACACTCATTACACTTTATTTTTATGTTTTTAGATGGAACTTGAAGAAGAAGAAAACAATCAACATAGTGAACAAAATATTCCTCTGAATAACCCAAGTCATGGAATTAGCTCGAGCAGTGACAACAATTCCAATGAAGAATGATTATCAATATGTTTGGATATCAAGGACATGCATTTTATTTTTTGAAATATTTGTCTGTGAAATCAGACATTTTGTTTAGTGTAATGGACATAGTGTCCCAATTGAAAGATAAAGGGTTACCAATAATTGTCCCATTTTGTATGACAGAGAGTCTCTTATTCATATATATATAATAATATACATTTTAATTTATTCTATTGCATTCTCCATTGTCGTTGCGAAATGTTATACCACTGATTAAATATATGGATGATTAAATATGATAATGAAGATATGTGAAATCTGATGATATAACAAATTCATCCAAACATCACATTCAAATGCACTAATAAAAATTTAATTGATATTATAAGATATGTGTCTACTTTTGATGAATAATGAATTTTAAAAAATTGCAATAATTGCACTGTCATAGGTCAATGTTTCTAAAAAATAGAAAATGAACATCGATGTGTGTGTATGATACTGTGCATCGGTGCGTTGATATGACCTCCACAAAAAATACCAATACCAATTAGAACACCTAGTGAGCTTTATCGATGATGATGACCCAGGCGGATAGGCATTGCATGCAGTGGTATGGTTTGCCTTTAACGTGCCGGTGCGTTTTTACACCTTAATGGCCCGGGGCATGTACACAACCCATATGCATCGAGCGGATAGAAGGTGCATGCACCGGTGCATTCGTATTTGTAACGCATCGACACTATTTGCATTAAATTACTTGGTTCTTATCAACTATAATCTGAATAACATCAGTGCATGCACCTTTTATCAGCCCGGTGCGTATTTTTTGGTCACACGCATATGGACGTTGCATATGTAAATGCCACGAGGCTTCAGAAATTTGTTTTCCATACCAGTGCTTGGTATGTTTACAACATTGGTGCGTATTTTTTAAAACACACTGATGCGTTTAGACATGAAGCATTAGGGGAATTTTGAGGTCTAAAATGGGCCTCCTAAGAAAAATGTACAACAAAAATAAACTTTATAACAACCAATAGGATTCCAGATGATGATGTCAACCATGGGGGATGATTTACCATTTTTTAAATAAAAGGGTAAAAATATTAAAAAATAATAAAATAATAAAACTACTTTTTCAACTCGTATTTTCAACTTATCTCCCACAATTTTTACTGAAATTTTGAGTGGGAGTACTCGTTGGATGAAAAATTTAATTCTTCATCCAAGGAGTACCCATGTTGCAGACTTTCAATGAACCCTACTACATGAAAAATGGGAAATACATAAAAAAACGTGATTACAATCACGTTTTTTATGTATTTCTCATTTTTCATGTAGTAGGACCCATCGAAAGTATGCAACATGGGTACTCCTTGGATGAGGAATTAAATTTCGCATCCAACGAGTACTCCCGCTCGAAATTTGAGTAAAAAATTTGGGAGATAATTTGTAAATATGAGTTGAAAAATTAGTTTTTTCATTTTTCCCTCTAAAATTTGATGATGTCATCAAATCTTATTTGATTTTTTCCACTATTATTTTATAATTTCCTTAGGAGGCCCATTTTAGACCTCAAAATTCCCCTAATGCGTGCACCAATAAGAAAATCATCCATAAAAACCTCCGACCACCCAATTTTTTTTAGTT